>JABXJD010000450.1:0-405000 GCA_013375575.1 Percina caprodes | reverse complement strand
GGTCTCTCTTCTCAATAATCCATAATACTTTTAATCCCCTGATGCCCTGCCTTCTCACATGTATTCACATGAGACTTGCAATTCTTTAATTATCTTTTTAATAAAAAAATCAACTCCATTCACCAGCAATTACATGTGACCCCTTGTCTTCCCCTCCCCTTTGCCCCTCCCCAATAGCCAGTCATTTTGCAGCTTTCTACTGCCCACCCCCTCCGAAATTTCTGATTTCATCCGTAAATCCAAGTCGTCAACCTGTTCTCTTGATCCCCTCCCCACAGCTCTGGTCAAAACCTGTCTCACGTCCCTCCTCCCCTTCATAACTTCCATTATTCATTCTTCTCTCTCCTCTGGTATTGTCCCCTCACCTTTCAAAACGGCATCTGTCTCCCGATTCTGAAAAACCTGGCTCAGATCCCACTAACTATAATAATCTTCGTCCCATCTCAAATCTTCCCTTTATTTCTAAAATACTTGAAAAAATAGTGTCTGTTCAACTCCATGCCTTTCTTACCCTTAACAGTCTTTACGAACCTTTCCAATCTGGTTTTCGCCTCCCATAGTACTGAAACTGCCCTAATAAAAATCACCAATGATCTCCTCATAGCTGCTGACTCCGGACTCATCTCTATCCTCATCCTCCTTGATCTTAGTGCTGCCTTTGATACCATTTCTCACTCCATTCTCCTCAATAGACTATCTTCTCTCGGCATCTCTCACACCCTCTTGACTGGTTCCGCTCATATCTCTCCGACCGCACTCAGTTTATTCAACTCAAATCTTTCACATCCGACCCTTCCTGTTACGACTGGCGTCCCTCAAGGTTCAGTTCTTGGCCCCCTCCTTTTCATCACCTACCTACTTCCCCTTGGCAATATTTTCCGCAAATTCAACATTCATTTTCATTGCTACGCAGACGACACCCAGCTCTATTTATCCAGTAAACCCACCTCCTCGCTCCCCCCCTTGTCTCTTACTAGCTGCTTGCTTGAAATTAAAGACTGGTTCACCTCAAACTTCCTAAAACTGAACAGTGATAAAACCGAACTCCTCCTCGTAGCCACCAAATCCACCCTATCCAAAATCAATAGCTTCACTCTTCCCATTGACAACTCCTTGGTCTCCCCTTCCCCTCAGGTCAAGAGTCTGGGCGTAATTCTCGACTCCCCCCTCTCCTTTCAGTCACATATAAATAATATCTGCCGGTCTGCATACTTCCACCTACGCAACATTAACCGCCTCCGTCCCTCCCTTACCACTCATACTGCCTCCATTCTTATCCACAGCCTCATCACCTCCCGCCTTGACTACTGTAACTCCCTTCTTTTGGCCTCCCTCAAAATCCCTCCGTAAACTTCAACTTCTTCAGAACTCAGCAGCTCGTGTCATCACCAGAACCCCTCTTTCCATCATATAACCCCTGTCCTTCAGCAGCTCCATTGGCTTCCTGTTCAATTCAGAATACAATTTAAAATCCTTCTGCATACTTTCAAAGCCATCCATTACCTTGCTCCTCCATATCTGTCTGACCTCCTTCACATCGCTGCCCCCTCCCGCTCCCTCAGATCCTCCTCCTCCCTCCACCTCACTGTACCCCCAGCTCGACTTGTAACCATGGGGAACAGAGCCTTCAGCCGCTCTGCTCCCCAGCTCTGGAACTCACTCCCACCTGACCTCCGCAGTATCGACTCTCTCCCCTGTTCAAAACCAGACTCAAAACCCACCTGTTCCAGCTTGCCTACTTGTAAATACACAGATCCTGTCTTTTGTTTTTTTGTTGTTTTTGTTTTTTGTTGTTGTTTATACTTATCTGTCTTTTATATACTGTAAAGCGACCTTGAGTGTCATGAAAGGCGCTGTTAAATATAATGTATTATTATTATTATTATTAGATATTCCACTTGGTGGCGGTAATGCACCAAATCTGTGGAATACACCTTTAAAGAAGACGAAGAAGAAGAGACGTCATGTGATGCGCTAGCTGCTGGAAGTAGAATGAACTAGCTAGCTAGCGTCCCATCAACTATACCACCAGGCTGCGATTATTAACATTTAAAGGCAAATATCTGGAAACCACTAATTAAAGGAATAAGACGAGGCGCTGCTGGCCGCTAATTTACCCCAAAAAGAGACAAAAATGACGGCGGCGGTGTTTTTCGGCTGCACCTTCATCGCCTTCGGCCCGGCCATCGCTCTGTTCCTGTTTACAATCGCCCGGGATCCCCTGAGGGTCATTTTCCTCATAGCAGGGTGAGACTTAATCTGTATTTACCCCAGCTGGAGGCAGGTTAACGTATCTTCATCATAGAAGGAGGATACTGTCGTGTATAATTAGATAAAACACAGCAATTACCAGAGCTAGCTAGCTAGCTTGCTAGCTAACCGACAGACCGCTTCCTTAGCTAGCTACCATTAGCTTCCATTTTCGGACATCTTGCTAGCTAGTTTCTTTATTGTTCATACATTATGTAAATATTAAGCTTTTCCAGGCTTTTCCCTCACACATATACACTAATAAACAATAGATACGGTAATTGAAATATCCATTTTTAGATTCCAAACATTATCTTTTCGTTTCTCCGTTTCCCATTAACGCCCATGAAGCTCATTCGGTTTCTCTGCTGTTTTAAGATTAGATTAGATTAGATTAGATTAGATTAGATTATACTTTATTTATCCCACAACGGGGAAATTTCCTTATTACAGCATCAGCATTATCTTCTATACAGCAAAAAAACACACAAACAAGTAAACACACAAGAAATACAGGCAAAACAATAAACAATAATTATAAGGTAATAACCACCGGTCTTCCGCTCTAGGGTTCACTAAAGTCTTATCTCATGTCAGTGCTGAATGCAGTAGCCTGCCATTAATCATGTCAGTGACCAAGTGATGAACGTTCATGGCCTCCTGTCTCTTGCTTAGCACCGTTAAAGGACATTTCAGCCTGGTTTTGTAGCTACCTGATCCATAACTGTTGTCGTGCCAAAAATGGCGAATTGAGAGAATAGCCTACTGAAGGGCCTCTGCAGACGGGAGCCTACTGAAGGGCCTCTGCAGACGGGAGCCTACTGAAGGGCCCATGCAGACGGGAGCCTACTGAAGGGCCTCTGCAGACGGGAGCCTACTGAAGGGCCTATGCAGACGCGAGCCTACTGAAGGGCCCAAGAGCCTACTGAAGGGCCTCTGCAGACGCGAGCCTACTGAAGGGCCTCTGCAGACGCGAGCCTACTGAAGGGCCTCTGCAGACGCGAGCCTACTGAAGGGCCTCTGCAGACGCGAGCCTACTGAAGGGCCATGCAGACGCGAGCCTACTGAAGGGCCTATGCAGACGCCAGCCTACTGAAGGGCCTATGCAGACGGGAGCCTACTGAAGGGCCCAAGAGCCTACTGAAGGGCCATGCAGACGCGAGCCTACTGAAGGGCCCAAGAGCCTACTGAAGGGCCATGCAGACGCGAGCCTACTGAAGGGCCTCTGCAGACGCGAGCCTACTGAAGGGCCTCTGCAGACGGGAGCCTACTGAAGGGCCTATGCAGACGCGAGCCTACTGAAGGGCCTCTGCAGACGCGAGCCTACTGAAGGGCCTATGCAGACGCGAGCCTACTGAAGGGCCTCTGCAGACGCGAGCCTACTGAAGGGCCATGCAGACGGGAGCCTACTGAAGGGCCTATGCAGACGGGAGCCTACTGAAGGGCCTATGCAGACGCGAGCCTACTGAAGGGCCTATGCAGACGCGAGCCTACTGAAGGGCCCAAGAGCCTACTGAAGGGCCTCTGCAGACGCGAGCCTACTGAAGGGCCTCTGCAGACGCGAGCCTACTGAAGGGCCTCTGCAGACGCGAGCCTACTGAAGGGCCTCTGCAGACGCGAGCCTACTGAAGGGCCTCTGCAGACGCGAGCCTACTGAAGGGCCATGCAGACGCGAGCCTACTGAAGGGCCTATGCAGACGCCAGCCTACTGAAGGGCCTATGCAGACGGGAGCCTACTGAAGGGCCCAAGAGCCTACTGAAGGGCCATGCAGACGCGAGCCTACTGAAGGGCCCAAGAGCCTACTGAAGGGCCATGCAGACGCGAGCCTACTGAAGGGCCCATGCAGACGCGAGCCTACTGAAGGGCCCATGCAGACGCGAGCCTACTGAAGGGCCTATGCAGATGCGAGCCTACTGAAGGGCCATGCAGATGCGAGCCTACTGAAGGGCCCATGCAGACGCGAGCCTACTGAAGGGCCCATGCAGACGCGAGCCTACTGAAGGGCCTCTGCAGACGGGAGCCTACTGAAGGGCCTATGCTGACGCGAGCCTACTGAAGGGCCCATGCAGATGCGAGCCTACTGAAGGGCCTCTGCAGACGGGAGCCTACTGAAGGGCCCATGCAGACGGGAGCCTACTGAAGGGCCTCTGCAGACGGGAGCCTACTGAAGGGCCCATGCAGACGGGAGCCTACTGAAGGGCCCATGCAGACAGGAGCCTACTGAAGGGCCTCTGCAGACAGGAGCCTACTGAAGGGCCCATGCAGACAGGAGCCTACTGAAGGGCCCATGCAGACGGGAGCCTACTGAAGGGCCTCTGCAGACGGGAGCCTACTTTTATCCCCAAAAGCCAAACGTCTGCATCCGCATCCACAGGCTAGTAGTCCTTACCAAGATACTGTCAGGGCACGCAGTCATACTCTGACGTTGTAGAGCGTCCTCTGGTGGACAGACTATGCAACGCCATCACTAACAGGGACGTTGTAGAGCGTCCTCTGGTGGACAGACTATGCAACGCCATCACTAACGGGGACGTTGTAGAGCGTCCTCTGGTGGACAGACTATGCAACGCCATCACTAACGGGACGTTGTAGAGCGTCCTCTGGTGGACAGACTATGCAACGCCATCACTAACGGGGACGTTGTAGAGCGTCCTCTGGTGGACAGACTATGCAACGCCATCACTAACAGGGACGTTGTAGAGCGTCCTCTGGTGGACAGACTATGCAACGCCATCACTAACGGGGACGTTGTAGAGCGTCCTCTGGTGGACAGACTATGCAACGCCATCACTAACAGGGACGTTGTAGAGCGTTATACATACATATTGATTTATCAGAATCAGTTATTTGTCATTACAGATAATTCTGATGAATGAATATTTAACCATTTTTTTCGGCCATTATAAATGCCGATACCGATAGATCGGGAAATGCCTAATATCGGCCGATAATATCGTCTCCCCGATATATCTGTCGGGCTCCATTTTGTATTGAATGTCTTGAAATGTTTCGATACTAAGGAGGCAACTTAGTCGGTGCCTAAAAAGTAATTAATTCAGTCCCCCGACCTGTTCAGTTGCCTTAACTCTTGTGTTGTCTTCCAATGAACCATGAAAAAAAGTTATCGCTTTTTCTGACATTTTTGTTACTTTTTCAGTGTTGTGGGAGCTTTTTTTTAATGTTTTTTCCAAAGTTATTTGATATTTCTAATGTTGACATTTTCAGCTTATTTCGAAGGCCCATTTTTTGTGATGAAAATAACTGAAAATTGGTCAAATTTGACCCGAGGACAACATGAGGGTTACTCCTTGTCACACCTGCAGGTTCCAGAGCTTTTCACTCTCATAAGTAACTGTGAATCTGTTCATTTTTCATCGCAGAGCGTTCTTCTGGCTGGTGTCTCTGCTGCTGGCCTCTCTCGTGTGGTTCGTCTCGGTTCAGATCAGTAATAAGGACAGCGCGACTCAGCAGAAAGGTCTCCTCATCTTCGGCGTGGTGCTGTCCGTCCTCCTGCAGGAAACCTTCCTTCGCTTACTACAAGCTGCTGAAGTAAGTCGCCGCCACGTAGTTCGCAGCCTGCGTCTGATGCTCTGATTATGTTCACTGTGACTCATTTCAACTGGTCCGGAGCCGATTACCGTTACGAGCGTCAGATTTCCATCTCATTCCTCATTGTAAGAGTAACATGAAGTGAACTTTGAACTTGTGTAGAAAACCTCTGCACATTTATCATCATCCCACTCTGATTTTCTTTTCTTGTTAGCTTCCTGGTGAGTTTCTCACCTTTTTGTCTTTTTCAAGCGCATATTAACTTCCTCTAACTAACATACATACATATTTATTTTGTGTGTGTGTGTGTGTGTGTGTGTGTGTGTGTGTGTGTCCCCTTCAGGAAAGCTAATGAAGGCCTCCTCACTCTCAGTCAGGAGGAAACCATGCCAATCTCCATACGGCAGCTGGCCTACGGTACAGTTAGTCTGCACATCACTATCTGTCTCTTATTTATTTATTTTTTATTTATTTATTTCACTGACTGTTTGCATGATGCTTTGGAAAAAATGTAATTTCTGCTTCCCAACTGCGGAACAACCTCTGATAACTATAGTTTAGAGTATTCATTTATTATTTTTTATTAAAGGTGCACTCCAATTTTACACATCAAATTCAGCTTACTTGTCATGGGAGGACTAGTACTATGTCAAGATGCATCATACCATGGACAAACTCTGTTTTTCTAAATTACCTTTAACAGATATTTTATAACTACTATACTGGAAATTTAGAGCCCTGCTCGGGCTTAAAATCTCGGCTGTAGCCCCAAGATGCTCTAGCAATCAATTCTTTTTTCCTATTTTTTTTGTATAACACAGAGAACAAAGAACAAAACTAAGCATAACTTAAAAAAAACAACAACATAGGAGCATATGAGTGAGGACGACTACAAAAAAGGACTGTAATCAATCTGTTTGAGTCCTGGATAAATTGTGGCCTGCGTATTAATTATAGAAAAGGTTTCTCTCTGCAATAATATCCGATCACCACCCCAAATGTTCTTATGTATGGCTTCAAGGCTTTCTGGGTCGCTGTTATGTACGTAAAAAAAATGTTTAGCCATCGCATAATCCAAATTTGCTTTTCTGATGGCTTTCTTGTGTTCGGAGACTATGTAAAAGCGGCCAAATGTACGAGATAAACGGCACACTAGAAATCCCTCCTGTTGTCCTCGGGTCAAATTTGACCCACTTTCTAAAAGTTTCCATATCAGAAATTTGGGTTTCTATCAATCAAAATGTCCAAAACAATTATGTGGATGGTTCCATTCGACGCCCTTTACAAGTAAAATAAATGATCAGTTCACTACTTTCTTTTGTATTTGGGGGTTTTTATTCAATTTTATGGCATTTGGAAAACAAAAATGATAAAAGAACGTTGACAAAAATGACCGAGCGCAGAAGAAAAGTGACAAAAACATCAGTAAAAGGGGCGAAAAATTGAAAAAAAATGACCAAAAACATCGGAAAAAGGGAAAAAAAGTGGGAAAAATTACCAAAAACATTGGAAAAAGGGGAAAAAGTGGAAAAAATGACCAAAAACATTGGAAAAAGGGCAAAAAATGACCAAAAACATTGGAAAAAGGGCAAAAAAGTGGAAAAAATTACCAAAAACATCGGAAAAAGGGCAAAAAAGTGGAAAAAATTACCAAAAACATCGGAAAAAGGGAAAAAAGTGGAAAAAAATTACCTAAAAGTGGAAAAAATTACCAAAAACGTCGGGAAAAGCGTATTTTTTTTATTTCTAAATTTGGACCGAGAAAAACAAAAGGTAGCATAGTGGGGGGTTAATAAATGTTGTGATGTCATACACCTTATAAGTCCTGACGTATTAACTGCTTCATATTAGCTTAATGGTTGCAAAGGCTACATTTTGAAGTACCTTATTTTGCCTCAGTGTCCGGACTCGGCTTCGGCTTCATGAGTGGAGCGTTCTCGGTGGTCAACATCCTGGCGGACTCTGTGGGACCGGGGACAGTCGGGATCCATGGAGACTCGCAACACTACTTCCTGTCCTCAGGTACCAATGCACAAAGACATTTCCAGTTTTTGGACAAAACTGAATTCAACAGCTGTTGGCTACATTCTACCGAGACTGGATCACATCACTCCAGTCCTCACTAAGACCCAGAGACTGGATCACATCACTCCAGTCCTCACTAAGACCCAGAGACTGGATCACATCACTCCAGTCCTCACTAAGACCCAGAGACTGGATCACATCACTCCAGTTCTGAAGTCTTTACACTGGCTTCCTGTTTCTCAAATAATTGATTTTAAAGTTCTTTTGCTAGTTTATAAATAAATTGTGTGTGTGTGTGTGTGTGTGTGTGTGTGTGTGTGTGTCCCACCCAAACATTGATGTCATGAGCATGTATTTTGTCTGTAAAGTTGTTCCTGCTTCTTTCCTCTGAAGTTAAAGAAAAGTGGGTTTATTAATGATATCTATTTGATGAGGTATATTTTAATTTAAGTTTACACAGTCCTGCATGTAACACCTTTCCTATTTCCAGCCTTCATGACCCTGGCCATTATCCTGCTTCACATGTTCTGGGGCGTCGTCTTCTTTGACGCCTGCGAGAAGCAGCGCTGGTGGGCGGTGGCGGCTGTCGTCATCAGCCACCTCACCGTTTCCTGTCTGGTGAGTGTTGCTGGGTTGTGGGTGTTGAGGGCGGGGTTGGGCTTTGGGGCGTTGAGGGCGGGGGTGGGCCTGGGGGCGATGAGGGCGGGGGTGGGCTTTGGGGCTTTCTTTCTTTCCATTTGTGCCGCCAAAAAGATGTCAAACACCGTGAGATCTGGTGGCTTTAAAAGATATTGCAGTTTATTGGTGTTTTAAGCCTCCAATGTCTCCAAGCGCTGCCTGGAAGCCCTAGGATTAAAGGTTAGCACTAGGATTATAGGTTAGCACTAGGATTAAAGGGTAGCACTAGGATTAAAGGTTAGCACTAGGATTAAAGGTTAGCACTAGGATTAAAGGGTAGCACTAGGATTAAAGGGTAGCACTAGGATTAAAGGGTAGCACTAGGATTAAAGGTTAGCACTAGGATTAAAGGTTAGCACTAGGATTAAAGGGTAGCACTAGGATTAAAGGGTAGCACTAGGATTAAAGGTTAGCACTAGGATTAAAGGGTAGCACTAGGATTAAAGGGTAGCACTAGGATTAAAGGTTAGCACTAGGATTGAAGGTTAGCACTAGGATTGAAGGTTAGCACTAGGATTGAAGGTTAGCACTAGGATTGAAGGTTAGCACTAGGATTAAAGGGTAGCACTAGGATTAAAGGGTAGCACTAGGATTAAAGGTTAGCACTAGGATTAAAGGGTAGCACTAGGATTAAAGGGTAGCACTAGGATTAAAGGTTAGCACTAGGATTAAAGGTTAGCACTAGGATTAAAGGGTAGCACTAGGATTAAAGGGTAGCACTAGGATTGAAGGTTAGCACTAGGATTGAAGGTTAGCACTAGGATTGAAGGTTAGCACTAGGATTGAAGGTTAGCACTAGGATTGAAGGTTAGCACTAGGATTGAAGGTTAGCACTAGGATTGAAGGGTAGCACTAGGATTAAAGGTTAGCACTAGGATTATAGGTTAGCACTAGGATTAAAGGGTAGCACTAGGATTGAAGGGTAGCACTAGGATTATAGGTTAGCACTAGGATTAAAGGGTAGCACTAGGATTAAAGGTTAGCACTAGGATTATAGGTTAGCACTAGGATTATAGGTTAGCACTAGGATTGAAGGTTAGCACTAGGATTAAAGGGTAGCACTAGGATTAAAGGTTAGCACTAGGGTTGAAGGTTAGCACTAGGATTAAAGGGTAGCACTAGGATTAAAGGTTAGCACTAGGGTTGAAGGTTAGCACTAGGATTAAAGGTTAGGATTAGGGTTAAAATTAGTGCTGTCAAACGATAAAGATATTTAACCGCGATTAATCGCATTAATGTCATAGTTAACTTGCAATTAATTGTGATTAATCGCACATTTTTATCTATTCTATATGTCCCTTGATTTCTTTTTGTCACAGTATTTTTTTCTCATATTAATGCTCTTAATTTAGAAAAGTGGATCATCTTGCTTTGTGCAAAGGGGTATTTTTTTTTTTAATTTTTTTATTGAAAACAACATTGGCATATAGCCCACTGTATAGGGCTGTGCGACAAAATAAAAAGAAATAAAACCCCAAATTAAAAAAAATAATCTGATTTTAAGTTTTAAATATTTTTCCCTCTTAAAATCAATCAGCAGATGACAAAGAAATTGTTCAAAACATGTTTTAACTGTATTTTGTTTTGAGTCACACACACACACACACACACACACACACACACACAATTTTGTAGAAATTATTATTAATTAGTGTTTTCTCTACCATTGTTTTTTTTTTTTTTGGAGGGGGGGATGTTATAAATATACAACAAAATGGATGCGTGAGAGAAAGCTGTTTTCACTTGTTCCTCGCTAGTTTCAAATCATTTTAATGTTATTACCTTACCCTATTTTCACTTGTTGCTGAGTAACGTAGCTTAACCTCCCGTGGTCTCTTGAATGTAGCGTAGCTGTAGCAAGCTCCTTCGTAGTAACTAGCGGGGCTCCGTGCTACAGAGCGGCGATTGCTAGTTGTTTAAGCCGCTACAGGCCTCCTGTAGACCACAAACCGCCAGCTTTAGTTCTCGCTATTTGCAGAGTGGAGCTGTGTTTGTGTAGCACAGCTGTGTTGAGCTCTAGCCGACCTGTGTAATGTTACCTGCTGTAAGTGCTTGAAACGCTAAATACCAGAATGCATTTGGCCGATGGCTGCTGTGGTTTGGGGCGCGACTTTTTCTTCTTCTTCCTTTCGGTTTTTTCATTTTGGCTCTTTTCGGTAACTCTGTAACGGATGGGATTTGTAATGCAGAGAAATACAGTACTTCACTCAAAACATAGAGAGCGGGAAATGACATGCAGCAAAGGGCCGCAGGTCGGAGTCAAACCAGGGGCTGCATCCAGTCCAGTTGTAAACCTCTATACATGGACGCCTGCTCTACCAACTGAGCTATGTGGGCGCCCTGATGTATTGTTTTTATTGTTGATGTCGGCTTCTCGTCTTCTCACACAGACCTTCCAGAACCCCGAGTATGTCGGCAGCCTGGTTCCCACCTACGTCATCTTGTTCCTGATGGGCGTCTGGGCGTTTTACTCGGCCGGCGGCTCCCTCAGGAACCTCAAACTCTGCATCACCTGCAAAGACAGGGACTTCCTGCTCGCCAATCACCGGCCCAGATAACGCAGCACGCCTGGCGGTGTGCGAGACTCTATCCAAAGATCACCGAGTTCAGCCACACACGCACACCGAACACAGCAAAGAAGCAGTGCTAGCCTCCTGTTAAGCTGCTGTTTCACTTAAGAGGCATTTCATCATCTTAAATCTAAAAAAAACAACAACATAAAAGTAAAAGCAGTGGAAGTTCCTTGAAGGAAAGGTACAAAAACGATCATCTAGATTGTGTGATGAGGTTATATCCCTGTATCTGGCTAATAGTGGTCCCCGGTTGAGTTGGCGTCACTCTTCTGTACATACTCCAATGTTTTCCACTTTTCTGACGGCTATCTTCCTTTCAAATGATGTGTCAAATCTGTCAAAGGGTGGGTTTATTGTTTGTGAACAAAACTCTTTGTGTAAATATTTATGCATTTTTAATTCCCTGATGTGTAGATAGTGACAAGTTTTAACACCTTTTCATGATGCGATATCTTTAGTCTGTGTAAGAGCTTGCCTTTGATTTGAAATGAAAAGTGAATGAAAGATCTGCGGAAGCCGAGAGGGGACACAGACTGGTGGTTATTATTTTTATTATTTTTGTTTTTTTTTATCCCAGTTGTCTTGAGGTCACGGCTTAATCACTACTGTTGGACATTAAAGGTCCCATGGCATGAACATTTCACTTTATGAGGTTATTTTTAACAATGAGTTTTAAAGGCTAAATGCACAAACATTTTATTTAATCAAAAATTCCATTTGCATGATTGTGGTCATTATTATTTCTCCTCTTGTTGACTTGTTGTCCCAAACATATCACAAGTTTTGTCTCACAGGAATTAGACCATTTTAATCGGTACCTGCAGCGGCCGTCGGCAACCTGAGAAGAAGAATCTTTGCAGGCGCACTATGAGTTCCTGCGTGATTCATTTAGTCTCAAATGGTAGGCGTCTTTCCTCGATCCGCTAGCTGCCCGTCCCCTAAACACACCGTGAAAAGCCCCCACACACACACACACACACACACACACACACCCCACCACCACTCCATCCATCTTCATCCACTTATCCGGTATGAGGTCTCGGGGGCAGCAGCTCCAGCAGGGGACCCCAACCTTCCCTTTTCCCGAGCCGCATCAACCAGCTCCGACTGGGGGATCCAGAGGCGTTCCCAGGCTAGGTTGGAGATATAATCCCTCCACCTAGTCCTGGGTCTTCCCCGAGGCCTCCTCCCAGCTGGACGTGCCTGGACCACCTCCCTAGGGAGCCCCCCAGGACACATCCTCACCAGATGCCCGAACCACCTCAACTGGCTCCTTTCGACGTGAAGGAGCAGCGGCTCTACTCCGAGCTCCTCTCGGAGGACTGAGCTTCTCACCCGATCTCTAAGGGAGACGCCAGCCCCCCTCCTGAGGAAACCCATTTTCGGCCGCTTGTACCCCCCCGACTCCTTTCCTGGTTTTCCTTCATAAACATCATGAAATCAGGGAGAGGGTTCACTTTTCCTGCCGCAGATGTCTCACCTTGGTCAGAAAGCACAGGGGAGACACTTTGTTTCGCTCACTCTGACTTTCGCAGTCACTCTCTCACTTCCCCCTCGCTCTATCCCACACTCCCCCACACACACACACACACACACACACACACGGCTCGACACACACACCAGCGCACAAGTATTAACATCAGGCCACTTACGAAGGCTACGGCGAAAGCTCTACGTGGAACCTCCGCTCAACCATAAAACGGCCTTTAGTCATGACAGTTACGGAAACATGGGGGGGGACAGAAGCGACCATGCAGGAACTCATAGTGCACCTTTAATATCGCCAAGATACTAAAGTCCTTATCTGGAGGTAACTGGTGTCAAATAAAACCTCTCAGCTTCTATATAGATCAGCAGACGGCTCATGTACTCTATTTCTCACTTTTCGGTGTACACCAACCCACATTTCTGATTTCATAAATACTTCCATGAACAGGTGGAAGTGTTGCTCTGGGATCTTTGAATGTTCAGTTTCTTTGTTGCCTCTTTTTATTTCAGGGTGCAAAATACACTTTTGGTCCACTGACCAAATGACTAGTGAATGTTGAAATTTTATACCAGCCACTCAATAGAAAACCATTGTTTTTTTAACACTTTACATTAAGGTGTCTACATAAGAGGCACATGACATAGTCATGACACATAACCATGACAACCCTAACCATAAGTTGTCATGACGAAATCGAATGACACTAAAAGAAGCGTTATGTCATCGTTTATGACCCATTCATGTCACTCTTATGTACCTTCAAATAAAGTGTAACCATTTGTCTATAATATCAATTATGTTGCATTTTAAAGTGCAGTTTTCTACTTATTTTCTTTTAACTAAACATATTTTTCTTTAGTGTCTTTTGCGATATGTCGCAGCCTTTTGCGTTATGTTTATTGCGACAGTTGTAATCGCGATGACAATACTAACGTGTGTGTGTGTGTGTGTGTGTGTGTGTGTGTGTGTGTGTGTGTGTGTGTGTGTGTGTGTGTGTGTGTGTGTGTGTGTGTGTGTGTGTGTGTGTGTGTGTGTGTGTGTGTGTCACCCAAACATTGATGGCAAACCCTAATGGCACTAGGGGTAGGAATCACCAGAGGCCTCACAATACAATATCATCACGATACTAATGTCACAATACGATGTTATAAACATATCGCAATATTCTGCCATATATTGCATTTTATTACCTTTTTTCCAACTTCAATTTTTCCCAATTTCAAGTCATGTCTTCAAAAGGAAACTTTGTCAACATCTGTTTTATCTAAAAAGATAAATGACTCCGTTCATATCACTTCAATTTTATTGCTGCAAAATGGGACAAACTGACCAACACATATAATAATAGATCGATACTTGTCGTCTGTGTATCGATACAGTATTGCCACGGAAAATATTGCAATACCCACCACTTATATTTGACCAGCATTTGGCTGGTAGATGGATTTGTACCCTGTTTCCAAACAATATATTTTGACATAATTTGATTAGGACAATGCACATTAACCAATATTTCTGTAAATGCGCCAGTGTTAGCCAGTCGGCTAATTTTTAATTGTAGTTCTACCTAGCATGGATGTCTTTGTCACTCCCCGAGTGCAGATTTGAGTCGCGCATGCTCAGATTTAAACGGTTTACGGCATAACGTGTCATGCTGAAATTTGTGAAATCCATTAAATAATAAACTTTTCTCATTACAAACAATAACAGAAGATGGAAATCATTTAAAAACCGTTATCTATCGTTAGCTATCTATGATCGATTAATTGCTAACGTTAGCTCAAAACGCCATTCAACTGACAGCCTTTGTTGTGTTTGATGCTAACTGGTAGCCAACAGTGAACCAACTTCGTTAATTAGGTCCATTTTTACTGTATTGACATTACAGAAAGCTCTCGTTAGCATCTTGTGTGCTACTTGTCACAAAGTGACGCATGCACTCGCCTTACATTGGGCAGTGACAGTCTTTATGGTGGGAAGAAACCCACGCAAACACGGGGAGAGCATGCAAACTCCACACAGAAAGGCCCGGAACAAGCTGGATTCAAACCCACAACCTTCTTGCTGTGAGGCAGAAGTGCTAACCACTGAGGCACCGTGCTGCTGAGTGACTTTTTCCTTCGCCACCTGATTTAATTTCCACGTTAATCTGCTTGTACAGTTTGTGTCGATGCCAGTCTGCTGTGATTCTACTAGTTAACAAGTTAAAGATGTAACTTGGAACCTTTTGTGTTCAGCGTGTTGCGTTCCTAGTCCACTTTTAATTTTAATCTATTTATTGATTGATTGGGAAATTACAATTTACACTCTGTGTACACCTTTTGTTAGTAATCACTACACACAGGCCTGAAATACACACACATGCTCAGGACCTATTCATGCACAAATGGAGAGATGTGTGTGGGGGAAGGAGGCTGAACCAGCACCCTTAGCAGTTGGGTACGTTGCCTTGCTCAAGAGCACCTGGCAGTGCCCAGGAGGTGAAGTGGCAGCTCTCACTCCGTACTTTGGTCCGCATGGGGACTTGATCCGGCGACCCTCCGGTTCCTAACCCAACTCCCTACGGACTGAGCTACTGCCCCCCCAGACAGAGTCAAATGTGGCTTGTTCACACAGGTAGAGAAGGCTGTTTGTTAGGTACACCGAGCTAAAGCTAAAGCTAAAGCAGGCTGCAAAAATCCTCCGATCAAGGTTATAAAAGTTTTTTTTTTTTTTTAAATGGGGTTCGTTCAACTCTCTGACCGTTTTGGAGGATGCTGCTGAACGTGGAGGTGTTTCTGTTATTTAGTCTACCTTTGCTGGACAAATTAATAGAAATACCCGCCAGCACAACGCGAAACGACACAGACATTCATGTCCCCCTCAGGATGAATTGTAATGACTTTGCTGATCTTTTTTTTTTAAATTGGTTTAAATTGACTAAATACTTTCAAATCTAAAGACATACCCGTCAGCCTTGGCTGTAATTTTAGTTTATTGCTAATTAGCTAATGTTAAAGTGCTAACCTGTAGAGGTGGGGGTGAGGGTTTGGGGATACAGCACAGTATCGTGATGTTTTTCATGGCAATACTGTATAAATACACAGGCGTCGTGTATCCATCTTTTATTTTATACATTTTGGTGCTAGAATAATAAAATCAGTTGTTAGATGAACCAAAAGAGAAATGTATCTGTTTAGGTAAAGACAAAGTCTTCCTTTGGGGACTTAATTTGAAGTTGAAAAAAAGAAGAATACAGCTGATGTTTTTATCTCATTACTTCCTCACTTCTTCAACCCTTTTGGCATCAGACTCTTTAGATCGTACAATTCCAGCTATGGCTGCTCTGTACTCAAAGCCCATAATGCTAATATCAACATAATGCTGATGGGGAATCACCAGAGGCTCCATGATAAGATATTATCACAATACTTTTGTCATGATATGATGTATATTGTGATTTTAAACATATTGTGACATTCTGTAATACATTGCAATTTATTATCATCTCCTGCCACAGCCGTCTAATTTCATCCAGAAACACGCACATTATCTACAGGAAACAATCAGTCACGTTATGGGACCTTTTAATGAGCAGTCTGCAGGGCACAAAGGAGGCGTCAGGTGTGTGTGTGTGTGTGTGTGTGTGTGTGTGTGTGTGTGTGTGCATGCGCTTCAGGAGGTACTTAAGTTTTCACATCCATAAAGACAAGCAGCTGTAGGGTAGGATTGTGTTAGATTTAAGAGACTAACACACAAACAAATTTCTAAATTTCTTTTTTTTTTTTTTATGTTGCTTCTTCTTAAAACCCACCTTCACTCACTCTCTCTCTCTCTCTCTTTCTCTCTCTCTCTCTCTCCTGGTCCTTTTTCCATTTATGAAAGCAGACACCTCCTGGCTGGGCGACACAAAGCCTGTTGGGGTCTCTGAGGGCTTCAATCAGTCAAAGGCCCTTTTTTTACCCAGACAGCAGGCAGACAGGCAGACGAAGGAAGCATTTCCTCTGCTGAAAATCATAATTTCACATGCTAATACCCATCTGAGCAGCTGGTGACACTGGGGTCACCGCAGCGATATTAAAGGTGTGTGTTTCCTGTCGGGTGTTAGGTGCTTGTATGTTCAGGTTCAGATCAGGTCGCCACAACAGGAGGCCATCCAACACAAAGACGGTGGGGGGTCACTTTGAAACAGCCTGCTTTTGGAGAAATGCTCCATTAAATATTTGAACCCTAATGGCCCCAGTTTTAAATACTGGATTTAATAAACAACATATAAACTGGGACTAAAAAGATATTTTAAAATCAAAGATTTATGGAGAGATCAGGTTTTTCACTGAATGCCAAATACAGTCCGTCTGCATGAAGAGTTAATATTTTAGCTTTCAGGTGATAGTAGAGGAAAAGTCAGACAAGCAACCACAATTAAGTCTTTTTTAATATTTCTAGTTCAAATCTGTCAATTTTTTCCCCTGCATTGTAGATTTTGTTTTTATTCAGCTCAATTTCATTTATAATGTGATGCAAATGCACCGTAGATGCGCTACTTTATTTATCTATACCATCACAGCAGCTTAGAGCAAAAATCTACTTAACAATGACTTAAAATAAGAGGTGTAATGTCTGTGTGTAATGCAAATGAGGCCAAACTAAATGCAGGTATACTGTACAGTTGTATGGTGAAGTAATGCATCAGTAAATTAAAAGGTGCAGGGTGAGTCCAGACTGAGACTGTCACAAATTATCATTTAAGTGAGTAAAAAAAACAAAAAACTTCTATGTGTTTCAGTTTATTCACCAAGTCTGAACCAGATATTCTGCTCAGGAATAAGTTACAGTTCATCAGGTATCTTACCTATTGTTTTTTTCATTTTGCATGATTATTTCCATTCCCTCCACAGCTGCTGTGATGCTCCACTGACTGAGGACCACAAAGGGGCACTGTTCACATGGCTCTTGTTCTCTGGAAATCCAGTTCTGGTGTCTGGTAGTGCTTTGAACACAACTCTGGGTGTATATGTTGTTATAGTACATTTTATTCATGGGTAGAAACTCAAGGACACCTTACATGAACACATAGTGAAAGATACAAAACAGATGCACAACAACCAAAAGCCGTTACATGACGTACTGACGCTTTTATCCAAAGCGACTTCCAATTACAATAATGGGATAAAGTGTTCTCTGCTCACATACAACTAACTGCTGGTTGGATTTAAAACAAATGACAAGGAAATCATTTCCAACACATTGAACACTGAAAAGCATTTTCTTTTTTTTATTTACACTGTAACAAATTTAACGTAACATTTACAGTAACTATGGCAACAATCGGCTGCAAGTTACTGTAAATTGTTTTTCCAGTAAAGGTACCGCACTTCCATTTACAGTATTTGATGTATTCATTGTAAAATCCAAAACAATTAAACACAACATAAGATAAAAAAGTAAAAATATAGTAGTTTACTTTACTATTTACAGTACTATAGTGGCTATATTGGGATTTTTTGCAGTAATACTTACTATGACTACTGTGATTTTTTCATGTTGACAAGGTTGTGATGTACTTTACAGCATTCTACTGTAACAATCATATACAGTAGTGTTACTGTGAAATCTAAAGGAAATAATCTAGTTATATAAATATATATATATATATATATATATATATATATATATATAGTGTGTCAGCGATAACATGTCATTGGAGCAACTAGGGGTGGAGTGTCTTGCTCAGGGACACATTGGTTGATGCAGTGGGAATCGAACCTACGCCAAAGGCATGTGTCAAATCCACTGCGCCATTACCCCCCCTCCCAGTTCTAAGTATGAGTATGCCAGTTCGAAGAGGTAGGTTTTTAGACGAGATTTCAATGTGGGATGTGTGTAATGGGAATGTGGGTAATTTCCACAGGTGGATGCAAGGCTTCTCACTGGGTTTGGTGGTTTGTTAGTCCTGTTTTATATAGATTTCATTGAATTGTGAATCATGTCAAATGAAACTGAAAGTGTTTCTTTGATTTGATTTCTGCAGTCGGCAGGTTCAGATCATCCCCCACGGCTCGGCCCCGCCTAGCTGCGCGCTCACCTGCGCATATTTTATGCTAATGAGCAGGTGCAGCGGTTCTTGAGGCGCGCGGCGGGTCGCTCGGGGATGATCCGGATGGAGCAGCGCAGGGAGCAGCGGGAGTCCAGCCGGAGGGTTTTCACCAGGTGATGCTGTCCAAACCCGACTGACTGCGGATCCGCGAAACACGAATGGATCCCTATTTAAGACGTAGCTTGAGAAGGCTTTTTCGCTTATTATCTTTGTATTTTATCCTAATTTATCAAGGTGAGTCATCCAGACACGCGACTCTGAGCTACGGGTGTTAGACAGCACATGCGATGGCGGATGATTTCTGAGTGAAAGGGGAACATACAGAACAAACTCCAAAAATGTCCCCCCCCCTCCAGTTCTTATTATAAGAGTGCAATAATAAATTAGGAAAAGAAATTGACTTCCCACGTGTGCTTTATCTAGCAGCTCAGTGTCCAAATCTGGATTAACGGTTCACATTAGTTCAGTTGATCTCATTTTATTGGAGTCACACTGACTTTCTCAATTAATATTTATTTTATTTAACTACATTTATTTGCCTTGATTTCAGCGCATCTGTCCTGGGGTGTTGAGAGAGTGAACCTTTCTAACTGGAATGAATTTAATAAGTGAGTCATATATTTATATTTAATTTAAAATGTTTTTAGTTTGGTGCATTATAGCATGTATAGGCTACAGTATACATTGTATTTATATAACTTCATTTCCAATATACATATTTTTTGGTATTATGTGTTTTATTCCCATCATTTATACTAATTTAAGTAAAAATAAAATATCCAAAGCATGTCATTGTTGGAGCTATAGGGCTGAAATCATTGGCCGATTCATCAATTAGTCAAGGACCGAACATTAATCGGAAACTTTTAATAATCAATTCCTCGTTAAAGGTTTTTTCAGCTCACAAAATTAGCAGAAATCATTGGTTGTTTGCTTCACAAATCGGATTTTTGCATTTTTTAGTCCTCCATAAAAGTGAAAGAAGACTTGATTTAAAAAAAAATTTGAGTAATCTCTGATAGTATATTGAATATCATCTCACTAAATATGACTAAATATGTGAACTTGGGGTTTGCGAGGAGCATTTTTCACAAATTTTTGCCATTTTATAGACCAACCGATCAATGAATTGATTGAGAAACCGATCCACAGATCAAATTGACTTGTTGCAGTGAAACCTCCAGGTGTCAGTAGTATTTATACGGAGCAGACTGTGTATTTTTGATTGATTGGTAGTTTTTTTTCTTCTTTTTTTTTCCATCTTGGGGTTGTTTGGGGTTTTTTTGGTGGTTTGATTGGTTCTCGGCTGGTGGTGGGTTTGTGGTGTCAGGGGGAAAGCTGCAGCGGGGAACAAACCTCTCCTTGTTCTTTCTGTCCCAGCAGCGGGAGCAGCAGGATAAAGCAGCAGAAATGGGACACCGCTTCCCAGGGAGGGCAGGTAGGCAGCCCGCATTGATCATTGATCCTGATGGAGCTGCTTCAGGCGGCAAACACACAGCCAGAGATCACCGAAAAATCTGCAACGCTCACACCAAAACACAAGAAAAGACAAGAACAAACCGTCACCTAGAAGGGCTTTTACCCCAATCATTATACACAGAGCTCCAGAATAAACTGCCAATATTTCAGATGTAGATTCACTGACGATTTATGCATAGGAGTACATTTTACAATTAAAATATACACAAGGATGTAAACACTAGATAGGCTATTTTAATGTACTGTATGTGAGATGGTCTAGCATTTTTGTTATCATAGATTTAAAAAAAAGTGGCAGCCATAATTTTAAAGATTACCCCAAATTGATTTTAATTCAATTCCAAAAATGTCTTTTTGGTGGTTTTATTGTGGTATTTTTAGAGTGATTTTCATTGTAAGAGCTTGCGCTGGTTGAGTCCAAAACACCCAGCACAAATACACGTTAAGTGTCTTTAAAAAACATGTATTTCTGCACAAAGGACAGTACAAAGTACACTTAAGATCAGGCTGACACTGAAGATGACACGTAAAGAGATGAACTGAAAACGCACTGTGTTGTTCCCTACTGATGTGTACTTCAGCACGCAGAAGTTAAACTGCTCCACAATGGCATTTGTTACTCAGAAACAGACATGTTAGGGGGTCCCAGCAGGAATATACAGTAGCCGGTCTGTTGTCTCACTCTTTTGCTATCGGAGCCTCCATCAACCTGAATGTGGTCGCTGCTTTTGTCCGGCTTCCCTTTGGCTCAGAGAGGCATGAGAATCCGGTCCAAACTATGGGGGGGTTAGTAAACTAACAAAGCAATTAGTAGCACAGGTCACAGGTTTAGAGAGCTTATCTATCTTTTAGACAGATAGATATATAGATAGATAGATAGATAGATAGATAGATAGATAGATAGATAGATAGATAGATAGATAGATAGATAGATATATAGATATATAGATAGATATATATATAGATAGATAGATAGATAGATGGATAGATAGATAGATAGATAGATATATAGATATATAGATAGATATATAGATATATAGATAGATATATAGATAGATAGATAGATAGATAGATAGATAGATAGATAGATAGATATATAGATAGATATATAGATAGATAGATAGATAGATAGATGGATAGATAGATAGATAGATACTCTGTATTTGTGCTTGACCTGCTCACTATCAATACCTTCTGATACTAATCAGTGATTAATAATTCATTGTTACACACCCCTCATGCCCCCCTACCTTTCACTCATTGTTCGTGCTCTTTCAGATGAAAGCCTTAGTTTGAGAGCTCAGGTATCCGTTGAGGCTCTAAGCGTAGAAATGTTTGACTGATGGTTTCTGAATGCCAGTATTTTTTTTTTTTTAAAACCAAAGCTGTTGTTACTGTGTATGTCCTGTTCAATATCTGACCGCCAAAATCGGATCATTTTCACGCCAAAATATTCCAGATATTCATTGTTTCCCCCCCGTAGTTTTATTCCGAGGCGTCTTTCAAAATCAAATTTTTTTTTTTTTTCAGAAGCTATACATTGAAAACTAAAGGAGAATTCACATTGTAGTTTTAGTACTTGATAAACTTCCTCTCGCTGCATATCTCATACAACATGGGGAAACACAAGGGGGTGGCTGGTGGAGGAGAGAGTGGGATGGGAAAGCTTGGTTGGAAGTCACAGAGAAGTCGTTAATGAAGGGTGGATGACAGCTCTTTTCTCTCAAGTCTCTTCTTTTCCCAGCGCTGCCTCGGCTCTATCCTCACCAGTCTGGACTCTGGTTTGGCAACATCCAGCGTAATTCTGGGAGGAATTTGTGCCCCAACAAAACATAGAATTGTAAAAGCTTTGGGTGTCTTATATTTTAATCAAATCTTTATTAATCCGTCACCCGAGAGCTGAGCTTGTATTTTGGATTTGCTTGATTTTATATTAAACTCTTGGAATTAATTAAAAGAATCAGACTACGTTGCAAGGACAAGGTGGATATGGGGCCCTTGCTTGCTTTGCCAAACAGTACCAAGGTCCAATATGAAAATAATCGGATTTTAATATATTTGGTTGGAAGCGGGTCTGAAACATTGTTATGTAGGATCAGGTTATGGTTGAATGACTGAATGGTTGCAACTGTTGCATGAAATACCTGTTGATACCGTTTATCTCCTTAAAGGACCTCCAGCCAGCAGCTGCTGCGTTAGAAACCAACACGTCTTCCTACAGTCATTCACTGGTCAGCCAGACTGCTGCGTCCAACCTGACGTCCTCAAGCAGGGAGAGTACACCAACCTTCTCATGGAGCCTCAGCTCTGACCAATCATCTGCAACCACATCACCATCCAGCCAATCACCAACCACCACAACACAAACGAGCCAAACCCCAGCTAGCACAGCATCAGCCAGCGAACCACCAACCACCACAACACAAACCAGCCAATCACCAACCAGCACAACACAAACCAGCCAATCACCAACCACCACAACACAAACCAGCCAATCACCAACCAGCACAACACAAACCAGCCAATCACCAACCACCACAACACAAACCAGCCAATCACCAACCACCACAACACAAACCAGCCAATCACCAACCAGCACAGCATCAACCAGCAAATCATCAGGCAGCACGACGCAAACCAGCCAATCACCAACCAGCACAACACAAACCAGCCAATCACCAACCAGCACAGCATCAGCCAGCCAATCACCAACCAGCACAGCATCAGCCAGAAAATCATCAGGCAGCACAACGCAAACCAGCCAATCACCAACCAGCACAGCATCAGCCAGCCAATCACCAACCAGCACAGCATCAGCCAGAAAATCATCAGGCAGCACAACGCAAACCAGCCAATCACCAACCAGCACAACATCAGCCAGCAAATCATCAGGCCGCACAACCCAAACCAGCCAATCACCAACCAGCACAACATCAGCCAGCAAATCATCAGGCCGCACAACCCAAACCAGCCAATCACCAACCAGCACAGCATCAGCCAGCAAATCATCAGGCAGCAGCCAATCACCAACAAAAACAATACCAGTCAGCGAATCACCAATTATCACAACACAAACCAGCCAATCACCAACCACTTCAGTATCACCCAGCCAATCACTAGGCAACTCAACACAAACCAGCCAATCACCAACAAAAACAGAACCAGTCAGAAAATCTTTAGGCAGTACAACAAAAGTCAGCCCAACATCAACAAAGAAGGCACAACCAAGCCAGTCACCAACCAGCAAAGCAAAATCCAGCCAATCACCAACCAACACAGTGCCAGCCAGCCACTCACCAGGCATCAGTGCACCAGCCAAGCCCTTATCTGACCATTCAGCAGGCAGTACTACCAAACCCAGCCAATCATTATCCAGCCAAACACCACTGAGCCAATCAACAAATGGCTCAAAAACATCAAACCAATCATCACTCACTGCAACGTCTTCCAACCAATCACCAACAACTTTGATAGCAGCTAATCAATCCATAAACAGCTCGGAAACACCACAGCACATATCATCCAGCTTAACATCATCACACAACCAATCCCTGACCAGCTCAGTGCCATCAAACCAATCACCATCCGGTTCACCAGGAACCACAGTCAGCGGAGAAGAGCGTCCACTTAACATTTCACTGCTCGCCAGGCAGGCGAAGGAAGCCCTAAGGTCATCGATTCGTAGGATTCAAGGTATGTTTAACAGAGTTCATAGTGAAGCCATGACCAGCCCTACTCTGCCTCTGATTGGTTTACCCTGACATTCTTACCCTAACGCTACCCAATCCCACTCCTCTGGCCCAAACCTAACCAACCTAACCAACCTAACCAATCTAACCAATCTAACCAATCTAACCAATCTAACCAACCTAACCAACCTAACCAACCCAACCAACCCAACCAACGAAGGCAACACGTACTAGCCAATCAGAGGCAGAGTAGGCAGGTCATGTATTTAGCGCCCACTTCAGATCTGTGGGGAGGAGGTATTGGTTTTACTGTCCCTTATGAGACCATTTGAGGAAACCAACGCCTGAGATTTTTACACCCTGCACATGTGGCTTTAACAGAATAGTTTGACAATTTGAGAAATATGCTTACTCACTTTCTTGTTGGGAGTTAGATGTAGTGAAAGAAACCACTCTCATGTCTGTGGAGCTATTAGCTTAGCTTAATTTAAAGACTGAAACCAGATCCAAAGATGGAAACATATAGCACCATATCTAAAGCCGTTTAATTACTTCAGTCTGAATACCAACTGAAATGTAAAAATAACAATAAAAAAACAACTGCTGGTTACCAAGAAACACTTCCTTAGTTATGCTAAGCTAAGCTAATAGCCAGCTCCAGACCTAGCGCACAGACATGATAGTGGCCTCTCATCTAGCTCTTGATGGCAAAGTAGAAGAAATAGTTAATTGTTGATCTGAGATATAATTCTCCACCAGTCTAACGATATGAAACCCATCCACTAAAAGACCTTCACATCTTGACTTGTCAACACGCCACATAAGCGGCACACTATTACCTGCAGTAGCATTTCATATTTGGCATGAATTGTGTGTTGCATGTCATTCTAACGTAATGGGTGGTTGACCGGCACTAAACAGTAACAGGTGTAAGAGTCCTGTATGTTATCTGCTTGTGTGGGACATGGCTGGCTGAACAGACAGCTGTAAGCCCACCGAGCAGATGGTGTTACTGCAGGATGAGGAGCCATCGTTTGGTGTTTGGTGGTGCGTTCAGTGACCGGAACATTTGTTGGGGCCCTGCAACTCCATATGAGTGCTGACAGATGGCGACTTCTACTTAAAGCCTATGCGGATATGCATAGTTTGTCGCCCTTTCCGTGGTTATGCGGAAACAAATTTGTGGTGGTTGACAGGAAAGAAACATACAGTATTTTAGTATTTAGTATAGTATTAGTATATCAATTTTACTGTCTTTTTTGTTTTTTGTAATAATGTTAAATCAGGTAAGAGTCAGGTGAAATTTGTAGTGAAACACCTTGAAAAGGGAAAATTATTCATTGGTGGAGACATCACTGTTCTGAGTTAGATAAGCAGCAACACCCCCCCCCCCCACCACCCCACCCACTCTTAGCTGCTGCTAAATGTTGCTGCTGTCATGTTATGTTGTTTTAATCTTGCCATCTTGTTTCTTATCTTGTTTTCACCTTATTGCTGCTGATTTGCACTGAAAACTTACCAAACATAATTTCAAAGTGTGTTATTGGTAATTGTTGGTTTTCTGTGAGCAGAGCCATGTGTGTTTCCATGCCTGAACGGAGGACAGTGCGTTCAGCCGGAGTCCTGTGACTGCAGCTTGTATCAGGCCACTGGACACAGATGTCAGACAGGTAAACCCTTGAACTATATAAAGGTTTTAAATGAGAAAAACAATCATCATCAACCATTATAACATTTATAAGAACTACAGAATTAAGGCTTATTTTCACAATATGAAATGGTGATGATTAAACTATATACAATTAATTACCAATAAGTCTTTTTTAATTATTTCACTTTGGCATTCTGCAAATATGAACAATGTGTGTGTTTTTTTTTTATATTTAGCTCTTTTATGACTTATAATGAGGCCAAATTTATTTAGATTGTTCCTTTAAACTAAAGACATTCTGATTATTATTACACAATATAAACAAAATAATAAATAATGGTAGATTATTACAGATTAAGCTACTCAGCAGTATATGGAGTAATTCAAATGATGAACACATCCACTTACATAATGTATATTATTCTGAAATGGGCCATTGTGCATAATGAGTACTTTTACTTTTGGGACTCTAAGTATATTTTGATGCTAATACTTTTGTACTTTCATTCAAGTAAGATTTTGAATACTTTTTTCTTTGTAACAGAGTATTTATATATTGTGGTTTCGCTGCTTTTACTTAAATAAGAGATCGGAGTCCTTCCGTCACTGCTCAACAACAAACGTATATTTCACACTATAAATTTCTCATTCTTATTAAAAAAGTGATTTTGGTTGATCTAAAGTCATATTTTTGGGCAACAGGACACAACTACCAGCAGGGTGAGATGCTTCCATCTGTTTCCATCTACTTCATTAGAATTTTTAAAAATGGGTTAGTTAGTTAATTGGCAGAAAAAGCTGTATTAATCAATATTTCTGCTTTAATATTTAAAGCTTTTTAGCGTTTTCTTCTATGTATTAATAAAGCATTTTGAAAGATGCATGCAACAAAATGATTTGTTAAGACACATCCATTAAAATAAGTGACAAGACTCCTGTGTGTAAGTAAATGAGCGTTCAGACTGAACTCAAGGGAAGAGTATAATCATTTCTTTTGTCCCCCTAATCATCCGCCCAGTTCCGAATCCTGGCTTTGAAAGGGAGATGACGTGTCGGACGGGGTCAGTACAACTTCGAGACCTTTGACGGCCTCTACTACCATTTCCCGGTCGATGCACGTACACTCTGCTGAAGGACTGTGAGGAAACGACCCAGGCCAGCATCGTCGTCCAGGTTAGTTCAGCCTTAGTCTCTCGTTGCTAGACCTTCCTCCACAGCATTGAGCAGGAGGGTCAGGCTAGTCCACACAGCATTCTGGGATGGGAGAAAAACATGCTCTTGTTTATTGGCATTTCTTTCAACCAATCACAATCGTGTTGGGCGGCGTTAAAGGATGGTCGAAGCAACGGCGCCTCTGCAAAATAGCAAGGGGAAGGGATTTGTTTTGATGGAACATGTGTACGTTCAAGAGTTGATTTAGTCGTGCAACAGAAAACTCAGATTGGACAGATAGTCTAGCTAGCTGTCTGGATTTAACCTGCAGAGATCTGAGGACCAGGTAACCATAGTCCTCAGATTGGACAGATAGTCTAGCTAGCTGTCTGGATTTACCCTGCAGAGATCTGAGGACCAGGTAACCATAGTCCTCAGATTGGACAGATAGTCTAGCTAGCTGTCTGGATTTAACTAGCAGAGACCTGAGGACCAGGTAACCATAGTCCTCAGATTGGACAGATAGTCTTGCTAGCTGTCTGGATTTAACCAGCAGAGATCTGAGGACCGGGTAACCATAGTCCTCATGAATCCACTTGAGTTTTAGAACGCCGACACAAAGGAAGCCTAAGGCAACGGATATCCGGCCTAAATGAACGAAATCTGTCGGAATTCCCGGGGGTACCTGAACAATCCCAAATGCGAAACGTCGTCGATATACACAGATCAGACTCAACAGAACAAAATAAATCCTCCAGACAAGAAGCTGCCCAGAAGGTTTCCGGTTCAATGCCTGCTTCCAGTGGAGGAAAGTTGGACTTGCTGGCGTCCTGCTCTAAAATACACTCTGACTCCTGCGAGGTTCAGGCTCAGCCTGAGGAGAAGATTTTCTCTGAAGATTAGTGAAAGCTATCTGGTTATTAGAGTCAATTACCATTAAATACTGCAATTATCCACTATGCCTTGAAAGCATCTGCAACAGACCGGGACTTTGTTCCCTTGAAAAGATACTGTATATGTGTGTATGGGAAAACCAAACCGAACAGGGAACATGAAAAGATCCAAATTAGGATTATTGATCATATATTAATACTGGTATTTTTGATAAGCAGCATCTCATGAACAAAATGCAATGCTGCAAAGCCAACAAGAAGAACATGTCAGAAGGAGATGAGATGACATTTTCTTTGACAAAACCCACACTTTGCTCATGAATGCGTGTTACTTTCAGGGTCAAGTTTCGCGTTTAAACCAGTCTTTAGGGAGAACTGGGGCTTAAATTGGTTGTTGTTTCTTCATTTGTGCTGTACTGTAAATGGTATATTATCTGCTGGTCTACTTGAAGTCTAAAGAAAGATTTCACAAACTGTCCCTCAACAAAACAATCCGTCATTTAAAAGGTTTTTAAAACGATAAACTTGGCATTGTTCTACATTTTTCAACAGATCGAATGAAAATATTAAAAACAATTTTCAGGTCCTGGACAGTTGTTTTAAAGCTAGGTACTAACAAAATGCTAATTGTGAGCTTTTTTTTTTTTATCCATAACGATCGATCGGACAAATTATCTGACCGCAAAGTAAATGTTTTCTTGCACATAAAAAATGATTCTGTTCAGCCGCCTACTGTCAAATCTCAGATGTCTGAGCATACTTGAATGCAACAATTACAAAGAGCAGGGACTGTGTTACCTATGTGTAATATAATAACTCACATATATATATATATATATATATATGTATATATATGTATATATTAAAATGTGAAATGCAGATTATTATTATTATCATATTATTTCTACGTTGCATCTTTCTATTTGCAGGTCCACAATGACCCGGGCTGCAGCTCGGCCCCCTACACCTGCCAACGATCTGTCAGCCTCTTCCTCCCGTGGGACGGGGAGGTTCGGCTGCACGCCACCAATGTGACGTTCAAGGGCCAAAGGTCAGCAGTGTAGCACAAGACACAACTGAACATCTTCATATACCAAATACATATTTATGTACTGTATCTATTTCTGCTTTCTCTGTTTTAGGAATTCCTTATATATATATATATATATATATATATATATATATATATATATATATATATATATATATATATATATATCCCTAGACTATATTTTGATGATTTAATGATGAACAAACAACCTTTATAATTATCTTAGTTGCCTTAGGTTTAAGATTGCATCACTTTAAATATGATATTGGCAGTTTGTGTATTTTTTGTAAATTATGCAATAGTGCTAATCGTGGAAAATAACAAAATGTCCAAAAAATATGAAAAGCTGCACCTGTAGAAAGTCTATCATATATTAATTTACTCAGATTGACCCTATAAACAATTTAGTATTGGTAAAGTTTGCCCACTCAGATGGTACTGTAATCAGGTCTGGCCCGTGGACTAATATCGGGATTTATTATTTATTTTTGTCTAAGCCGGCTTGCTCCTTATGTTCTTTATTTGACATGAATGAAATGTGCTCTAAAAGTGTAATTATACACTACCGTTCAAAAGTTTGGGGTCACCCAAACAATTTTGTGTTTTCCTGAAAAGTCACACTTATTCACCACCATACGTTGTGAAATGAATAGAAAATAGAGTCAAGACATTGACAAGGTTAGAAATAATGATTTGTATTTGAAATAAGATTTTTTTTACATCAAACTTTGCTTTCGTCAAAGAATCCTCCATTTGCAGCAATTACAGCATTGCAGACCTTTGGCATTCTAGCTGTTAATTTGTTGAGGTAATCTGGAGAAATTGCACCCCACGCTTCCAGAAGCAGCTCCCACAAGTTGGATTGGTTGGATGGGCACTTCTTGGTACCATACGGTCAAGCTGCTCCCACAACAGCTCAATGGGGTTCAGATCTGGTGACTGCGCTGGCCACTCCATTACCGATAGAATACCAGCTGCCTGCTTCTGCTCTAAATAGTTCTTGCACAATTTGGAGGTGTGTTTAGGGTCATTGTCCTGTTGTAGGATGAAATTGGCTCCAATCAAGCGCTGTCCACTGGGTATGGCATGGCGTTGCAAAATGGAGTGATAGCCTTCCTTATTCAGAATCCCTTTTACCCTGTACAAATCTCCCACCTTACCAGCACCAAAGCAACCCCAGACCATCATATTACCTCCACCATGCTTAACAGATGGCGTCAGGCATTCTTCCAGCATCTTTTCATTTGTTCTGCGTCTCACAAACGTTCTTCTTTGTGATCCAAACACCTCAAACTTGGATTCATCCGTCCACAACACTTTTTCCAGTCTTCCTCTGTCCAATGTCTGTGTTCTTTTGCCCATCTTAATCTTTTTCTTTTATTGGCCAGTCTCAGATATGGCTTTTTCTTTGCCACTCTGCCCTGAAGCCCAGAATCCCGCAGCCGCCTCTTCACTGTACATGTTGACACTGGTGTTTTGCGGGTACTATTTAATGAAGATGCCAGTTGGGGACCTGTGAGGCGTCTGTTTCTCAAACTAGAGACTCTAATGTACTTATCTTCTTGCTCAGTTGTGCAACGCGGCCTCCCACTTCTTTTTCTACTCTGGTTAGAGCCTGTTTGTGCTGTCCTCTGAAGGGAGTAGTACACACCGTTGTAGGAAATCTTCAATTTCTTAGCAATGTCTCGCATGGAATAGCCTTCATTTCTAAGGACAAGAATAGACTGTCGAGTTTCAGATGAAAGTTCTCTTTTCTGGCCCTTTTGAGCGTTTAATTGACCCCACAAATGTGATGCTCCAGAAACTCAATCTGCTCAAAGGAAGGTCAGTTTTGTAGCTTCTGTAACGACCTAAACTGTTTTCAGATGTGTGAACATGATTGCACAAGGGTTTTCTAATCATCAATTAGCCTTCTGAGCCAATGAGCAAACACATTGTACCATTAGAACACTGGAGTGATAGTTGCTGGAAATGGGCCTCTATACACCTATGTACATATTGCACCAAAAACCAGACATTTGCAGCTAGAATAGTCATTTACCACATTAGCAATGTATAGTGTATTTCTTCAAAGTTAAGACTAGTTTAAAGTTATCTTCATTGAAAAGTACAGTGCTTTTCCTTCAAAAATAAGGACATTTCAATGTGACCCCAAACTTTTGAACGGTAGTGTATATTTTAATTTTCATATTTTATTTGCATAAATCTGTGGAAAGATTAACGCCGTATATCTGTGTCATATAGAAGGGAGGTCTGATTTCGTGGTGTGTTCACTGTCTCTGTCTTTAGTTTGCAGCTGCCTAATCACATCCATGACCTGCAGCTGGAGCAGATCTCTCAGTATGTTCTGGTGACGCAGCAGCACGGCTTCACGCTGGCCTGGGAGGGACGCAGCGGCTCCGTCTACATCAAACTCAGCCCCGAGTTTGTGGGCCGAACCTGCGGCCTGTGCGGGAACTTCAACGCGGACGTCCAGGACGACCCGAAGACCAGTTATGGTACAATCATTTTGGCTTTAAGAGGTTATTTACAGTCCAGATGTCAGGGTTAAAATTGGGCTAAATTGAGTTCATTACAGCATTTCAATATCCAGTGTTAAAAACGTATTCAGATATTTTACTTAAGTACATTTAATGTATAAGCAGAAAATGTACTCATAGTATTTAAAGTACAAAATGTACTTATTTTATTTAAAAATGTCCCCTATGACAGTTTTCAAAGTTTTTTTTAACACAGCACAGACTTAGCGGTAGGCTAAGACCTCCTGTGACACAAACTTTTATACCTCAGGCTGTTAGACAGCACAACAAGCACTTTAAACGTACATTTTTCTAAGTTTTTATTGTATTTATGTATAGTATTATGTTGTAGTGTATTTGTTGTATTGTATTTATTTATTCTCTTGTTTTTATGGGGATGATAGCGGGTGTGAGCACTGTAATTTCCATTTTTATGAATGAAATAAACTTCACTATATATATATATATATATATATATATATATATATATATATATATATATATATATATATATATATATATATATATATATATATTTTCTGTCTTTCCCAGGCTTGCTGACTCATGAAATAGAAATGTTCGGGAATAGCTGGGTGGAGACGGAGCCACATGCGGCCCGATGTCCCATGGTGCTCTCTGGCTTCTCTTCACCCTGTGCTGCAGTCGAAGCTCATGTCCTGCTGGTGAGATGTCCAATAAAAAAGTGTAGTCTTCCCTGTTTTAGACAAATGTTTATGCTTATATGTTCTGAGTTTAAAAAAAAAAGTGTATTTGTGTGTTTTGCGGTTGCAGAAAGTGGAGGAGGTGTGTGCTATGCTGCTGGATCCGCCATTTCAGAGCTGCCACGACTTTGTCAGCCCGCTGTCCTACATGGCCAGCTGCTCCAACGACCTCTGCATGTAAGTGCACCAGATTCAGATCGGATTCAGATCATTTCGTCCTGATGGGGGCCCTTGATGAAACATGTCATGAAAATCCTGAGGTTTATTATTTCGCTGTATACCATGAATATCACCAGCACTTTTTATGGGAAATAAGCTCTTTGTTTTTGAGATGTTGTGATGATTTCAAGTGTCCAAAATGGAAATTATTCAACCTCCGAAGAGCATGAATGTGTTCTTGAGATATTTCTTCTGTACAATTGTAATTGGCATTAGACGATCAGAGATCAGGGGTCAACCAAAACAATTCTGGAACCATGAATACCCATGCAAGCAGTAGTTGTCCTTTGAATTGTGGCCTAAAAAACATGCAACACCTTGTGCGTTTCAGTTGCTTGTGTTTAGTTCTTAAAGAAGATGAGAGAGCATTTCACTTCCTGTGAACTCAGCTGGAAATCTGAGTCAGACAGAGCCAGTGCTGCACCATGTGGAGACTATACTGGGAAACTGGAGGGAAATTTACAGATAGAGGCAACATGTTTTCAGTAGTGCGCGAAGCTGTACACTGGAGGCATGTCATTCATTTGTCTTGCAGTAATTACAGCAGAATGAATGATACTCATACTTATCGGGCCACCCACATACTGTAAGTCTAAATCCCAAAGTTATTTCAGTCACACGTTTTCAATTTACTGACTATTTCTGCATTTCATTTTTATCGTCAGTTGAGTTATCTACTTGTCCGACAATTTCCATGTTAGTTTTTAAAGCCTCTTGGTGTAGGATTTGAACATTTCGGACTTTAGTGCATCCAAGTAGTATTTTAAAATGCACCATGGGAGACAGCATTGTACACTACCCTGTGATCAGAACTGGGGACATTAGCTCGGAGCACACCCATACCCATTTTTATTGGGATTGTCTTATTTTTAATCTTTTTTGACATACAGTTTTGTATAATCACATAATATATTTTACAGAAGGACTTTAGTAACCAATTGAACATAAATAACATCCTGCAGTATTTTGAAAATCTCCAATTCCAGCTGCAGTTCTGAAGATGCGTTCTGAGATTTCTTGGATTTTTACATCAGTGCCCACTTTTTGTTACTGTCTGGTTTGAAATGCTCCCACTCAGCTTCCTCGGTTGTGTCTTTTGGTTGTTCAGGTCTGATCTTCCTTCTGTGAGTAACATCAGCCATGGAAGTCTGTTACTGCTAACTCATAGTAATGTGGAACAGAGACTGGAGATAAAGACAAAACTGTTTACCGTGTTTGGACACAAATGTACCTTATCAGATGATTGATACGGCCACAACAAACTTCAGCTATACTGCAGCTTCCAATTTAAAGCCTACTTGGATAATTTACTAATTTATTAACTCTGAGGGAGACACAGCAGGTGGGTTTGTATGAGCTGCACAGCGTCTAATCAGTTAAGCGTACCTGGCTCCTTTGGCCACACCTCTCTTGGCTCCGTTCAAAGAGTCCTTCTCTGTCTGTTTCTGTGTTGAAGGTCGGGTCCCAACGGTGATGTGGTATGCCAGGTGTTGAGCGAGTACGCCCGGGCCTGTGCCCACGCTGACCACCCACTGCACGACTGGAGGCAGCACATTCCTCAGTGTGGTATGTTTTTTTTTTCCAGGTGTTTCAAACTGTGTGTCACAGAGGACTGCAAAAACTGCGTTTTTCTTTGGTGACTGCAGTGAACTTTTTGTAGGTTGATGGTGTGCAGATCAGGAAATTCAACTGGTGTATTGGCTGGGCTAAGCTTAGCTCAGATTGTTACATTTTTAATCTCTTTAATATAAAAAATTGTCAATATTTTATCATCTTTCCCACTGAAAAAATGTATATGGATTAGATATACTGCCGTAGCCTAGCTATATGATGTAGCTAGCTACATTAACTAGCTAAAGAAAAATCAGCTAAAGCTGTTGAAGGTAGCTAGCTAGTGGAACAGAGGCTATGAAAAGGCACAGCACATAGCTAAACTGTGAAAACCCCCACATTTTTACATTTTAGTAGCCTTGAAATCCAGACCCAAAGCCGAAAGGATTAAGAGTCTGGCACCAAGTAATGAAAGTCAGCTATCTAGAGGGGCGGCACCAAATGTGCATTTGAAAATCTCACTGCATGCAATTGGGTAACACTGCGACCAATCACAACAACACACGGCTCGGGCCCCGCCTATATCAGATACACCGATGTGATTGGTGCAGCTCGCCTCTGGCCCCGCCTATATCAGATACACTGGTGTGATTGGTGCAGCTCCCCTTACAAGGGAATAGTTAATGAGCAGCATTACTTGATGCCAGAGTAACTCGCTGAGCAAATTCAAATTCTGCTCTCACAAGAACTCTGGATTTCCACGGTAACATTTTAGTCTATTCATTGTAAAAAAAATCTAGCATTACTGCCCATTACCATAATTTATATCGGCAAGATACGTGTAGATAACTTACAAACGTTAGCTAAAGAACCGTTAGCCAACTGTGGCAAAGATTAACTGCATCAGTGATAAATTACAAACGGGGCTTAAAAATTAAACTGAAAAAAACACACATTTTAACATTTATATTCTGCAAAAAATTGTCAAAATGTAATCCCATCCCATGTTTTTAGGTATTTCAGTGGTAGAAACCCATTTAAATCATTTTAGAAATCAGGTGTTTGCATTGTCGCTTGCTAAAGAACCGTTAACTTGCCAAAGTCAACTGCAGCAGAAAGAAGGCAGCAAGTGGAACAAAGGTTTTTATAAAAAACCCGAACCTGTAAAATCCGTTTTAACTAGGCTGTAGGTTGTGGTGTTATCTCCAGACACTGCAGGTTATCTATTAAAGCTGCCCACTGTTTGTCCGCTGCATGGACAACCCCTAGCCTTTTCACTGGAAAGGTTTTGACATATTTGTTGTGTTTCATTTTTTTCGACCAGCGAAGCAATGTCCCCTTGGTCTGCAGTACAGGGAATGCATCAGCTGCTGCCCGGCGACCTGCAACCTGGAGCGAACATGCATCGACAGCAAGCTGGCCTGCCTGGATGGATGCTACTGTCCTGATGGTGAGTTTTTATTCAGTATATATTATCTCTATATATGTCTATTTTCCTTATAAGGTTTCTTTCTTGTCTCAAACTACCTTTCCTCCTAATTGTTCATCACTTTTATTTTGCATCTACTTTCTTATCTTTTATCACGTGAATAGACATGAGACAAAAACAGCAGTAATCTTCAGTGCCTCTTCTCTATCTTTCTCCGCTGTTGTCCCTCCTCAGGTCTGATCTACGAGGACGGAGGCTGTGTGACCCCCTCTGACTGTCCCTGCGAGTACCACGGCATGTTTTATCCATCTGGACAGACACTGCAGGAGGAATGCAACAACTGGTGAGCACTGTTTAACCTCTCTGGTCTGGAAGTTACTGGAAAACATCTCTGATTCACCTGTTGAATTAGTGGTCTATTATCCCATGAAATTTTGTGCGAGGAGAACCAACTTAATTCTCTTTATAGTATTTAAATGACACCTCTGACACCTCATTTTTCCCTAATAACCTTTTTTCACTCCCTTTGGATCTTAAAGGTCCCATGGAAGGGGGGGGGGTGCAAAGTGGATGGTGGGGGTGTGGCCTTGACCAACTGCCACTTTGCTTGTTTAAAAGCCATCATGTCTCTCTCTCATGGGGGGGCCAAATTCTCTGGGCGGGCAAAGCAGAGAAAGGGGAGGTAACCCTGCCCCTTATGACCTCATAAGGAGCAAGATTCCATATCGGCCTGTCTGAGCTTTCATTTACTCAAAGGCAGAGCAGGATACCCAGGGCTCGGTTTACCCCTAACGCCATTTCTTGCCACTGGGGAACATAGGCAGGCTGTTAAAAAACCTCCTAAAGTGAAATTTTCATGCCATGGGACCTTTAAATGAACCCTAGATGGACACACAAGAAACCAACATGAGACCATGTTGCATTACATGTCATCATCATGTATTAAAAACAAAAAAAAAACAGGTTATTGTCCTGCAGACTCCATACAGTCCTTTTAACCTTCTCAGATCTGACCACCTGGGCCCAGTGTGTCCAGTTTCTATCAGTGATCCTGCCGATTAGCTCAGGCTTTCATGTTCCCCACCTGTGGACGTCTCTGCTTTCTGTTTCAGCACATGCGTGGGTGGAGTGTGGAACTGCACCGACTACAGCTGCCCAGGTTTGTGCCTTTCCTCTGTGGGTGGTTGAATTTAAAGTCAAACTGTGCTGCAGGGCACATTCAAATTCAGTGCTGATGGTAATCATTTCATTACAAAAAATTCTATGTAGACATCTCCAATTAGGAAGCAAGAAAGAAAGAAGATTCCTAGCTTGGGGTTGGAAGAAGGAAAGGTTGGAAGGGTGTAAGAAAAAAGAGAGCTTTGTAGTAAGTAACCAGGAAAAGGAAGCATCATAGTAAGGGAACAAGGCAAGGAAGATGGCATCTCAGTTAGGAGACAAGAAAGGAAGAACCTACTTTGTCTCCTACTTTGGTAGTCAAGGAGAAGAAAGTCCTGAGATATGGCGAAAAGAAATGGTTCTCCTAGTTCATGAGAAAGGAAAGGAAGGAGGAGCCTATTTAGTTAGAGAAGGAAAAAGGGAAAAAATAGGAGCAAGAGTCGAAATAAATGTATAGTCCCTAGTCATGGAGCAAGAAAGAAGGAAGAAGAAACCATCATAACAAAGGACAAGGAAAAAGAAGAAATATGGTTCAAGCTCAGAGGATTCATGGCAATGAAAGATGAGGTTTTCTAGTATTTGAGAGCAATAAATCAGAAAGTAAAAGAGCAAGGAAGGCCAAAGCTTCCGTGTTCAAGAGAAAGGAAGGAGGACGCGTCCAAGTTTTGGAGTAAGAAAAAGGAAGCTGGCATCTTAGTTAGGGAACAAGAAAGGAAGAAAGTGGTAGTTTCCTACTTGGGTTTCCTGATAGGGGTCAATGAAGGATGAGGTTGAGGCTAAAGCTTCCTATTTCAAGAGAAAGGAATGAGGCTTCCTAGTTTTGGAAGAGAAAAAAGAAAGTTCATACTGACAAATAAGGAAAAAGGAACCAAGGTAAGAAAGTTAATCTCATTAAAGCCAGAAGAATAGAGAAAGTTCCTAGTTATGGACTAAGGAAAGATGAAGCTTTCTAATAAGACAACATGGACAGTGCCATTGAGCAAGGTGTCTGCCCTTTAACTACCAGACAGTAGCTGTGTTTTTAGCCACACGTTTTTTCCGATTTAAGTGATATTGAATGGAAAATGCCTTCTGGAAACAGTAAAATTTGAAGAAATTTCATGAAAATCGACTCAAAGTAAATACATTCGGTCTCATTGGATTTCATCTTGATGATATTCGGCTTATGCGCTAAACGCTGATGGAAACGTTATTATTTTATGGTTGCAACCCGCCATAAAACGAAGAAGAAGAAGAAGTTTTAGGTCATTTCCGCCCAGTATTTCCTCTCTGGCTGCACACATGGGGGATGGAAGACAGATGGAAGTGGACGGACGAGGAGACGAGAGACTTTCTGAATTTAATTTACGAGCGAAATATAACGGCTGTTTTAAATGGAAGGCGCTCAAACAGCGAGAAAAAGAGGCTCTCAGCGGTGTCGGAGGGACAATAAAAGACAAGTTGCATCTGCATCGTCATAGCGATGTGTTGATAGCGTGCTTGTTTTCTTATTTTAACTTGATATGTCTATTATAACTTGTGCAATATTGATCATGTGTTGGTAGACGGTAGAAAATGTTTTGCTTGAATGTTGTGCAGGAATGAGGACAGTACATACACACTCATACCTGGACTCACATTACTACCTGGACACTGGAACACTGATTTAACACTTGAGTCATGACCGATAATTTATGGTAAATGTCTTTTTTATAGCCAAAGGTTTTATTGTTAATTTTATTATATTATTATTGCTATCTTTATACGGTCTGCTTTCCTCTCTATACCGTATTTTTTCTTTTTCTTTGATGCTGGAAATTTCAGTTTCCTTGCAAGAGTCATCCCAAAAAGAATTGATAAAGAGAAGTCTAAGTGCGATTCAGTGTGAAAATGAATGGAAAAACAACTTAAAATGTCTCAAATCAATTCGGTATACCAATTTGATCACAAAACAGCATGTGACGTCATTACGTATAGGTTTTTATTCACTTTAAAGCTGTTGGATGGAAACACACTTTCACCAGATTTACTCACATGAGTTGTTTTTTTACCGAACTTCAGATAATTCGATTGACACGTGGATGGAAACTTAGTGGTTCTACGATAAAAGTTTCCTCGGATGATTAAAGGAAAGAAGTGAAAACTGTTTCCCTCTCTCTCTACAGGCGAGTGCTCAGTGACTGGCGATATGTATTTTCAATCCTTTGACGGACGGATCTTCACCTTCCCTGCAACATGTCACTATGTCCTCGCCAAAAGTCGCAACTCGGGGAAGTTCACAGTCACCGTCCAGAACGCCCCCTGTGGAGCCGTGAGTTACGTTTAATCTGAATTGTTTATGTTTATCTCAAAAAAGTTGAGTTAATTCCCTTTCTTTGTTTCTTTCTATGCTTTTGAAACAAGCGTTTCTACATCTTGGAAAACTCTTGCATACCTCCTCCACCTCCACTATCAGCCCATGCGAGTGTTCTGCTGTCTCGGCTTACAGGTTTACGCAATTTGTCTGTCATGTAGATCATATCATAACTTAAGTGCTCAATAATCCCTGCTGAGTCCTGGTCATTTTTGTTCAAGAGCCTTAGAGAAATGAAAGCCTTGAGGAAGCGTTGTCGATCTAACCAGGGCAGATAATGAATATGAAAAGCAACAATAGCTTCTTCTCCTATCCCCTCTCTCCAAGCCTTCTGTTTCCCAGCAGCTTTTTGAGCTGCTCGGCAAACGGGGTAGAGATGGAGGGGAGGAGGCGAGATATAAGATGTCCCACTCATCAGAGCCGAGGCCCGAGACCTCTAACAGCCAACTGAACAGGATTACCTTATCTGGTCTGACTGACAGAGCTGTGGACGGCTTTGTAGTGAGGAGGGAGGTGAAGAGAGGCACTGGATGGGGTGGGAGACTTGGACAGAGAGAAGGTTATGCGAAAACAGGGGGTGAATGATGGGAAGAGTAAAAGGAGGAGGGGGTGGGGGGGTGCTAAAACCTTTTGGCTATGGGACTCGGCCACTTATGAAAGAGACGATTCATAGAGGCAGATTGCTTACTGTCAGTGACGCGCAGGCGTCCTTTTACTTTAAAAACATCAGAGCAACTCATCGCACTATTACTGAAGTGATGTACAATTGTTTTTGTTTTTTTCCGCTTCCCAATCTGGCAAATTTACATAGTGCGGTTATAGAGAGCAAATACAGAACGTCCGTTCACAGTGTTACAACTTGATGAACCACTGAAACAATTTTGGAAGCAGTATTTTAAGTTACAAGAAGATCTCTAGCAGGGTGGGAAATGAACGTTTTTGCCCATCAGCCACAATGGCTGGTAGATGCCCAATTTTACCAGCCCCTAATATTTTTTACCAGCCACTTTTTATGGAATTCAAATTTATAAAAAGTGCTCTGATATATTTTTAATTGCTTCAATACATTATTTTTTAATTATTAATACATACTACTACCTATTGTGCTTAGAGGTAAAGAGATGGGGAAGGTTTCTTTTACCATCTTCAGAGTTGATGATGATCTACAGGTTTGGTTACCAAACATTTTCACTCCTCTCAAACCCAAAACAGCATTATTATGGCATACTATATAAAAGATACACAGGTGTGGATGAAAATCACATTATTCATTGTAGATGGATGGTGTTAATTTCCTACCCTGTTCTCTAGGGTTGTTTTAATCCTTTGTGTCCTCCTTGATTTGACCAGTTAAATGGCACTAGCATTGCGCGATCACCAAAGGCTTGCGTCATGTGGAGGCACCGACAGTGTTGTTGTCATTACTTAGAAATCCTCCTGGGGGTGACAGAAACTACGCACTATAGCTTTAAGAGAAACACTCAGAAACACTGGCACAGTTGCACCGTTGCTAGCTAGCGAGCTAAGGTCTGTACATTGGCTGTTAACGGTGAATAACGTCTGAACACACCTTAAGAATCATCACAAGTGAAGTGCAAAATCACAGTTTTGTGTTGTATATACATATATATATATATATACATATATACATTACAGCCTCTAGGGGGCCGCTAGTGGGGCTTTACACTTTTCATCAGCTTAAATATATATGACTTTATTATTTTTTAGTTACATATTTAATAGTCTATATCCTCAATGTTTCAATTCCGGGATTGCTCCCGTGCTGCAGGAAATCCGTAAGATGCATCTATTTTTGCCGATTTCTTTTTTCTTCTTCTTTCTTTTTTGTTGTAATTTTAACCTCCGGTGGATTTCTGAGGACTATGGTTACCTGGTCCTCAGGTCTCTGCAGAATCCAGACAGCTAGCTAGACCATCTGTCCAATTGGAGTTTTCTCTTGCACAACTATTTTGCAGTGGCTCCGTCCGGTGCTTAGCACCACCCATAACTCGTTTTATCCCCATCCTGTTATGCTGTGTGGACTAGCCAGACCCTCCCCCGCTCTGCAGCGTGTGGATGGTCTCGCAAAGCAAGACTACATATTTAAAGATTTGAGTACTTTACCTCCACCGCAACAATTAAAAACACTCTAAATTGGCGTGGGTGATTTAAGAGTACAAATGTTTTTACTTTCCTCTCTCTCTTTCTCTTTCTCTTCTCATTATTTCATTCTCAGTGTGTGTGTCCTGCTGTGTATCTGAATGGCTGCTGTGGGTTGGGAGAATGCCAGCATGCATTATCAAGCCATCTTGTCTCAATTGCAGAATTTGGATGGGGCCTGCATCCAATCAGTTAACCTGGTCATTGACGAGGATCCAAGAACGGAGATTACACTGAGTCACGTTGGCGAGGTCTTCATGGCCGGACAGTACCGCATCTCCCTGCCGTATTCTGACGGTAACTTCCTCACCTTTTATCATCTTCCAACATTATTCACATCCAGCGCCAGACTTCTTTCTGCGCAGGTCACGGCAGAAACGCATCGAATGACCGCTGTGCTATTGAGTGTACATTTTCCCAATACGCTTGCATTGCGTTGCACAAAATGCCTTCCCTCTGAGTATTACTCCCTTTTCACCCCAGTGTTTTCATGACTGTGTCATTCTGTTAATGGAGTCAACAGCCTTCAGTGTGTTCTGTGATGAACGGTGTGAGAATAATCTGATACTTTGGTACCTTAAGGGATAAAAACAACACTTAGAACACGTTCTCACAGGGTACTTTGCACTCCTGACTCTATTTAACATTTCTTCCTGTCAATCATTCAATCAATTAATCAGCCTTTGTTAATGTAGAACCTTGTTCCTTCTCATGTACAATTCAAATACAAAGTGCATACAATAAAATCCAGACAATCTAAAACGATCAAATAATTTTTCACTTATCAAGCAAAAATGCCAAACATTGACAGTACTGAGGATTTTGTATTTGTGTTTTATATCATAGATAATTAGGTATGTTTGGACATTTTGGGCATTTGGTTGCACAAAACAGGAAATTTAAAGACATCAGTTTTGGGTCCTGAAAAAGTTTTTAAAGCGCCCATATTCTGCTCATTTTCAGGTTCATAATTGTATTTTGAGGTTGTACCAGAATAGGTTTACATGGTTTCATTTTCAAAAAACACCATATTTTTGTTGTACTGCACATTGCTGCAGCTCCTCTTTTCACCCTGTGTGTTTAGGTCTCTGTTTTAGCTCCAGAGTGAGACATCTCACTTCTATACTATCTTTGTTGGGCGCTGCACATGCTCAGTAGCTCGGTAAGATCCATCAGCTAGATAAGTCTTTCTCCAGCTTTGGTCAGTCCAAGGCAGGATCAGCTGGGAGACTTCTTCTAGACCAGGGACACTTGTGGAATACCTGCACAACAGGGACAAGAAGTAGAACAGGGACAGGAAGTAGTTCTTTTAGTAGTAGTAGTTCTTTTTAGTGTGTGTTGTAGCAGCGTTTTGCCATCGAGAACGAGCTAGCATGCTAGCGCTAGCATGCTACAGTTAGCCACCTCATCTGACGTAGAAAGCCGTGCAGATGTTGACCAGCTCACCCGGAGACTGAAGAAAGAGGACATTCAGAAACCGGATCTCACTCAAAACAGCACAGATGTTTTTTTTCAAGTTTGTATGTGTGTGGAAGCACCAGAGACACAAAATAATCCCCCAAATCCCAGAAAAAGTGTTTTTTTCATAATATGGGCTTTTATATTCAAGTGGTATTTGAAACTCAACGTACTGCTCTAGTAATCTATCTCTATTTACATTGACAGTACATGCAGATACTTAGACATAGTCTTGTGGAGAGAGAGAACCATCTGGAAGGGCTATTCAAACAACCTTTTTCTTAATCCATTTCCTTATCTTTATCGTTTTCTGTGAGCCATCAACAACATTACTGCTGCCTCGCTTCCTGATTATCCAGAACTACGGCACCGCCTGAGGCCAAAATCACAAAATGCATGTTTTTCTGTATCTCTGCCAGGAGTAATATGCACATGGGGGCAGACCCATTCACATGGATAGATTTCATGAAAAATACCAATATCTGTGGTTGTGTATGGATGTAGCATCTCTAACCAATAGCATAACCATTGCAGGTTTAAAAGTTTTTATAGTTTTTATAGGTCTATATTAAATATATAGTCTACAGTTTTAATTACCATGCAACTTTAAAACGTTAACTTTACTCAAGTTAACATTTTTAATTCCCTTATGGAGAATAAAATGTACCCTAATCCTATAAAAACTGTGCAATCAGTGTGCTAATATGTAAAAAAAAAATCCGCTTCTCAGGCATTATTTGCAGCATGGGCGTAGAAAGCATTGAAAAAGTGGGTGGGACATTTAGTGGAATCCTCGTTCATTTTGACAGCGCTAATTGAAATGCAAATGTTTTGTGCAGAAGTGAAAGCATCATGCGCTTTCAATATCTCAACTACTGCCACCTGAAAGCTTAATTGTCGTTCTCCCACAGACGTCTTCCACATCCAGGAGCTGTCGTCCATGTTCCTCCAGGTGAAGACGGCCTTTGGCCTGCGTCTGCAGTACAGCTGGACGGAGTTTCGTCTCTACCTGCAGGCCGACGAGCTGTGGAAGGACGACACGGTGGGCCTGTGCGGCACCTTCAACGGCAACATCCAAGATGACTTCCTGTAAGTGTGTGCTGGCCGACCTCTGACCCCTCCCGCGCCCTCCCTTAACCCCCTCCTCCGATGATAAAAAGCGTGAGCGTACTCCTGTTTCAGAGGCAGGGAGGGAGGCGATGGGGAAGTGCTCTCTCTCTCACACTCTCTCAGTAATGCACACTGGCTCGGCGGCTCAGCATCAAAAGCCCCGCTCTCTGATCAGCTCTTTAGGCGGGCCAGATGAGCGCCCAACTGGACACACCACTTCAACAAGGAATTTACTGTTAGCGGGATAGGGGCTCCACTGTACTGCAGCGTAATGGCCGACCATAAAGGGCGGATGTTGTCTAACAGCTGTAAATGGATATACATCACAGTTGGTGACTGAAGCGGTCACATGCTACTAGAAAGAAAACTGGAACTCACTCCAGAAAAGACTTTGCTGTTAAACTGATGACTTGCTGAATCCTTGACTTTATATTTTGTCTTCATCTTCTGTTGTGTTTTTAACATTTTGTTTTGGTTTTACTGGCCTTAAAACTACTTTCAGACACATTCAGTGGCCATAACCAACAGAACAGTAAGTCAGTCGTAGCTCCTGTCTTCTGTGATGCTGATTCAAAAAGTGAAATGGGTCCGTCTGACCAATCGGGTTGGAGGCTGAGGCTACATTTACATTGCTATGTTTTGGTTTTTAAGCAGTTTTGAGCCCAAAGGGATCTCCGTGCACACAAGTGTTTTTAGCTCCAGTAGAAGAACTAATCGCCGTTTTAACTAACACGCCCAAACCGCATATCTCATCAACATTCTCGTATACTGGGCATGCACGTGATGGGGTGAACAGGACCCAGCATGTCTGCTCTGCCTGTTGCTGGTAGTTACCATGGTAACATCACTAGCTTAGTCTCAGAGAACGAGACGTCATGACCCAATCAGGCGGCGAAAACATGGTCGGTGTTGCCAAAGGTCTCCATTTGTGGCTGTTCACAGGGTTGTGTTGAGACTGCAACACAACCTGCATATTCCAAACCAAAACGGGGTCAGGAGTGTTTTTAAAATGTCTCCGACTTAAGGGCTCGGAAACGCCAGAGCAGTGTGAATGTGCAGTCTAAACGCAGGAAAAGCTATTTGTTTTTAAACCAAAACGTAGCGATGTAAATGAAGCCTAAGGCAGATGTGAGTCTTTGTCATGTCAGTCACTCAGACAGACCGCTGAGGCCATCCATCATCCATCCATCCATCCATCTTCATCCGCTTATCCGGTATCGGGTCTCGGGGGCAGCAGCTCCAGCATCAACCAGCTCCGACTGGGGGATCCCGAGGCGTTCCCAGGCCAGGTTGGAGATATAATCCCTCCACCTAGTCCTGGGTCTTCCCCGAGGCCTCCTCCCAGCTGGACGTGCCTGGACCACCTCCCTAGGGAGGCGCCCAGGAGGCATCCTCACCAGATTTCCGAACCACCTCAGCTGGCTCCTTTCGACGCAAAGGATAGCAAATGTTCTCTAATTTTGCATGTACACAATCGTCATGGGCATCAGTTTGGTTTGAAATGTGCTGAGGACAGAGACGCATTTGGAAGAGAATTTCCAGAAGTGCGGGGTACAATGAAGCATTCATTTTGTTTCTCTTTTCGCGCAGGTCATGTTTTGAAAGACGTTGTCCTGAAGCTTACTAATGTAAATTAATTAAAACGTGGTTTAATGTACCTAAAAAAATAATCAATGATTACCAAATTTCTCTCTCATATTGGTCCTCATAACCACTGAAAACTGTCAAAAAATTTAACCCTAAGTCCTATTATTATGGACGTCATCTGATATTAAGCGTTTTTGCTTCATTAGGTCCTATTGGAAGGAAAAAGCTTAACGTGGTTTAATGTACCTAAACAATTAGCAATGATCACCAGATTTCTCTCTCATATTGCTCCTCAAAACAACTGAAAACTTTCAAAAAAAATCTAATCCAACCCAAAGTCCTATTATTATGGACGTCATCTGATATTAAGCGTTTCAGCATCACGTTTTCAGCAGGGCAGTGGAGCGGCTCTGGGTTGACTCCCCACAGTTCTCATGGGCTTTATATGTCATAATGTGAAAAAACTCAATGTGATTTGAAGTAATATGAAGCAATATGAGAGAGAAATCTGGTAATCCCTGCTCATTGTTTTTTAGGTACATTAAACCACGTTAACCCTTGTGTTGTCTTCCCGTCGACCATGGAAAAAACCTCACTATTATGACTTTATTTTGTCACTTTTGCGATGTTGTGGGTGCTTTTTTGATGTTTATTTGATATTTCTAATGTTGACATTTTCGAAGACCCAGTTTTTGTGATAAAAAAACTGAAAACGGGTCAAATTTGACCCGAGAACAACATGAGGGTTAAGGTTTTTCCTCGCCATAGGCACCAATAAAGAAGAAAACAACGTTAGAGCTTCTGTAAGCGTTGGATTTTGGTTTAGTTAGTTCGACAGGCTTAAGTGTTCATGACAAGATATGGCCATGACAAATTTGGTGATCATCGATTCACTAGCAAGGACCACGCCACATCAATGTGTTAGTTAAAGATTTAATGAACATCATGAATGTGCAGATAGATGAATAGCTGTGGATGTGGTCTGATGCCTGGTCTGGGAGGATGTACTGAATGATGACCGGGTGGCGGAGAATCAGAGTGGGGGTTCCGTCTCAGAGCAGTTTTCGTCCGAAGAGTTTACAAACCCCCAGGCGGTACTTAGATGAGACATGAGAGGTGTGCACCGGGATGAACAGGAAGGGATGAGAGGGAAGATGGATGCATGAAGGAGAGGGAGGCTGGCTGCGCAGCATGGTAGATGTAGGTCTGCAGGTGATTAGAGGTGTGGTTTAGGCGTGGTACTGCTCCCGAACCTTAGTTAACAATTAACTTCATTTGTTGTTTAGGTACATTAAACTACGTTAAGCGTTGTAGAATGTCCCAACAGGCCGTGTTGTGAACAGAGAAGCGGGTATCAGTGTCTTTCCTGTGGGGATAGAGATTTTTGTGGATTTGTTGGCATCTGTCGCTCAAGAATTATATGTTATGAACTTAATTAAATTGAGCTTGAGGTTTTCAAAAAAAAGTGGTGTGTACAAAATAAAATTGTGTACAAAAATGACAAAATTTGATCCTTCCCCACTGAAAACTGACGCCTATGCTCAGTCTGTATATACACATTTTTGGAAGGAAAAAAAGGTTAAAAGTAGCTAAATTTGCCTTTATTCATCACCACATCTGCAGAATGATAGAAACACACTATCCAGAGATAGATAATAACTTTCACTCCACTGATGTAAAGTTTATCTGTCGCTCAAGAATTATATGTGTTATGAACTGTTTTTTTTAAGTAAATTGAGCTTGAGGTTTTCAAAATAAGTGGGTCCAAAAATGACTCTGAAATGAATGACGCGTACCCACCGTCTCTGCCAAAATCGACGCCTATAATAATCTTCCACCTTTCTTTCGAAATGTACAAAAATGTGTAAAAAAAATTCGTGGCCAAGCTGATCTGTCACTGCGTTAAAGAGAGAGAGTTGCTAGATGTAAAAACAAATGATTCCCATTCTTAAGTCATCTCACTGAAGCCTTTGGATCTCAAACTCGAAACAAAATGAGTTAGCTGTTTTCTTGCTATATTTTCTTTTTTAATGGATCTTTGCTCTGGTTTTCCTGCAGATCTCCATCAGGTATGATAGAAAGCACTCCTCACCTGTTTGGAAACGCCTGGAGGGTCTCGTCAGCCTGCTCGACCAGCCTGAGTGCGCCTCAGCTCGACCCCTGTGACACACACCAGCAGGCCGGTCAGTTTTCTTTTCTGCTTTAGCCTTTTTCTGTTTCAGCAGTGGAAAAGAGGACATTCACAATGTTATAAGTGATGTGTTATGCTCTTGTATCTTTGAATATTAAAGGCCCTATTTTAACAAAGTGCACGGCGTGAAGCGCTTGGTGAAGGTGAATTAAGGGCGTGTCCAAATCCACTTTTGCTAGTTTGACAGCACAAAAAATGCTCTGTTTGCCGGGCGCATAGTTCAAAAGGGTTGTACTTAGTGTCTCCATTAATTCATAGGTGTGTTTTGGGCGTAACATGCAATCAACCAATCAGTGTGTCATCTCCTGTTCCCTTTAACAGCCAGGCGTTTGTACCTTGGCGCATTGCTCTTATGATGGAGGATTTGCACTGTAATATTTTTAATCTTTTGCATGTGTGTGTGCTGCTGGCTCACCCTGTGTGTGTGTTTGTAACACGCATAGTGTGTGTGGGCTGTGTACGAGCCTAGGCGCATTTTACTAATACGCTGTTAAAATTTAATGAAATGCTGCATCATTGACTTGAGACCAGGTTTTTCTTCGTCAATGGTGCAATCACTTCCTGCTGCCTCAAGATAGCAATACACCCACAATGCACCTGAACACACCTCCCTGTAAGACCAGCACGCCCAGGGGCCCACAGATGGGCGCAGGTGCATTTGCTGTTTAAACAACTTGTCCGCTGGATGGGAAACTAACAACTGCGTCGGTCCTAAAATAGCCAACACACTCAGTGTGTTAATATCTGGTGAAAATATAAAAGCCTCTCCAAATATGCAAATGAATATTGTGATGGTGATATGGTAAATGGACTGCATTTATGTAGTGCCTTTTTAAAGCGCTTTACAATTTGCCCATTCACACACACACATTCATACACCGATGGTGGCGGAGCCGCCATGCAAGGCGCTGGCCTGCCTGTCGGGACAAACTTAGGGTTCAGTGTCTTGCTCAATGAAACATCAACATCGCTGACCTTGTAGTTAAAAGACGGCTCGCTCTACCGCCTTTAATGGCACAATGAGTAGGATTTTCTTAAAAAAAGAGACTAACACAACTAACTAGACTAATACAAAAGTAATCCCTCTCAATAATCACTTATGAGCCACTAGACGTGTGTGGTGGTGTCTGTATCGGCGGAGGTTTCTTATGTTGCTGTGTTCGGGACGTCTCTGGGCGTCAACTTCTAAAATAGTGCAACGACCAGGCGCCATGTCCTACTAAATGGACACAGAGACACAAAAAACCTACAAATATAGCAAGGCAAAGTGCCAAACAGAAATAGCTTTCTTCAAAACGATAGTGAATCTGTCATTGGCTTTCACGCGCTACCACGGTAACCCTGGTAATCCAACTTTGAATGTTGTCTTTACAAACCACAACTGACAGATCCTACCCATTCTACCTTTAAAGTATAAGTTTGGTCTGAATCTGTATTTTAACATTTTATTTTATTACTATTGTTGTATTTCTTTCATTTTTATTTTTTCCAGTAGTAAAAGAAGGAGAAGACATACTTTATTGATCCCAAGGGGGGCGACTTCCAAGAATTTTGAAATTATTTTTGATATAATTGTACATTAACAAGCACAAACAATTTATAATTTATTCAGGGTCGGTATTTAAGTATTTAAATAAAAGCAGATTTTTCACGGTAAACGTCTCATTGCTTCATGCTCTCATCAGATGGCGAGCCTTTTACTGCAAAGCAGCTGCAGACAAGAATTTACACAGATGTGTTGCAATAAGCCTGGATTGCAAAGTCATTGCTAAATAAAAAATAGATCAAAATGTAGATTAAAACACTTCTTTTGTTTGTACGCATTTGTACATTTTGGAATACCTTTCCCTGTTATAATGTGTTTGTGTGTGTGTGATCGACCTGCTCCTTCTCCTGCTCAGTGACCTATGCCTCAGAGATGTGTGATGTGCTGAACCAGGATCTGTTCTCCGCGTGCCACGAGTACCTCAGCCCGACATCCTTCCATCAGCAGTGTCGCTCGGACACCTGTAAGTGCGGGACGCCTTGCCTCTGCTCCGCACTGGCCCACTACGCTCGCCACTGCCGCAGATTCTCCATCATCGTTGACTTCCGATCGCAGATGTCCGACTGCGGTGAGCATTCAGCATGCTGACACATATGCATACATGCAAAGACGCTGACACCGCCTGGTGCAGGTGCTTTTAGGGCGTGTACGAATCCACTTTTAGTTTAACGGCGGAAAAAAGGGTCAGTGCGGCAGGTTCAAAAGGGTTGTTCTTAGTGTCTTCATTAATTCATAGGTGTGTTTTGAGCGTAACATGCAATCAACCAATCAGTGTCCTCTCCCATTCCCTTTAAAAGCCAGGCGCATTTTTACCTTGGCGCATTGCTACTATGATGACGGATTTGCTAAGCAGGAAGTAAATCTGATAATTTCACCAGTAACCCTAATAACATGTAATATAAAATATTATACTAACAATAATACTATTTCACATTGTAATATTTTTATTGTTGCAGCACATCCCACTGTGTGTAACAAGTTAGATAGATAGATAGATAGATAGATAGATAGATAGATAGATAGATAGATAGATAGATAGATAGATAGATAGATAGATAGATAGATAGATAGATAGATATTTATTGGTCCCAATAAAATGGGAAATTATAGTGTTACAGGAGCAAAATCAGTCACACAGCACAGAATATAAATATAAATGAAATACTAGGATACAATAGACATACATACAATATACATGAAATAATAATAGGATAAAATACAACAACAAATAGTTGAATAACATGAGTTGGGAATACAAAAATGTGCAACTGCTTAAATAGTATGATAAATATGTAGATAAACCAATTGTGCAGGTTGCACTTAGTGCAGTATTGTGGTATTGTGAGCATTTTACTAATTCACTGGTAAAATAACAATAATATGCTCCATTATTGACTTTAGACCAGGTTTTTGTTGGGCAATGGTGCAATACGCCAAGAATGCACCTGAACGCACCTCTGCGAACTCACTGCTGCTGGTGAAAGATAGGGCCCGCTGACTTTTTGAGTACATCATTAATTTATGTTAGAATAATAATGATGTGGTGAAGGAAAGTATAAAACCAAAGGATGCCATCCTTGAAATCTGATTGGCCGGCCATGCTACTTTTCTTTCTTTTCTTCTCGGTGTAGTGCTAGATACTGTATCTAATCCAAAACCCAAACTTTTCACCCCACTCTGGGTTGCGTTTCAGAACATAAACCTTTGGGATTTGGGAGAACTATCTCAAAATGAGAAAGCATATCTTCTGTCTTGGAAACGTAAAGTTACTACGTTTATTGATAAAATAACACTCTCAAATCTCAGATCCCCAGAGAGAAAATGAGGTGTTACGTGAGGATGATGTGTTGCTCATGAACATATATTAACAAAAATGGGTTTGATACCATGCTTTATAAATGCATTGTTGCAGTAGCTTTATGTTACAGCAACATTTTCACACATTAAAGTCTATTCACACCTATTAATTTTTCTTTACCTGTCAGTACATTCCTGTGCATCACAATGAATAGGACACAGGGACGGGTTGTGAGGTGTGGGGGTAAGTTAGACAAATGGAAGATACATGTTTACTATCTGGTTAAAGGGTGGTGGAAGGGGGGAAGGGGTGGGAATGAATGTGTTTCTGCATTTTTGTTTTGTTTTAAAAACAAGAAAAATGTCAAATCTGCTACGCTTTATTATTCCCAATACAGCCTGTAATAATTTTGGAGGTTTGAGCAATAAACATATTTGACATATATTTACAGTATTACTACTGTATCTGTAAATATATAAATAAAGCTAAAACACAAAAATGAGTTAGCATTTTTGTGCTACGGTTCTCTCGTCTTGAAATTGGTGGGATTTTTTTGCGGTCTGCGGTTAACACAAGCGTAAGAGATTTTAACGTTTTGTTCTAAAATACATCAGCAAATACCCAACTTGTGAAATTTGAAGCTTCTTATAAAAGGCCGCATGACTGCACGTCCCAGCCCAGGATAGGAGATTAACTAACAATGTAAAGATCAACAAGCCACCGACTGACATGCTCAAATTTGATTCATTCAATAAATAATAGCTTTTTTGTCTTAAATCCACCAGCTATTTTCATATTATACCAACATTTGCCACCTCCTGAGCCTTTTTGGTAAGGTTACTAGGAAAACTCAGCCTAGAGGAATTTTATTCTCCCCAAAACAAGTTACCTTTTTATTTTTAAAGAACTATACAAAAAGAATCACAATGTTTTTTACGTTTAACATATTCTGACTTATTCAAAAGATGGAGCTTTAAGAGTTCCTCTCTTTTTCTGTTAAAGGATAACATTTTTGTAAGAGCTACACTGAAGTTGGCAGTTTGATAATGGAAGTTATTTCAATAGATATTCTGTAATATTTCAATCTTCATGTGCTTAAAGGGCACATACGTTCCTGTAGATGGCAATACACATTCTCCTTTTTTTGTCAAATAAATGAAAAGCATATTGAAATCATCAATTTCTTCCGTCTTGCTGTATCAAAAATCTCACCTAGCGTTCCTCAGTGATGGTCCCAATAATGGGCTGAAAGTCGAGTCAAATCAAGTTTGTGCATGATAACATGATATAACTATTTTTTAATACTGTATCCTACACTGTGGATAATTAAGCTATATATCATATGCTGAACAATATTTCTGGAGTGATAAAGATTAAAAGACAAAATAACAACAAGAACCATACAGAACCGAAAACCGTGACCCTAAAACCGGGATACGAACCGAACCGTGGGTTTTGTGAACCGTGCCACCCCTGGTTGTAAGCCACGCTGAGCGGCTTCCTGCTCCGTAGAACCCTGATGTAATATGGAAATCTCTCTGCAGCGGTCACCTGTCCTGCCAGCATGCAGTACGGCACCTGTGTGTCGTCCTGCCAGCGCCGTTGCTCCGCCCTCTCCGTCCCGCAGCACTGTGGGGAGGAGTGCGAGGAGGGCTGTGTATGCCCCCAGGGATCCTTCTACAACCATCGGACACACACCTGCGTGCACAGGTGAGGCTGGCTGAGGGGGTGGGAAATCAAAATCAAGGAAAACAACAACCCATCTTTCACTTTTGTGCACAAAATAGAAACACATGGAGAGATATGTCATGCTTATTAGTGTAACAGGGGCTTTGATGCCATAATGAGATATACATATATATATATATATATATATATATATATATATATATATATATATATATATATATATATATATATATATATATATATATATATATATACTTATATTCATTATATTTTATAACTGTATTTTGAGCTTTTAGTGTTAAATTCTGGAAGCACCAAGGAATCAGTGACCAGGTGTCCAGTGTTGTTGAAGGTTGTGAAGTCTGTTAAACGGCTAACTGGCTGGAGTCACTCCACCAAACAAATCCTCTCAAAGTGATATTTGTATCTGCTCTGAAGTTTTAGGTCAGCCTTTAAGTGGAAAGCCTTGTGTCTTTCCTGCAGACGTTACAGAGCCAGAGGACCTCAGTAATTGTGCCCTCCCTTTCAGACTGATCTGCCCTAGGACACATGCAGCTTATTTCCTCTTAAATGTCCCAGGTTTTTACATCCTAGTGCTGTGCGGTGCCTTACTTACCTTGTGATAGAGTTACATCAAGGAATTCACCGTGAAACCCCCCTTTCATTCCCGCTCGGGCTGGGGACGACACAGATATCTGATAACCAGTGAGAAAGAATTTGTAGTACAGAGGCCGATGTGTGGCGCTGGCCTACATGTTACAAGGCTTTCAGCTTACGTTAAACACAGTTTACCATAAGGGAGATCCTCTGTTATTTTCTGATGTTTTTTTTTAATGTTTTTTGTGTATTTCATGCCTTGAGCACTGACGTCCTCCACTAAAGCCTGCTTAACTGTCCCTTATCCACTTACCTGTAATACACTGTTTAAGGAAACACTAAGCCCTCTTTAACATAATTCTTTCCACAATAATGGACAAACTGAGCTTACATCACTGGTTTACATCACCAAAGCCTGATGTGTCATTTTGGATTTGGGAGGTCTCCAAAGATCTTTAGACATCTAATGTCTGCGGCATACAACTATAGACTTTATATCAAAATGGACGTCTCCACTAACCTGCCACTGTGCAAAATAGAAGCTAAAAAATCAGAAACGGGCGTTGCCTTCTTGTAGTTTTGGAGCCAGGGTCTGCGCAGTGGTGATTGGGCGGTGGAGCCACGATATCGGAGTCCCACCCAGACGCCCAATCAACCAATCACGAGTCAATCACAGCTGTCAATCATGGCGTTTCACCCCGTTTTTATAACATCAAATAAGTAATAAAAAAACAAACTTATCTTAAGAATGAACACTTATACAAACATCAGCCGATAAGAACTACCTTAAGAGTTTATTGCCACAGTAGTTACCCTATGTGGAATTCACCTTAGTGATACATATTAAACATTAATAAGAAAATAAACACAGAAACAGAAACAAATATATACAAAATAGCTGTTTAGTATAACCCTCCTGTTGTCCTGGGGTCAAATTTGCCCCTCAAAAGTTTCTACATCAGAAATTTGCAATTCTTTCATCCACATTGTCCAAATATTGCATGGATGGTTCCATATAACGCTTCTTGCAAGTTGAACAAAGGATCAGTTCACTACTTTATTGAATTTTGGGTGTTTTATTTCCCTCCCCCCAAAAAATTGACTTTGTACAAAAGACAAAAAAAAGATCTAATTTCATATAAATGAGGTTTCTTGACCTTGAAAAAGAAAATATTGGAAAACTAGTGGTGATATATGGGTGTTATACTGATGTTAGTGTTACAAAAATGAAGAAATTGTTGAAAGAAAGTGTCAAAAAGTGATTAAAAAAAGTGTTGAAAGCGTCAAAACAATAACACAAGGGTTAAGAGAAAGGAGGCTGAATGCAAAGAAATGTATAGTATGCTTAATGGGCAGATGTATAGTTATATATATATATATATTTATATATTATATTTATATATGTATAGTGCAAAGGTTAGTGACTAAGGATGGGGGGGTGGGGGTCCAGGGCGTGAGGTTTTGAGCCTGATGGGGGGTCAAAACAACAGTTTGTGGCTGGGGGTGAGAGGGATCGGCTACAATCTTTCCTGCCCACCTCAGGGTCCAGGTCCTGAAGAGACGGCAGATTGCAGCCAGTCACTTTCTCCGCAGAGCGGATGACACGCTGCATTCTGCACTTTTCCTTACCGTACCAGATATTTGACATATACTTTTGATTGAGGGGGCAGGATTTATTATGATATTATGACCTATACTACAGCCAGCCACCAGGGGGGCGATGTAGATGTTTTTTTTTTAGCTTCAGTCATTTCAATCATCGGTTTTCTACGGAGCCCCCGAGGTGACATGAAGGGAGAAAAAACAAGAAAGAAAAAAAAAAACTATACTGGAGACAAACACTTTTGCGCGATCTCGAGTTTTATTTGCGAGATCTTGACTTTGAAAATGAGTTAGTAATAGATATATTTTGTAATTTTTTTTTTCTTTTCTCCATGTCACCTCGGGGGCTCCGTAGTTTTCTCTCTAAGCCACATAATTACATCAGGGATATTGTGTGTGTGTGTGTGTGTGTGTGTGTGTGTGTGTGTGTGTTACGTTTTCAGGAGCGAGTGTCCCTGCAGCTTCCTCGGAACCGATTACGAACCAGGAGACGTGATCATGACGTCAGCAGGTGTTCAGTAAGATCCTCTCCTCCGTCTCTGTCTTCCTGCATCTTAACCCGCATTCCAAGGACTATTTCAGCATTAGCTTAATGTTACTTGATGATGACTAAAGAAACACTGACTTCAGACAATTAAGTTAGCAAAGCAAAGAGAGAAACTACTGGGGGCTGTAGTTCATTTAGTTAAGCTAATTCATTACTATGGATGAGAAGCTACAACCAGAACACGTGTATCAGGACAGAGACAGAGCTGTCTGTTGCTGTGGGTCAGATCTCCTCACGTTTCTTCTTAAAAAGGCTTTATGTTACATGAAGCTCCGCCTCTTGTCAGTCACAGCGCTGTGGTAACAGGAGGAACTTGATTCAGAATATTTACAGTGAGCAAAAGTAGAAGTCTGAAGCCTCACTAGTGCTCCCCATAGAGCTGAAGTATATTAGACAGTAAGAACGGGACAAAACACTGGACCAATATACTGACAATTTAGTTGTTCTACTAGTCTTGCAGGCAAAAAGTTAAAACTCAAACGTAGTGCTAGAAAGAAGAAAAATGAAAAAGAACAAATACTGAAGATGGAAAACTGTAACTAAGAAAACAAAAATGAGTAGAAACTGTTCTCAAACTCAAATTGTCTTCAAGAGATTGTTATATTTAATGTGTTGTATTATTCTAATGTGTTCACCTTTGTTAACCTTCATCATGTCTCATCACCATCATGTGTTCCCTCGCAGACTCTGCCTGAACGGTAAACTGGTGTCCCAATCAACAAACGGTGGTAAGATGCTCTGATCAGTTATTTCTTACGTTGATAATAAGTGGTCAGATCTGTTTTGTTGAACTAATGTGTTTTATTCTATTTTGATTATAAAATCTGTCCTTGTTCGTATATGGCTCAGTGGGTGAAAGTGAAAACCAGGCTAACATCCTCCCATCTATCCCGGTCTTTTACACCATGGCAATCTCAGTAATAAAAATAAACATGGAAAAGTAATACTAATTTTTCTATTTGGCCGACATTAATTATGAAAAGCAACAGAAAACATAGAAGGGAAGGGATGTTTTGTGTAGTGTTTTCTCATTGTAGGTTTGGCTTTTGCTTGTTTGTGTGTGTGTGTGTGTGTGTGTGTGTGTGTGTGTGTGTGTGTGTGTGTGTGTGTGTGTGTGTGTGTGTGTGTGTGTGTGTGTGTGTGGATAGGGACAGGGTGACTTTGTCTCTGTTTTAATATGTGAAGCACTTTGTGGTGCATTACTTTTGCATAAAAGGTGCTATACAAATGCAGTTTGATTGGTTGATTGATTGGTTGATTGATTGGTTGATTGGTTGGTTGATTGATTGGTTGATTGATTGGTTGATTGAAAGAGGATGGGTAGAGTGTGGTAGAGAATACTACTGGAGCTCCTGGATCTCATTTGTTTCTCAAAGATCCGCAGAGCTGGGACGAATTCTCCTTCATTGTAGCAACTGAGTTGTTTTTTTCTAAATCTCATCTTGCAGACATGTTGTGCCCAGCTGGTCAGATCTACCAGAACTGCTCAGAGGGGGACGAAGGCCTCCTGTCGGGAAGGGGCGTGGCCTGCGAGCGCACCTGCGAGTCCTACCTGCTCAACCTCACCTGCTCGACACACGAGCCCTGCGTGGCCGGATGTAGCTGCCCTCCTGGGTGAGTGACGCCTGACTGGCAGTATTACATTGAAGCAATTTAATTGAGCGCCACATTTATTTTGCCTCTTTTTAGCATCCATAATGCATTGTAGAAATTTTAAATTAATTAGTATATATATATATATATAGTATATATATTAGTAAATAGTGTCTGCGCATGCATCACTGCTGGCAACATTAAATAATTCTCGGTTTCCTCCCGACTTTACTCTGATGTATATAAGTAAAGTGAATGTGGAATTGACTTTGCATTTGTTTTTTTATTTTATGAAAATTCAGTCACAAGCCCATTTAACACTTTTATTTCAGCAAATCTATTGTATCTAGGGTTGTCACAGTTTCCATTTAACACGAAACAGTTAATTGAAAAAAGCTTTCAATTGCAACTATCGAAATCCAAAAGGAGGACCAGCAATTCCCCCAGTATTAGTTTTTCCCTCTCTACCCCCGCCTATTTGCCCGTGTAAGTGAGTAAGATATGGAAACAAACAACAAAGGTAAAGCTTTTGAGTTCTCACGGGACTCCATGGTGCCTTCAGGTACATGTCGTCAAACTAATGGTGCATTCAGTTGCTCCCCTTCAGGTCAAATTTGACCCCTTTTCAAAAAGTTTCAATATCTCAAATTTATGTTTCTTTCAAAAAGTAACGTGGATGGTTCCCTACAACGTTCCTCAATAAATAATCAGTTCACCACTTTCATTGAATTGTGGTGTTTTTTGTCAATTTTATAGCATTTGGAGACAAAAATAATTGATAAAAGAACTTGTGTGTGACAAAAAAATGTCAAAAAAAGACAAATATCAATAAAAGTGACAAAAATGTGAACAAAGTGACAAAAATATCAAAAAGGCTCAGAAAAAGTCGACAAACATTGAAAAAGTGACAAAAACATCGGGGGAAAGACACACAAGGGTCGAAAAAGACGACCAAAACGTTGATAAAAAGTTTTTCATTTGAAATTTGGACTCAGAAAAACAGATTTGCAGGTCGTCGTGAAGGCAACACGAGGGTTAAACTGTTGTTGCAAAGTCCCCTTCTGCTATCTAGTGGCTCTTGTTATGGCATCACCATTAATCAAAAATGTAATCATATCCTCACCTTAAAATGGAAAATAAGTCATATTGAGTCGTTGATTTGGAGAATCGTGACACCCTTAGGTGTAGCACATACTGTGCACCCATGACATATCACCACAGCAATATCCTGCAAATTATCACACATCACACACACTTTCCCTACACAGCTTGTCATTGACTGGCCCTTATGTTGATTTTTCTAGGAGTTAACATTTTTGAAGTAATGTGCATTTGAACCCCCAAATGTTCCTTGGCTTATTGACCGCTCGTAGCAGACTGTAGTTGTCCCGCTCAGCTGTAATTGTAGGATTGTGCGTAATGTGTATGAAGGTGACGCAAGGTTGATTCCGCAAAAGAGCATGAACTTTCTTGGAAACTAAAGGTTAAGAAATGACTGTTGAGGTGTGGTGAAATCTAAAGCTCTGAGTGTACCAGGCTGACTGTGTCACTGAGTGTGTGTGTGTGTGTGTGTGTGTGTGTGTGTGTGTGTGTGTGTGTGTGTGTGGGGAGAGGGGGATGCAGACGCTCTAAAAATGTCACACTAGCCAGTAATAATCCTCCGACCCTCCTCCTCCAACCTCTGCTGGAGGATGGCACTGGGTCAAGGATAAAAAAAAAAATCACAGTACAGGGTGATGCTGGTTGCCTGGGAGACGGCGGGGGTGTCTTTATTTGGGATATTCTTCTTGTATTGACTATGATTAGAACAAACAGGACCACAGCTGCCATTGAGTACTTTAATTATTCGGATAAAACAAAGAGTCATGTTGGAGTGTTTGTAAATCCCCCCCAAAAAAAGGATTGTGTTTTTTTAGTATTGACTGTGGAAAAGACTCTTTTTATTTATTTTTAATTTTTAGGCCAGTTGCATTTCCAACTGTGGCCACAATTGCCATTTTTCTCATGTTTATTTTGATTTTTGCAAAGAAAATGTAACTTTCTTGCGTGGGATGCTGGTCATAATAATACAGAGTGTGTCAGGTTCCTTCAGCGGGTCTTCTCTTATCAAACTGACCCGTTTCGAAGTGTTTTATATCATAAATATGAATTTCTTTCAACCAAATTGCCCAAAAATAACATGGATGATTCAACATTCTTGTGTTAAAATGAATGATTACTTTAATTAAATTTGTTAGGTGTTTTTTTTTTTTTTTTTTTAATGGTTTCAAAACAGTATCTGGACTAAACTTTGACATCTACCCATCTGAGATCCACTCACCATCCTCTGATCTTAACTATCAGTCAAAATAATTCACTAATTTCTGCATTTTTAACTAAAAACGTATGTATAATTTGATATAAATGAGGTTTGTTGACCAGGAATTCCAAGAATAAGTGTGAAACCTGTTATTAAACCAGCTCAGGTTGTAAAAGCATGGAAAAAGTGACAAAAACTTCAGAAAAGCACAACAAAAATATGTATTTTCAATTTGGACCTGGAAGGACAAGTTCATGGTTAACAGGAAGACAACACAAGGGTTAAACAAACAGGTGGGGACAAAAATTCAAATATATACGTGTTGATCTGTTGAGATGTGAAGTAACTTCTGGAACTTTTGTTGAGTTTTTATTGTGCATTTGTATTTATTATATGCCTAGTGAGACAATTTAATTTATTATGTGGTAATGTTCAGTACTGCTTGTAGCCACATTTTTTGACTAGTCTTAGATCGTCTGTACGAGACAAACGTTCCCACATCTAGCCGATGAGGTGGACGGACATCCTGGACTACTACAGTCATGTGATCCCTGTAAGGCCCTCTGGCGGTCGGCCTGAAAGGAGAGTTAAGTGGTTTTATTCTGTGGCATCAACCAAGAGTCCTCCTGATTACAACAAGAAGGGACTCTTTTAAGTCCCTTCTTAAAACATACTTTTATAGGAGAGCCTTTCCCGATCTTATTTGACTTTATTTTATCACTTTTATTTTAATGCATTTTAGGAATTTTATATTTATCTGTATTTTAGTCTTTAAGTGTTTTTCATGCTTTTATCTTTTTGTATTATTGTCTCTTTACACTTGTTAAAGCACTTTGTAACTTGTTTTTGAAAAGTGCTCTACAAATAAAGATTATTATTATTACAATATGCACAGGCAGGGTTAGCAAAACATATCCTAGTTTATGATTTGTTTGTACAGATTATATAGCTGATGGTAGCTGACAACAGAGGCCCCATGTTCTGCACCATCTGCTCTCAAATACACACTTTATATATTATTAATAATATTCTAAATGCAGATCACTAATAATCTGTAATATTGTTAAAAGTTTATTTTTGGTAATACTGGTAACCCACAAATGAGCCTTACCAAGCAAGTAATATAATTTTCTAATCATTTATTTATTTTATTTCTAATTTATACTATTTATTGATCCCCAGTGGGGAGATTACAATTTGCACTCGGTGTACATTTTTGTTAGAATCACTACACACAGGCCTGAAATACACACACACACACACACACACATGCTCAGGACTTACTCATGCACAAATGGAGCGATGTCAGAGTGAGTGGGCAGCCAGCTGGACCAGCACCCTGAGCTTTTTTGGGGGTACGGTGCCTTGCTCAAGAGCACCTGGCAGCGCCCAGGAGGTGAAGTGGCATCTCTCCAGCTACCGATCCACACCCCGTACTTTGGTCCGCATGGGGACTTGAACCAGCGACCCTCCGGTTCCCAACCCAACTCCCTACAAACTGAGCTATATTGGAAAAATCTGCCATTAGTATTTTTTTTAAATCTCAATGTAAGTGTATACATAAGTAAACATTGAATTTGGTTATTAAAGAATAGCGACAATATATGTACTCAGGGGGACATTTTTCAGGTGAAAACACTCGTCAACAGACAATATGTTGTTGTTAAGTATAATTTTTTATATCTTTATTGGTTTTATACGGAGCTAGTTCTAGCCTTAAACACCTAACCATATGAACCTTCAAAAAACCAATGAGAAAATTTAAAATATAAAAGAAAACATATGATGGGTAAGTTGATTTCATGAAAAAAGAGGTCCAAAATTTGAGCCAGTAGCTCATGGATGAGTTTAATTACAATTGTGTAGCCACAGTGAAAAGAAATGTCAAATCTGTTTTCTAACACTAAGAAAAAATAAATAAATACAGTCATATCTAATTTATGGCCAGTTGAACAACGTACACATTCTAATTATCTAATTACACCGCGTGATCACGGAAGGCTTGCATCATGTGGACGCCGACGGTGTTGTTGTCAGTACTTAGAATTCCTCAAGGGGGCGACAGAAACTATGCGCTGTAGCTTTAAATGTGAAGATGAATATGCATTTCAATATTGTCAAATAATTTCCACACACGTGAAACTCGTACACAGTACATCCTTCCCCATTTCTCAGGTCAGGTCTATAAATAGCATCAGTTTGTGTTTGTGCGTCGTCTAACAACGTATAACCCTGTTTTTTATGGACACCCTGCAGTCAGAATCGTTAATTCACCCAGATGATAGTATGTATATATATATATATATATATATATGTGTGTGTGTGTGTTATTCCATTTGTGCATTTTGTTTGTGTAGAGAAACATTGGTGTGGTAGCTGTGAACTTTCAATTATGTTAACTGACCTGATGGACAGATTTAGGCATTTTGGTACCTGTGTTGACCTCACCGGTGTGATTCATTTGTTCCTACTTGCCTGTTTTTGTCAGACGACCTTTATAGTGACACGACACTTGCCAGTCATGGTACAAGTGTTTAATAACTCACTGGAACCTGATAGTTTGGGAGCTAATTTTAGGGGAAATATGGACACAAAGAGATGTCTTTCAGCTCCCTGACGACAGCTGTGTTAATAAGTGCAGTGACGGGCTAGACAGTTTAAATGTTCAGGCATGAGTCTGTTTTGCAGAAACTAGTTTTCCACAGCTTTGAGAATAACAAGGGAGTTGTTTTACAGGGGCAGACCTTTAGTTTGTGACTCAGATCGGACGGCGTTGTGTGAATGAAACTGAATGAAGTGGATTATTATCTTATGTTGAGGTTTGTCTCTTCAATAGTTGCTCCTGTGCTTTCACTATGTTTCCATCCACTTGTTAGTTGACTTCATTTCTAATGGTTACATCCACTTCACTTTCTCCACTTTGGAGCAAAATTGAAATTTTGAACGTAAACGACTTCATTTTCTGCATTCTGTTGATTTTTTTTCTGCAATAATTTGTGCCTTTTCTGCGTTCATTTGTGGCGCATATGGAAATTACAATAGGTTTTTCGGGGGGGGGGCAACTGCTCTGGCCCGTTTTGATTATTGAGGGGGTTATAACACTCCCTCCCACCGTGTGAATTACAGTCTTGAAGTCAAATCCAAAGGCACGCTTGTGTGCTCAGTTTAGAAATCTCTTTCTACGGTCTAGTACTACATCAATATATTTATTTTCAGCTATAGGACCCCTAGGGTGCTCCGTAGTTTTTCACCAAAATGCAATCTTTGAGGTCTAAGAAACGTGTTGAATGCATATCCTTCCACAAAAAAACATTTGCAAGGCAGAATTATGTCAAATCTACAACCCCCCCTTTCCTTCAGAGGAATAGTGTGTAACCAGAGAAAGACCTGTGTGTAGTGTTGCTTGCGTCCTCTCGTGTGTATTGGTTAAAAATTCCTGTACTGCAAGATAATGTTATGGATGTAATCAGCGAGCTACTTTTCCTGTGAAACAACCTGTATCCTGTGAGGACCATGACAAGATAACTGCACCTTGTTTTTGTCATGGATGAATAAAATAGAATAGAATAGAATAGAATGCCTTTATTGTCATTATACACAAGTACACAGTACCTGTGCAATGAAATTGAAGCAATCCCTTTACAGCGTTGACACAAAAATATAAGAAATATAAGATAACAATATAAAATCTCAAAAATATAAAGTCATGGTGGTGAACATGAGCCAAAGACCAATAGAACATCACAAAACACAAAAGCCAACACCTCAGTCTCATACTCCTCCCTGACTTAAAGGTGCTCTAAGCGTGTTGTTGGGTGACGTTAGTTGTTGACGTTCAAAGTATTTTCAATTAAAACGAGACCAGCTGGCCCCTCCCTCCTCCTCATCCCCCACCTCCCTCCTTTGCTTCCGTGCACTAACGCGCTAACTAACTAACTAAAACACGCGTGACATCGCTTAGAGCACCTTTGTTGGACTGCTACACATCAGCCGCATGTTTTCAACTGGCCGGCGTTGGTTTTAATTTCTCAAACCAGACAGCAGATGATAAGCTGGTGTTCCATCTGCCATATTAATACTACACTTAGATGAATATAATCAGGAAGAAATAATCCCAACTCAAAGTCAACTGCATGGTATTCATCTGCAGCAAGACTTAAAAACCTCTAATGGGAAATAATTAGCTGAGATGCTGACAGAAGAATCCATTGTGTTTTCGCTCACAATGGCACACTTTGTTTATGATCAAAATGTAGACCATTCATTCATTCCTCATTTTGTGACAATTAGCCCAGCTGAACTCATATGAACCTGGACTTTCAGGTGCAGCAGGGCCGTGCAGCATACCACAATCGCGTTTTGGTTACATACTGTACATACAACTGTAAAAGGATTTTTTTTTTTTTTATTTGCGTGTAGAGTCCAAATGTTGCTGCACTTTTTTTTGCCAATATTGAATGATGATTTTTGAGACATTGCACTGAAATAGTTTATATCACTCAGGAATGTGGATGTTTTGTTTCCATGTTAAGTTCATTAAATGAATAGAAACATTACTAAATGCATTTGAATATGAAAAAGAGAGATGCTGGTAAAATATACTTCAATTAGCACTATACATGTATGTATAAATGCTACACTTGGCTAATTGAATGACCCTCAGGTAGTGAGGATAACATTTTTGTAGCCCTCTTTATTATCAATGTTGCCCATCCCTGCTGTAGACTAACTGGAGACGCGGTGTTATGAACTAATACGGAGTATTACGTACAGTATGGGATAAAGACACAAACCAACCTCAAACCTCTCAGTGAAGATGCCGTTTGGCAGGTGATGAGGCTGACATGACTCGACTGTAAACCGTGTTGAGTTGTCAAACATCAAAAACTGGCTTCACACTTTGTTTTGGCCAGAAATTTGGCCATTGCCTCTCGGCTCCTTTCATTAATTTCATTGTTTTTTTGTGTGGCATTTTGACACAGTTAGTACCATTTTACTACTTCATCTGTAACAACCAAGACAACCAACATTTTAAAGGACCCAAGTTTTTTTAACATTATGCATTCCCCCAGCCTGCCTATGGTCCCCCAGTGGCTAGAAATGGCGATAGGTATAAACTGAGCCTTGCTTGGTCTTTAAGAAATAAAAGCTCAGATGGGCCAATCTGGAATATTGACCCTTATGAGGTCATAAGGGGCAAGGTGACCTCCCCCTTCTCTGCTTTTCCCGCCCAGAGAATTTGGCCCCCCATTAGAGAGAGACATCATGGCTTTCAAACGAGCAAAGGGGCAGTTGGTCAATCCCCCCCTCCCCTCCTCAATCCTCCTCAAAAGCTACAGACTCAGAAATGGCACATACTAATGACAGCTCATTGTGGGACTGTACAGCTCTAGAGGCTGTAATTCTGCACCAAGGCTGAATTTTGGGAAAGAGACTTCAGATACAGTATTAGGGGACCACTAAGGTCTATATAAAAGAGACTTCAGATACAGTATTAGGGACCACTAAGGTCTATATAAAAGAGACTTCAGATACAGTATTAGGGGACCACTAAGGTCTATGTAAAAGAGACTTCAGATACAGTATTAGGGGACCACTAAGGTCTATATAAAAGAGACTTCAGATACAGTATTAGGGGACCACTAAGGTCTATATAAAAGAGACTTCAGATACAGTATTAGGGGACCAGTAAGGTCTATATAAAAGAGACTTCAGATACAGTATTAGGGGACCAGTAAGGTCTATATAAAAGAGACTTCAGATACAGTATTAGGGAACCACTAAGGTCTATATAAAAGAGACTTCAGATACAGTATTAGGGGACCACTAAGGTCTATATAAAAGAGACTTCAGATACAGTATTAGGGACCACTAAGGTCTATATAAAAGAGACTTCAGATACAGTATTAGGGACCACTAAGGTCTATATAAAAGAGACTTCAGATACAGTATTAGGGACCACTAAGGTCTATATAAAAGAGACTTCAGATACAGCATTAGGGGACCACTAAGGTCTATATAAAACAGACTTCAGATACAGTATTAGGGGACCACTAAGGTCTATATAAAAGAGACTTCAGATACAGTATTAGGGGACCAGTAAGGTCTATATAAAAGCATCCAAAGAGCACCACGTCACGGGACCTTTAAGAAAGAAGAAAAAGCCATTCAGAGGCAGTGGATTAAAACGTAAAAGTGTACCATGAAATCAGAGTGTCAACATCTGGCGGAAATGGGACAACACATACAGCCAAAAATGAAATAGAATTATAGAAAAGATAGAGGAACTCAATGCATGCAGTGAAGCAAACAGAAAACGTGGAGCTAGATGCCGTTTCAGGCCGCTGACCGGCCTGTTCTGTCCCCAGGAGAGCTCTGTATTGTCTGTCAGCATTTAATATTATACCTTATGTTCATGTGAACAAAAAGAAAATCAATATAGATATTGGCAAATGATGTATAGTTTAGTAGGTTTGATATTCATAAAATACTCTAGGCGGAAGCCTGCACACCATCACTCATAAGCCGAACACTAAAGGTTATTAACAGTTTGTGTGACAGTTCGTGCTTTTGTTATCTGGTATAATTAAACCTGAGGGTGTGCACAACACCGGATGCATCACAGACAGCAGTCAACCCATTGCGTCGTCTGGCTCGCCTGTCGCCACTCTATGCAACGACATCTTCCTCAGCCACTTTTACATCGTCTGATGAAATTAAATTGAAAATGAGGACTGTGTTTATGTGGATTTATTCATAATGTGCACGTAGGTTGGGAGAATAAATGATTGTAGAATCTTTGATCAGAGTAATTGATACGGCAGCTTGGCGGGGAGATAAAGGAAGCTGTTAACACCGTTTTATCTGGGGTGTAACTCTACTCAGATGAACCTGAGGTTTGTGGCGGGACCATTCAGCATGTCACTTCATTGTCTGCAGCCTCGCCAGTGGATATAGCTCAACCCTGGATATTACAAGATACTTATCAGCTTCGTCTTGCAGAGTGGAAAGCAAATGGAGGCATCCAGACAAAGACTGTTTCTCTCTCTATCTCTGAGAATCCTAATTGTCTGGTTTTCTCATGTAGCTAACGAGTGCCTCCGCTTTTTATCCATAGTCGCCTGAAACTCTCTCCCTCTTGTTTCCTGGCATCGCTCCGCTCTGGAAGCCATCCTGCTTTGGCTCTGCCTCTGTCGTTCTCTTTGCAAAGGACAGTGTTCATATTTGGGTTAGAGATGAACACAGGAGCGCCGAAATCATGATTGTGGGTTATAACATGGTAGGATCTTGTTAGCCCACAGTGTTTTGATGATTTCGGTCAACATTTCAATCAGCTTATTCATACGGTGGTTGGCTTAACATCACAGTTAATGGTTACAACTTTCATCGAAGTTTGGGTGTTTTATTCAATTTTAGATCATTTGTTGACAAGTGTGATTATGTGCTGCCATTATAAAAAGGAAAAATTAAATGGTTTTAAAACTGTATCCAGATTGAATTTATACCAGTCTGTGATAATCCCTCAACATGCGTTTCTTAACTTTTAGACAAAATAATTCACAATTTCCGCTGTTTATTGACCATGAATTTCCAATAGAAGTATTAAAAAGCACCCTTTGGCGTGTGTGTAGAACGTACTGGGGAGAGCAGTATCTAGACAGGTTGGTTGGGGGGGGGGATGGATCAAACACAGGACTTTTACCCAGGAGAGCGGGGTTCATGTCCCGCGTGCTTAACTGTCCCGTTATTGCAGTGTGTCAGGGACGGCGCTTTCTTCTTTAACAGGCCCGTAATTCCCGCGTGTCACGGAACCGTAAGCCCCCCCCACAAGCTTTTCCTTAACCTAACAGCATCCAAAGGGACACCAATAGTCCCAACCAAGCGCGTGTTATATGGCGCTAAAGGAGACTTTTAGCGTCAATAACAACGACAAAGGCACCTGACCAAGCGTCCGTATTACACGAGATGGGACAACGTGTCCTCACGTGGACACATATCGCACTGGTTGAAAGGTTTTTCTGATTTAAGAACAGTTTCCTCTGAATGCTTTTCAGTAATCTTTAAGGTCTTTTTGTATGTTAATCGAGACACTCTGGGAAGGCCCAAATGCTCTGCTACAGCATGTTCAGTGCAGCTTTATTCCCATTATTTTGCTATTTTGGCGGGTCAGAATGGGACCCTGGGTATGGAATGTACCTGTGACGGATTATTTATTATAGTTCAGACCATACACAAAAATATTAAATGTGGCTTTGTGTTTTGTAGTTTCTTTACAGTGTCTGGTACAGTGGTCATATATTTGTTGGCGTATGGGGGAATAATATCAATGAATGCCATAATTCTCAATGGACAAACCGAGCAAAGTGAAGTGAGCGTCTTTCTCGTAGTGGTTGGAACAAGAAACATCTGGGCCCTCTGTAAGATTAAGGGGCCACAGTTGCAGTGTCAGAATCTGTTGATCTCACCAGAATCTGTTGATCTTACCAGAATCTGTTGATCTCAAACCACCACATCCAAGCTCATTTTGCCATAGCAGTGAATAAAGAGCTTTAGAAAGTTTGGTTACACTTTACTTGAAGTTTTCTACATCACAGTGACATGACACTGTCATGAACGTGCCATAAACATTAAAAACAAGTAATAAACGGTTATGACATAACGCTTTTTTACTAAGTGTCATTCAGTTTTGTCATGATAAGTTATGGTTTTGTTAAGGTTAAGGTTAGGGTTCATACGTCATGACAGTGTCATGTCACTCTTATGTAGAAAACTTCAAGTAAAGTGTAACTGAAAGTTTTATCCTTTAACAAGGTTGTGTTTGCCCCCAGCTTGCTGAAACATGGAGATGAGTGCTTTGAACCTGCATCCTGCCCCTGTCTTTGGAAAGGAAAGGAGTATTACCCCGGCGACAGAGTCTCCTCCCCCTGCCATCAGTGGTAAGTTTATGTCATTGCGTATAAAATCAGATCAAGCAATTATAGACAACTTTGTACATGAAAACACAATGTCTGGTGATTCCACATCATTCATTCTGTCACGTTGCTCAACTTTGCATTATCCCAACCAATCATTCGCCAACAATATCTGTCAGAATCAAGACAAACCTCCAACAAGGCTGCTAATTTTTCAAAGTCCCATTTTTGCCTGAAAGCGTAAAGTCCTGAGATTGTCCGAGCAGCGAAAGTGGCTACTTGATATCCATAATTCTGTAATCACAGGGGAAACAGAGCGGGCCCTTGTATGACTCTTTGATTCCCTCTGCTTCAGACTGTTCATCGCTGGTGAAAGGAAACACTCTCCCAGTGATCTCAGTCATTCTCCCATCCTTCCATTTCTTCTTCAAGCCATAGCCAGGGAAGACGATGTAGATGACAGCCTAATAGCGCAATGAGCGGTGATTCAGCCTTTGACAATTCACCGGCTACTTTTCTGCCCACTGTAAACCCGAGGCTCTCGATAAAAGGAGGCCATTAGACGTTAAAAAAAAAAAAAAGACCCTTGCACTAAGTGGGAACAAGTTGATGTCAAATCACTGAAGCTTTGCTGTCTTTGTAGTGTTTGCCAGCACGGGACGTTCCAGTGTGTGTTTCACCCATGTCCATCCATGTGCATGGCTTATGGGGACCGCCACTACAGGACGTTTGACGGACTGCTGTTTGACTACGTTGGTGCATGCAAAGTCTATCTTGTGAAGGTATTGACCGTATTCATAGTGAGAGAGCCCAAAATGTGTTGTTGCCTATTTTAACCCATTAATTATTCATCTGTACATTAAAGGCTTTTTTTCTGGGACTGTGGGTTTTATAATATTGATCACTGCAGTTTCCAGTGTCCAAGTGTCCAGTTTTCCAAGGTCCTTTTGAGACATGGGCAGCTCAAAAAATAATTTGGATAATAAAGTGAAAAGATACTTCCCCAATAAGTCCCTTTAAGTAAGAAAATACAACTTAAAAAACCCATTTCCTCTATATTTATTTACAATATTATGGATTTTTGTTATTAATAGTGCCATTGTGGCAGACATGACTGCATAGAACATGCTGGGGAGAGCAGCATCTAGATGGGGGTAAGGGGGAAATTCGACGTAGGGAGGTCGGTCGGGGTGGTTGATGGGTTTGGGTCCCGCGTGTGTCCTTAACCGTCCTGATGTGTAGCTCAGCGTAAATTCTTTCAGGAAGACCTAACGATTAATCGATGCACTCCTAAATCAATTCAGCTGTTATCCTAATAAATGTATATTTCATCATGCGTGTATAACTGTTGCATATCTGCAACTAGTCTCTCCTGAATGAAATGTATCTGTATCTGTGTATGAATCAGCTGTTGGAGGCGTTCACATTCCTGCTTAACCAATCAGAATCGTACACAGATGGCAGGGGCCAATCACAGAGTCACAACCCTGCTTTTAAAAAGCTGTTTCTCTCTTTGCTACCAGCTGTCGTTGCAGGCAAAGAGTGCAACCCTCCACCCCCCTTCCACCTCCAGTCCCCTACTCCAGCTGACCGGTCCAGTGTCTAGATTCCATCGGGGAGGGGGGGTCTGATGGTTCTCTACCCCTACTGTACATATATACAAGGGATTCGTATAGCGATGGAGTCTAATCGCCAAAAGACTTCGTACATTTTGTTTGAGCTGTACAATAAATCTGCAAACACGTCTCTCCTGATTGAATTATTGCCGCGTGTCAAGGAAGCCGCTTTCTTCTTTAACCGGCCCGTTATGTGACGGAACCGTAAGCACACCCACGACCTTTTCCTTAACCTAACAGTGTGTGTGTGCATATATGTGCATGGTAAAAACAAAACAGGGACCCACTCATAGAACACCACCTTCATAGTGCTTCTAGAGGTAAAAAAAAAAGGAAATGCTCTGTCAAATGCTGGTCATGCTTTCATAAATGTAGGGGGGAGAAAAAAAGCCTTAACTCTGAAGTAACTAATAATATATTTATTTATTTATATTTTATTTTATATTTTTATATTCATTTTATATTTATGCATTTATTTTATTTTAAATTTTTATATTTATTTTATATTCATGTATTTATTTTATATTTTTATATTCATTTTATATTTATGCATTTATTTTATTTTAAATTTTTATATTTATTTTATATTCATGTATTTATTTTATATTTTTATATTCATTTTATATTTATGCATTTATTTTATTTTAAATTTTTATATTTATTTTATATTTATGTATTAATTTTATATTTATGCATTTATTTTATTTTAATATTTATGTATTTATTTTATTTTAGATTTTTATTTCATTTATATTTATAAGTATAAATATTTATTCAGTTTATCGTCAGCAGCATTTTGGTAGTTCCCGTGCTTGTGTTTTCTCTCCTCCACAGAGCAGCGTTGACGTGATGCTCAGTGTAACGGCCGAGAACGTCGACTGTTTCGACAGCGGAGTCATCTGCAGGAAATCTCTGCTGATCAACATCGGCAGATCCTTCGTAGCATTCGATGATGACTCTGGGAAGCCGGTAAGATATATTTTTATATATGTGATAATGCAGGACGCAGGTTGCCAGCAATGAATTTTCCGCCTGAAAAAAAGAGGATAAAATACAGATTATCTGTATCTGTAATAATGTGAAGGTTTGGTCGTTGCACCTTGAAGGGGATTATGTGGCATTAGCAGGAATTCTCATCTCTTGTCATTTCTTTTTGTTGGCTAATCATAGCCAAGTCAACTCAAACATAACATTTGAAAATATATCAGTAAAATTAAACTCCTCTGTCTGTTGCAGAATCCATCCAGTGTGATTGACAGGAAGCAGAGGATGTTCATGTGGCCAGCCGGGTACTTCACAGTGGTTCATTTCCCTGATGAAGACGTCACCGTCCTCTGGGACCGAAAGACCACGGTCCACATCCAGGTCGGACCTCGCTGGCAGGTAGGACGCTGGTTTCAGAACCTTTTTCTGACTCAGTGCAGTGTGCAGGGTTGAGATTTTAAGTTGCGTTTAGCTGACTACTGACTAAAAGTTGAATATATATATATATATATATATATGTATATATATATATATACACAGTTGAAAAAACATTCAGACAGGGTTTACCATCAGATTTTCTGTCTCCCTTAGACCTCCCCTGAAGAGAGTAGATTTGAAGTTGACAGTTCATTCTTGACTTTAGAAACAGCAGGTGACAAAACAATCTCAACTCAAGCTCCTCTTACTCACTTCGTCTGGGAGCTTTCAACCTCGTCATCTGCAGATGGAGGGTTCTCACTTTTCATAAACATAAGATCTTCAAACTTTTATGACTTCCTGTTAATGTTGATCTAAAAGTTGAGCTTGTCTCTACAAAATGTGAGTCGCATGTGCAGAACGGCCGTTATCTTTGACAGCTAGCTACGGCAACAGCAAGTTACCGACAGACGCAAATATATATATATATATATATATATATATATATATATATATATATTCAGTGAGGAAATAAGTATTTGAACACCCTGCTATTTTGCAAGTTCTCCCACTTAGAAATCATGGTGCATCTAATTTAGGATAATAAATGGAGTGGAGGTGGACATTTTGAAGGCAGACTAAGGTCTTTGAGGGTCAGAATTCTAGCTGATAGACAGGTGTTCAAATACTTATTTGCAGCTGTATCATACAAATAAATAGTTAAAAAATCATACATTGTGATTTCTGTTTTGTTTTTCTAGATTATGTCTCTCACAGTGGACATTTATGTACAATGATAATTTCAGACCCTCCATGATTTCTAAGTGGGAGAACTTGCAAAATAGCAGGGTGTTCAAATTCTTATTTTCCTCACTATATATATATATATATATATATATCTGTGGTATATATGTGGGCAGTTGGTTGTTGTCTTCAGCCGCCAATAGGTGACTGTGAGCCGGGCTCAGGCACCGCCAGATGGAGCTCCTTTTAGGGGTCATGGTAGTTGAGTTTAGCCAGAATAAGTCAGCTTCATTTGGCCACGACTGTTAAGTTTAGGCACCGGAACGTTAAGTTAAGTTTTCTTGTTTAAAGTATTGAGTTTTCGCAGTTTGTCCAAGTGTTGTTGTCGTAGCTAGCTGTCAAAGATGGCTGCAGAACAAGCAACTAAGCGGTCTTTGAGGTGAGATTGTTTTGCCAAATATTGGAGTTTACAATGCCCATGAGACAAAAGCTTAAAAAACATTTTTGTCACACAGACGTTTATAAAAAATGACATCAAACGTGGTGCATGATTATTTTCCTCGGCGCTTTCAACGCTGCAATCAGAGCATAGACTGTTATTTCCAATCTTAAAGCACAATAAGAATAAAAGACAGGGAGAGTCACTTTGTTTGGTGAACTCTGACCCTGTGGAGCCTTTTCAGGGGATATTATATTCAGGACATGATGATATAAATTGAATGTATAAAAAGGATCGGATTAAAGAGGGATGTTGGCGATGTGTTCAGGGGAAGCTAAGTGGGCTGTGCGGGAACTTCGACATGAAGACCGTGAACGAGATGCGGACACCGGACAACATCGACTCCCCGACTCCACAGGAGTTCGGAAACAGCTGGACAGCAGCAGAGGTGAGAGAAACGTTGCCTGCATGATCATCAAGCTTGTTAAAGGTTACAACTGAGTAGTGTGGCTTTAATGTCAGAAAAAAAGAAATTGTTATTATGTATCCGGTTCTAACACTTCACACAAGAATGATGTGATAAGATTAATGTGATTAACAATGTATGTGTTATAATCACCGTTGTTTTTCTTAACCCTCATGTTGTCCTCGGGTCAAATTGACCCGTTTTCCTATATCAATGTTCTTTTTAACTACCCAAAATAACATGATTGATCCCACACAGCGCTCTTTGGCAAGTACAAATCTCTACTTTCATTCATTTTGGGGCGTCTTATTCAATTTTATAGCATTTGAAAAAAATCATTGAAGTAGTTTTGAAATAGTATTGAGTAAAAGTTGATTATCCATAACACTACTATTATCCATACTACTATATACTATATTATCACATACTTTCCTTTAATTTTAGTCAAAATAATTCCTAATTTCTGCTTTTTCTAACTCAAACATTAGGTATAATTTCCTATAAATGAGGTTTATTGACCATAAATTCCAAAAATAACTGTAAAACTAAAAGTTAATGAGTTAGTGTTGCGTAGTGTTGAAAACATCAAAAAAAGTGACAAAGACATTGAAAAAAGGCGTCAAAAGTGTTGAAAAAAGGGACAAAAACGGAAGAAAAAGTTAAAAAGTGTTGATTTTCAAGGGTTAAGATCAGATACAAAGATTGTCATCATATTAATATTTATTCACAACGGATTATATTTATCATCTAACCTTCCTCAAGCGACAAATTACAGTAAACAAGACATTCAGATTTGACTACTTAACCTTCTGAGTTAGTAATTCGGCATCACTCTGTGTGTGTGTGTGTGTGTGTGTGTGTGTGTGTGTGTGTGTGTGTGTGTTCAGTGTGTGAACAGTCCAGATATCAGACACCCCTGCAGCCTCAGTCCACTCAGAGAGCCTTTTGCGAAGCGGCAGTGCGGCGTCCTGCTCGGTGAGGTCTTCCAGGCCTGCCACCCGGTGGTGAGTAACAGTACAGTTGTTGGGTTTCTGTAAATAACACCACAGAGTCCGGTCTAGACCTGCTCTTCTATGAAAACCGCTGTGAGATAACTGTTGTCGTCTTCGGTCCTTGGTCTTGGAATAACTTGCAAAACTTGCTCCATCTTAATGATCTAGTCCCACTAAATGAATTTAAGGCCATGTTAAAATGCCATGTAATTCAAAAATGTAACTGCCACTTGTGACGTGTGATTCTTGTCTACGTTGTATTTCTGTTTAAATTGTAACTGGTGTGCCGTCTTGGCCAGGTCTCCCTCGGAAAAGAGATTTCAATCTCAAGGGACTTCCTGGTTAAATAAAGGTTAAATAAAATAAATAAAAAAAAATTTGGCGCTATATAATTAAAATTGTATTTAATTGAAAAATTGAATTGCAGCAGCCCTCCGTCTCTTTGGAGTAAGCAATTATGGCATTATTCTCACATTCTGTCTATAGTAATAGCCATCTGTAAATATATTCATAGTACATATTCACCTGTAAACTCTGTTATATTAATATCCACCTGTATATTATATTCAGTATATATCCAGCTGTGAATTTTGCTCACAACACTAGTTATCTATACATTATATTCATAGGACAAATCTATCTGTAAAATTCTGTTTCTAATAGTATTCTCTTCTATATATTTATTAATTAATATGTCCGTCACTTATGAAACCATTGTATATACTGCACTCGCTACTATTGGACTTCTAGTTAGACTTAAACTGCATTTCGTTGCCTTGTACCTGTACCTGTGTAATGACAATAAAGTTGAATCTAATCTAAACACTTAGGAGGCCTGTTAAGTGTACAGTAAATAAATGGATAATTAAATAAAAGTTAGGTGGGACGTAACTTGACTAGAGCTCAGTACGTTGTACGTTACATTACATGTCAGTCAGCTGACGCTTTTATTCTAAGCGACTTACAATCGCTACATATGTCAGAGGCCTCTGTTACGTGTCTTACTCAGGGACACATTGGGAATTGAACCCAGATCTCCCACACCAAAGGCATCGCCATCACATGCGCCATCACTACCCATAACGCTGTACGTAGGCATGTAGCGATACATCGATCTGGATTGACATATTTCAGTCCTCAAACATCTCAGCATCTTTACGAGCCACCTTTTTTTTAAATTTCCACTTTATGTTTATTCTTTGTATTAAAAACAGTAGTTTGTTGTTAATTTATATGTCTGGAAATGATCAGTAACGAACTTATCATATCTTATTTTAGTTGTTTTTTGTAAATATATAGAAATGCAACTGATTGTGTTAAATGGGCTTATGGTATCGTCTCGTATCGGTCGCAGGCCCCTGAATCGAGTCATAATCGTATCGTGGCAGACTTTGTGAAATCAGTAAATATTGGATCGTTGTCCTAAGAATATCAAGGCAAGGCAGCTTTATTTGTAGAGCACATTTCAGCAACAGGGCAACTCAAAGTGCTTTACACAAAAACTGTTAAAAAAATAAAAGCAGATACAACACAAGAATAAACAGTTAAAAAATAAACATAAAAACTGATAAAACACAAGAATAAAAGTTACAGTGCAGTACAAGAAATTTAACATTAAAGAATATATATACAACAATATACAATATATATATATTTATACATATATATACATATATATATATATATATATATATATATATATATATATATATATATATTGTATTGTGATAAAAACTTGTGACTTACACCCTTAGTTATAAGTTGGACCAATATGTGAGGTCAGGGTATAAGAAATCAAACATTAGGGAATATATATATATATATATATATATATATATATATATATATATATATATATATATATATAAATAAATATATATATATATATATATATATATATATATATATAATTATATATATATAATTATATAATTATATATAATATATATATATATATATATATATATATATATATATATATATATATATATATATATATATATATATATATATATATATATATATATATATATATATATATATATATATATATATATATATATATATATATATATTGTGATGAAAACTTGTGATTTATAGCCTAGGTACAAGTTGGACCCATACGTGAGGTCTTGGTACAAGAAATTAAACATTAATATATAATATCTATGATATCGTATTGTGATAAAAACTCCCCTAGTTATAATTCGGACCCATCTGTGAGGTCTTGGTAACTAAATCGTCAGTTTTGTTGTTGATACATTTGGGTGTGTGTTGTTCTCCGTGATCAGGTGGACGTTACCTGGTTCTACATGAACTGCCTGGCAGACACGTGCGCCTGCAGTCGTGGCGGCGACTGCGAGTGTTTCTGCACCAGCGTGGCGGCGTACGCCCAGCGCTGCTGCCACCAGGGCGTTCCCGTGGACTGGCGCTCCCCGTCTCTGTGCCGTGAGTCTGGACGCAGCGAGCCCAACACCTGGAAACCAGATTCAAGAGTTCATATATATAGATCTAATAGATTAACCATTAATACATTCATTAATCACAGCGTAGACATATTTTAATTAAAATATTAATTCACTTTTTTAATAATTATTAACCCTCCTGTTGTCCTCGGGTCAAATTTACCCCGTTTTTAAAAGTTTCTACATCAGAAATTTGGGATTCTGTCGTCCAAATTGTCCAAATATTACGGTATTATGGTTCCATTAACGCTTCTTGCAAGTTCAACAAAGGATCAGTTCACTACTTTGTCGAATTTTGAGTGTTTTATTCCCCCCCTTCACAAACTTTGACAAAAGACCAAAAAAATGATATAATTTCATATAGATGAGGTTTCTTGACCATGAATTCGAAAAAGAAAATAGTGGTAATATATTGGTTAGTGATGTGTACCGTATACTGATGGTAGTGTTACAAAAAGGATTAAAATGTTGAAAAAAAACGTCAAAAAGTGATAAAAAAGTATTTCAAACGCGTCAAAAAAGCAATAAAAAAGTGTCGAAAAAGTGTCAAAAAAATGTAATTCTCAGTTTTGACGTGGGAGGACAACACAAGGGTTAAAAGTGGAACCTGTTTCTATTGATTATAAAGCACTTCTATTACTATTATTAATAGTGTTGATTTTAACGGTCTCTGTGCTTCTCTCCTGCAGCATACGATTGTGAATTCTACAACAAAGGTATGAAAATCTCTGCAGTAACCTATGAGCTATAACCATCTCACAGGCACGTGCACACGCACGCACGCACGCACGCACACACGCATGCACGCATGCACGCACCTTTGCTTAGAAATATAACAAGTTTTTTCTCGGGCTGAGCAGAGATGGGCTGTCAGAGGAAATTGTACAATGATTTATTTTGAGTTTCACGACGGCCTTTCAGACTTTTATGGCTCCAAATTGTGAGTTTTTTTTGTAGTCAGTCAGACTTGATCAATCAATAAATTTCTAATATATAAGAACAGTCCATTTACAACAGGCTGGTGTCATTCACAGCGTGTGTTAGTGTGTAATGTTACAGCAGCTCTTTTAGTGCCTCTGGTGCTGTTAGAATAGATAAGATGAGATCGATTGACTTTATTGTAATGTATTTCTCCCAAAGTACAGCGAAGGTAAATACAATGCATATAACACAACTCACCTTTAAAACTATGCAATCTACAATAGTGTTTTTGTCTAAAGTTAGACAGGATTGTGTCGACCTCCAGTTGTGGCTACTGGAGGAATCGGGCAATTGGTCATCACTTGCACATGTGCACCGTTTCACCATAAGTGAGAAGAAGCTGCTGGACTGGATGTATTTCTGCTCGCGCTATCAGGCAGACGCTGGTTGATTTTAAATGTCTGCACGACATTACCCAATCACAATGGTGTAACTATGGTGACACCAGTGGCTGCCTGGAAGTGACGAAAAAGACATCCGAAAAAGTGAGCGAGTAGTAATTTGCAGAATCTGTCGCTGCTAGCACAGTACAGTGCAATGCAGTAAGTAAGTAAGTAAGTAAAGTGTATTTGTGTAGCACCTTTCACAATAAAAAATCACAAAGTGCCTCACAATAAAATCTGATACAATATAAAAGTTAAAATAGAATCAAAATCAGCTTTATTTGCCAGGTATGAGTTCACATACTGTACGAGGAATTTTCCTTTGGAACATCATTGCTTACAATGCGCTTACGCATACAAAACAAACCACAAAAACAAAACATACAATATATACACATTAATATATACACACTCTAAACAGAAACAATATAGAGGCAATAATGCCATGAGGAGTGCAAAGGATGCAAGAGTGAATTGTGATAGTTATTATTTTAAATGTGGAGCATAGTGCAAAGGATGCTGGAATAAATAGTATTTAGTCATATTACAATAGGAACAGTATGAACAGCTCTGGAATAGAGAATGAGAATATGAATAAATACTAAACAATAAGTGGAACCAGTAAACAGGTGGTGTTTAAAGACAGTGTTGCTGGGTTATTGCACAGAAATATGATAATATACGGGATCTGTTGAATATATGAGCTAAAACTGCATGAATGCTCTGTAATGATAATCCCTGCTGCACTGACATGGCCTCCTGCCGACAGTTCTGGGTAAAGGTCCCTTCAGGCTGATCACCTTCAGGGATCGGGCAACGCTGTTGGCAGCCAGCAGCTCCAGTGGCTCCGTGTTCCTGCAGTGGGGCAACCTCAGCTTCGCCGCCCCCCCTGGAGTCCTCTCGCAGTTCATGATGACGCCGGGCCTCAGCAGAGCCCGACCGCACGGTGAGTGACTTCTATTCAGACTGCAGCGTTCAAGGCAACTTTATTTCTGTAGCACATTTCAGCAACAAGGCAATTCAAAGTGTGTTACGTAACACACCGTCATATTGTCCTCTGGTCAAATTTGACCCGTTTTCAGTTTTTGTTTTTTTTCTTGGCACAAAAAAATGGGCCGTCTAAAAAAAAAAGCGCTGAAAATGTCAACAGTAAAAGTATCCAAAAAACGTTGGCAAGAACATCAAAAAAAAGCACCCACAACATTGAAAAAGTGACAAAAATGTTGGAAAAAGCGATAATTATGTTGAAAAAAAGTGACCAAAACGTTTTGTTTTTTTTCATGGTGGACGGGAAGACAACACACAATTTTTTTTTTAGTAGTTAATAGTTTATTTGGACATGTAAAAAAAAAATCTTTTTTTTAAAGATTTATTTACATACATTCATGCATACATATATAATTAAAATGAAAGATAAATAAGGCCATGTACTTCTCAGCACAATCTTCCAACAGTGAAAGTCATTCAAACAAACAAAAAATTCCCATGTTCAAAAAGGAGTCTGAAGAAGTTGATAAACAACTTATCAGGTCCGACCCCCTTTCTCTACTTTTATCCTTTAAAAGAGCAATTAAAAGCAATTAAGAAGGAGACCTTGTAATGCAGCACAGTGCCCTGCTATGCCATGAACTACCATGCCATGAACCTTTTTTAGTCACTGCTCCATTATCTTTTACTGTGACTGTTATTGCCACTCTTCATTCTAACCCCAACCGGTCGTCAGACACCGCCTACCAAGAGCCTGGGTCTGGGTCTGGGTCTGGGTCTGGGTCTGGGTCTGTCCCAGGTTTCTGCCTAAAAGGAAGTTTTTCCTCGCCACTGTCGCACTGTTGCTTGCTCTGGAGGGAACTACTAGAACTGTTGGGTCCTTGTAAATTATAGAGTGTGGTCTATCTGGTCTAGACCTACTCTATCTGGTCTAGACCTGCTCTATCTGTAAAGTGTCTCCAGATAACACTTGTTATGAATTGATACTATAAATAAAATTGAATTGAAATTGAATTGAATAGAAAAAACAAGCTAAAATAGAACAAGACAGGTATAAAATACAATGCAGTTTAAGAAATCAGCAATTACTGTGATTTGAGAAAAGGTGCCGTCAAACAGAAAAGTATTTACCCTCAATGTTGTCTTCCCGTCAAAATTGACACTTTTGTTGACACTTTTTATTGATGTTTTTAACTTTTTCTTACGTTTTTGTATCTTTTTTCAACACTTTTGTTGACACTTTTTATTGATGTTTTTAACTTTTCTTACGTTTTTGTATCTTTTTTCAACACTTTTGACGCTTTTTTTCAATGTTTTTCACTTTCTTCGACGTTTTCAACACTCCGTAACACTAACTCACTAACTTTAGTTTTACACTTATTTTTGGAATTTATGGTCAATAAACCTCATTTATAGGAAATTACACCTAATGTTTGAGTTAGAAAAGCAGAAATTAGTAATTATTTAGACTAAAATTAAAGGAAAGTATGTTAATCACAGAGTGGAATATGTTAACTTTTACTCAATACTATATCAAAAACACTTCAATTTGTTTTTTCAAATGCTATAAAATTAATGAAAGTAGAGATTTGTACTTGCCAAAGAGTGTTGTGTGGAATCAATCATGTTATTTTGGGTAATTAAAAAGAACATTGATATAGAAAAATTAGTCAATTTGACCCGGGGAAAATACGAGGGTTAAAAGAACGGAGACTTGCAGCCGACGTGCGGTTTTCTAGGAGTTTGTTCTAAATATGTAATATAACTCCATGTTTAGTTCTGACTTTGCGGACAGAAAGCAGACCTGATCCAGACGACCTGGTTCATAATGTAGCAGATAAATAAATAAATAAATAAATAAATAAATAAATAAATAAATAAATAAATAAACCAGGAGTATTTTGAAATACTTTGAGGGACAGGATACCAGAGTGAAGACAGAACTGGAGTGATGTGATCCACTTTCTTGGTCCTAGTGAGGACTCGAGCAGCAGCGTTCTGAATCAGCTGTCTGATCCAGTCTTTAGGGAGACCTGTAAAGACCCCGTTACAGTAGTCAAGTCTACTGAAGATAAAAGCATGGACAAGTTTTTCCCAAATCCTGATGACACATATGACCTTTAAACCTTGATATGTTCCTATTTACATCATATTCTCTGCCGCTTTCGACGTCTTCCTCTGCTGTTTTCTATTATTTATGTTATTTTAGAGATATCTACAGTGGCTTGCATAAGTTCACACACCCATGCTAATGTTGATACCTAGAGATCGACATGGTGTTAAGTCAGTTAGCTTAATAGCTGGTTTGATTTGCATTGAGAGATGATCTTATGGAAAGTTCCCAATGTCAATCTCTATGTATGGTGAAGGGTATGTGATGATGGGGAGGGGAGGGGGGGGGGTATTTTAATTCCAAAAGCCAAGGGAACTTTATCAGGATGCATAGTATCCTGATCCATGAAATAACTGGCCTTTAAAAATAAAAATCTGCCTCTATGGGAATTTAACATAGGGGGGTGTATACTTATGCCCTGTATTTTAAGAATTTATTAACAATACATTATTCATTCACAAAGAAAATTGGTGTCCTTAAAAGGTTGGATTTTCCTTTTTTTTTTAATTAACGCATTAAGATCAATTTCCAAAAGATGGAATTTTTGTATTCCTCTTTTTAATCAACTTTAGCATGAGTGTGTAAACTTATGCGAGCCACTGTATGTGAGAATGAAGAAAAACAACTTTCATAATTAATGTTCTTAAAAAATCTTGTTTTTTTTTAAATACACAACAGACCCTAGATGTACTTATGTATCTGGAAACCTCTTGAGGAAAACCCTGTCATGGAGCTTTATTGTGTGTTGCCATAGCAAGAGTATGGAAAGAGGATTTCATCAGCATTTCTTAACTTGACAAGACTAAAGGAGTAAAAAAACACTGTGTCTTTTTTACCCCTAACATTTTTTGTATTTGAGGAAAATTCAGCAGATAAATGACAAATATTTTGTAACTATATGCATCGTGCATATGTGATATCTTAATTTTGTAGAAGTTGACATGGAAAGAAATACTAGATGTAACTGATAGTTGAAAATTACTACTTAATTACAAGAGCAATGTGCAGGAATTTCCTCAAACAAGCAGGGCTGTAGCCAAGACCACCTTTGTCGAGTCCAAGACCAGGACTAGTCGAATCCAAGTCAAGACCGAGACCAAAGAGGTTCCAGTCCAAGTCAAGACCGAGTCCAGGACAGAAAAAAAAGTCTTATGCATGACATTGTCAAGACAATCATTTTGGGTTATTTGTTGATATAATAGAGAAACAGTGTCACAACGCCCAGGATTTATAAGTATAGCCCCCCCCCCCAGTGGCTGAGACCGGGACAAGTCCGAGACCATAGAAAAACGGTCTTGAGTCCGGACCGGACTCGAGTACCACAGCCCTGCAAACAAGACCTTGAAAACCTTGAAATGCCCTAGAATTCTGTGTCTGAGTGACTGTGGGAACCCTGTGGCTATTTGAGAGGCTTTATAGTTTTATTTTGCACACAGAGTCAGGTAATGTGGCTCGGGATAGGGAAGTTTGGGGCGCTCTGCTGGAGCTGCTGCCCCCGCGACCCAACTCCGGATAAGCGGAAAAATATATATGGAGATGGATTGATACTCAAATACCACAGTTGAAAACAAGACAACACAAAAACACACCTTAAAGATTTCTCTAGTCTGAAAAATGTGTTGGCTTGGCTACATCTTGTTATCTTATTAACCTATTTGCAATGCAGTCCATTTATCATATGTTCACATTTATTAGGCCTACATCATGCAGATGATGCTTGCGTTTCCTGTGTGTCCTTAAACATCTCACTATCTGCATTCTGTGCTCTCCCCTAGCTTCCGGTGCACTGACAAATCATTTTGTTTCCGTCTCTACAGACACATCGCGGGTTTCCTTCGAGGCGGCCGAGCGACCAAACTACTTTCTGCATGCGAGCCTGAGCGGCCAGGTGAGGCTGGCCAAGTGGGAGGACAGCGAGGCATTCTGGGACGGAGCCACATTCGTCCTCCACAGGAACACCTGGATCTCCGGCTACGACTCGCTGGAGTCCCACGCAAAGCCCGGCTTCTTCCTGCACGCCACGCTGGCCCGCCTCCACCTGCTGAAGTACAGACACATCGACAGCTTCCGCAAGGCCACGCTGTTCAGACTGACGGGTCAGCAACACATCGCACACAGCGCTCAGTGAAAATCATGGTTACTAAGGCTGCTGTCACACTGAAAACACCACATTATATCAGCAAATGATTGTGCTGCCTCCAGGAACTAAAATATACAGGGAATTATTAATGTACTGTATATAGGAAATAAAAACAGAGGCTCCAACCACATTGTTTGGATTTCACAGTTCCCCCTACAGTTCTCAAATTAGCTTTCTGGGGTTATATACATTATTATTATAATTTACAGAAGTCATAACCAGGAGCGATTGCAGGATTTTTTAAAGTGTGGTGGCACAGGGGGGAGGGGGGAACCAATAATCAGTCAAGGGAGGCCCAGGTAATTTTATCAGAATACAGCATTGAATATCTGCTTAGAAATATAGGGAATATTGGATAGGATAGAACAACACAATGTCATTTAGATAAAACCCATCACATTCATTATAACTTTCACTTGCAAACAATTTGGATAGTCATCATGGAAACTGGTCATGTGACAAGGGCTGGCAAGTTTTTTTTCACGCAACCGTATATAAAAATGAAGTGAAATACACTTACAATAAACTTGCCTCAAAACTTCAACAACGAAAATCTGGCTGTACACGGTTTTCAACAAGTACAGTACTTCTAAACTGGCCTCAAAATTGCAACAAAGTACACAGTTGCCATACAATGTGTGTTTTAAGTATACATCCATTTACCAAATGGAAACACAGAGATTGTCAGAGTGGCAGTACTCGGATCCACTGGAAATCACATTTGTATAAAATGTACACCACTCTAGCGCAATGGATGGGGGTCTACCCTTCGAGACCCACCCCTGGTCATATCTATGAAAACATGTATCCTGTGTTTTAATGTTGATGTGCTTCCTTATTAACAGTTTTTTGGTCAAATTGGATTCTGACCTGAAAACAGTTAGGGGCATGTTGTCCCGATGCCGAGGTTCTAGTTATATTTTTAAGCCTCAGTGAGGATTCGAGAAGCTTTGCACAGGATTCAGCTGGCCATCAGAGGTCAAAGCAGCCAAGCTAATCACTCATGCTAAAAATACAGCAGCATTTGTGCTAGTTAACGGAAAAAGCCTGGGAGCCAATAGCAGATTGGATTTCCTGCTGACGGCACTGAATGCAGAAGTCCAACCTTCAGACGCACTAATGGCTTTCTAACTTCATCACATTACTGGTCTGTGAAAACATTTAAGGGTCCCTTTAAGCAGTCTAGATTAGTAACCTGATATACTTTTCTGCATATTGAGGTAACATCAGAATGATTTTTATTTTGTCTAAGTACTGTATGAGAAGTTTAAAAAATACACTTTTTTAACACTTTTGACCCAACTGCAACCACCAGTGGTTGCATTATTACACACACGTGTATATTGTTTGAACTATATTTCAAATTTCAATCAAGTTCAGTGTTCAAGTTTCCAAAAATGCCAAATATGTTGCGTATAAAATGATACACAATCTTTCTATTTAATGAAATGGTGCAACCATGAAAACAGGAAAGTGATCATGATACAACTTTAAAGGGCCCATGCCATGCTGCTCTTTGGTTGCTTTTATATAGACCTTAGTGGTCCCCTAATACTGTATCTGAAGTCTCTTTTATATAGACCTTAGTGGTCCCCTAATACTGTATCTGAAGTCTCTTTTATATAGACCTTAGTGGTCCCCTAATACTGTATCTGAAGTATCTTTTATATAGACCTTAGTGGTCCCCTAATACTGTATCTGAAGTCTCTTTTATATAGACCTTAGTGGTCCCCTAATACTGTATCTGAAGTCTCTTTTATATAGACCTTAGTGGTCCCCTAATACTGTATCTGAAGTATCTTTTATATAGACCTTAGTGGTCCCCTAATACTGTATCTGAAGTCTCTTTTATATAGACCTTAGTGGTCCCCTAATACTGTATCTGAAGTCTTCTTCCCAAACTCAGCCTTGGTGCAGAATTCCAGCCACTAGAGCCAGTCCCACAATGAGCTTTCCTTAGGATGTGCCATTTCGGAGTCTGTAGCTTTTGAGGCTGGGGGTGTGGCCTTGACCAACTGCCACTTTGCTCGTTTGAAAGCCATGATGTCTCTCTCTCATGGCCAAATTTTCTGGACGGGCAAAGCAGAGAAAGGGGAGGTAACCTTTCCCCTCATGAGGTCATAACAGGCAAGATTCCAGATCAGCCCATCTGAGCTTTCATTTTTTCAAAGGCAGAGCAGGATACCCAAGGCTTGTTTTACACCTATCACCATTTCTAGCCACTGGGGGACCAAAGGCAGGCTGGGGGAACTCATATTAATGTTAAAAAACCTCATAAAGTGACATTTTCATGCCATGTGACCTTTAAGTGCTTAAACATGACTATGTGGTATCATAATGTTTAAAGAAAATATCTTTTCTCTGCTAACTTTAAAGCTAATGCAAATGTGGACGTTCAGGGTTCAACAGGTTAAAACCGTTTCTTTAAGATCACCGGGATACCAGAGCTGGACTTGTTCCTTCAAGAGTTGTATACCTTAACTGTTCAACAAAGCATTAACAGTCTTTCTTGAAGTAAAAGTGTTGAGTGTTGTGTGTTTTTCATCAGGCCCCAGCCCGGATGCCCCGCCCGGTCCACGTTGTCAGTGGCGGTACGATTCCTGTGTCATCCCCTGCTTCAAGACCTGCAGCGACCCGTCAGCTGACGCCTGCGTCACTATCCCACAGTGAGACCTTTGACCTTTTAATTTACTCTCAACCCAAATCATACAGCAGTTTGTAGACATAGATTACGCCTGTAAAGACCTTTAAATAAACATCTGATGTCATCCGCCTATGATCTTATGCAGCTTCTTTTACCAAGTAGGTCTTCAAATATGTTTATTAATTTATTTTAAGTGCAGGGAGGATGTAGTTTTAGGGTGAAAATAAAGCAATAACAGGAGTGTATACACTGTAAATAATGGCTGTGAAATCTACAGTTATTTACTTTAGATTTCATTACTGTATATGATTTTTACAGCAGAATGCTGTAATGTTACATTACAACCTTGTTGACATGACAAAATCACAGTAGTCCAAGTATTACAGTTGAAATCACAGTAGTCAAAGCATTACTGTAAAAAAATCACAATATAGCCACTATTGTACTGTAAATAGTAAAGTACACTACTGTATTTTTACTTTTTTATCTTATGTTGTGTTTAATTGTTTTGTATTTTACAATGAATACATCAAATACTGTAAATGGAAATATGGTACCTTTACTGTAAAATGAATTCACAGTAACTTGCTGGACAATTGTTGCCATAGTTACTGTAAATCTTACGTTAAATTTGTTGCAGTGCAGAAAACAACGATTTAAACCTTTCTCTCACACATTTTGCTCTTTGCTCTAATCTAAAATAAATGAAATGAAATTCTCACTCACTGAAATGATCCATGCACCATATTTTTAGTCCGTGTGATTTTCTCTTCATGTCTTTATGCCTGCACCGAAAAGATGTGGAGTTGATGTTTGAGATGATTAAGACCTGCGTTAAAATTCAGCCTAACTGTGATTCAGTCACAACCACTGTGTTTCATAACCTTGACATTTATTGTACAGTGGACGTTTCTTTTTTAATGTCTGTGTGTTGCTCTCTGTGCAGAGTGGAGGGCTGCCTTCCCGTCTGCCCCCCACACATGGTCCTTGATGAGGTCACCCGTCGGTGTGTCTTTCCTGAAGACTGTGAGTATACCTGATTTCTTTCAGTGGGATTTTGCTTCAGATATTAAAGTGTTTTCTTAGGGGAACCGGGATGCCTTAACTTCAACCTTAACTTTATTTTTGTCCCCCGAGGGTAATTGGCTTTACAGCAAGGCATACAATACATGCAACCCTGCAGTGCAGAGATGGGGAGGTGACCTGAATACCAGTGAACTATATACCAACAATTATCACTAGTGACTGACTTTCACATTTTCCAGTGTACAAAACTTTAATAACATACAACAATATATACCTACCTCCCATGAAATGAGACCCAAAAGAAGCTGTCTGTGTTTAAGCCATCTCATGAACTCTCTAACACACTTTTTATTGTTTGGATTTAGGCATTAAGATCCCAGTTGCTGTGCAGCCTGTGACTCCGTCCACTGCTCAGCTGACCTCTGCAGCTGTCACTTTTGCAACCATGGAAAGCACTGCTGCCTCCACCACACCCCTCCAGAACGCCATCACCACCACGGCATCCTCAGCCCCTCCACACACTGGCCCCACTGCTAAAATCCCCACCACTACTCCTGCCGTGAGCACACAGACGTCGTCATTGGAGGTCCAGCCGACCCGCCCAGTCACCGTCTCTCCTTCCGCAGCTGCTGAACTTTCCACAACAGTAGGAGCCCCATCTCCTCCAACAGAGCCCCCCGCTGTCAGGCCAGAGGTGGAGGAGCCTCTGTCCACTGTCGGCGTGACTGAAATCTCTTCGACCACCACTGTAGCAGCTACAACAGCATGGACGACCATGGGCCCCAGCACATCCGGGCTGAGCAGCACTCCTCTCTCCGTCACGTCTCTATTCTGGCTCACCTCCTCCACCAAGCCCACCCACTTCCCCCATCCGCTCTTCACCACAACTGCCACCCCCCCACCGCCATCTCCAACAGCAGCCCTGACCACAAGCTCTGTCGAAGGGTCAACCACCATAACAACCCCTCTTGCTGTTGTCACACAAACAACCAAAGAGATCACAGAGGCCACAACACATTTGGAAGCAGTTACTCCGATTGGAACCACTTCTAGTCCAAGTCTTCTTCCAGTCTCTGAGACATCTACAGTTACAGACAGGACTACTGTAACCAGCACAGCTACCCCTGCATACACAGACACCAGCACAACATCTGTAACAGTGGAGCAACGTCCCCCAACAACAACTACACCCATCCCTTCCGGTTTACCAAGCACAGCTTCCACAACCTCAGCTCCTGTGGAAACAGGAACCGTGTCTTTGACTACAGTTGCTTCAGCTAAAACCACAGAATCAGTCACACCAGTTGCACCTTCCATCACCAGTAAAACAACACCGTACATAAGTCCAGAGACGACATTGCCGCCGGCTACCACAGAGACGATTCTGCACACGACTCCCGCTGAACTGAAGACTTCTACAACAACCGTTCCTGAGTTACCAACGTCAACCCCGATCCATGTTGAACCTACTACACCCACACCATCTGCTCCTACCTTAGCTGGACTGGAGTGGAAAACAACAACAGAGAAAGTGACCATACTTGAATCCACTGTTTTTGAAATACCTGTAGCAACTACAACAACGGCTGCACCTCCATCTCCGAAAATTACAGACACCACAACTTCTCCTTTGTCCAAATCCACACCCTATGCTGAGAAAACCTCCTGGTCTTCCGCGGTCCCAACAGCGGAGACAACCACTCAGACCACAACTCCAAGACATCCAGAGGTTCCATGGATGTCCACCATGTCCACAGGTCCTCCTGTCAAACTAACTGTGACGCCAGTGTTTCCCACAGAAACCACCGCTGTGCCACGTTTACCAAAAACAGAGAGCTCCACCAATCCTACGTCTACCGTGCGTACCTCAGAGCTGTGGCATTGGGAGACATCCTCCACTCCAGTCCACAGCCCCACAGTGAAGACTACACCAGGGCTCACTTCTGAAACTGTCATCCATGATGTCACTTCACCGAAAACTACCGAAGTGCCTCGCCTTCCTGTTACGTCAAAGCCAATTGTCACCTCTGCGACATCGGCTGCTGCCACAGCCACCACAGCCACCACAGCCAAAACCACAACGTCTCCTGAAATCTCAACTGCAGAAATTGTCACCACCACAACCAGGCAACCGGCCACACCCTCGCCTCCACCTGCACCTGGTTTTCCCGAGACACTTCTCACCACCATCCCTACAAGAGCTCCACCGGGTGTCACCACCACGCTCAGACCCGTCGTCCTGCAGCCCATTACAGAGACGACACATCTGGTGACTGGCAGAGTGGAGGTGTCGACGAGAGCTACGACCACGCCACCTCCGTCTGGGTCTCCGCTGCACACAACTGCTTCTACCGCAGCTCCGAGGCCAACGGCTGTCCAGGAGAAAGTCACCACCCGGCTGGTGTCCACCGCAAGAGCTACACCTGCTACTACAACTACAACCGTCGCACGGACAACCACAGTCCGAACAACACCCAGAGTTCCTGTCACAACAACAGTTCGACCCAGAATCACGTCAACTGAGACCTCAACTGTCGGGTCGGTCACTGCAAGGGTTACTGCAGCAACAAGACCCCAAGCAGTAATCTCCAGATCAACCACTCTCGGCCCACCGACTGTCACGCCGAGCCCTGGCATGACAACAACGTCACGAGTGGCGCCTACAACTGTCGCAACGTCCGCCGAGTCGTTCACCACAGCGAGCGTGACTGAACGCGTCGACACAAGCGGAGAAGTTACCACCGGAACCGCATCTTCAGCCGTCCCCACGACAACTGCCAGAGAGTCAGCCACATCTGAAAAAACCCTGACAACCAAAAAGAGTGAAGTGTCAACATCCACATCCCAAGGGGTGACGTCTCCACCTGACACACACCTGATCTCCACCCAGACGCCTGATGTTCCCACTTCGACCTCACTCCCAGCAGCCACCTCGGTCCAAACTGAGCAGGACAGAGTCGATCGCACCAGTCCAGGTGTGACGACGCCTCATGCACCGGCGTCGCCATACACACTACTGGAAACAACCAGACACACAGAGGGCACAACATCCTTGGCTGTATCATCTACAAGGATGTGCACTGTAGGTCTAGTTAATATACCTTGTCATTTCAGTCACATAATTCCTAATTAGTAACAAGACAACTTCTATCATGGATTTATCTGTAAATGATATATGATTTCCATCACTTTTCATGCTGACCCTATATTTACATTTGTACCAAAAAAAAGCCATACAGGAACATTTGGAAGGATAAATTTCAAAATAAGAGCACCGACTTCAGCTTCAAGCTTAAAGTTCTTTTAGTGTGTCTTCTGCTCTAGAGCAGCAGGCATGTGTACTTATATTTAACAGAAGTGCTATGTGCATTTTGCAAAACATACAGTTAATCTGTGTAAAATAGCCTAAACCTATGGTTCACTTACTGTTTTTTTTGTAGCTTTCAACCATATTCGTGGTCCGCTGAACGAACACTTTGGTCTTACGTGGTCGTATATTGGGAGGGCAGCATACAGTATATAATCACAATTCGGTACTTAGGAATGAAGAATGAAGTTTCAATCACTGAAGTAGGCCATGGAATACTGTCAAAACCACCAGAAATAAATTACAATATTTTATTACACATATGCTCCTAAAGTCTGAAATGAACCCCAACATTTGACATAGAGATTAGGTACAGTTTTAGTTGAGAATACTAATTTAGCTTACTAACATCTCTGTGTTTTATTTTTTTGTTGTGTGACTTTTTTTTGTTGTTGTCCAGCCTCCGTATGCAGAGATTGTGGATGAATGCACAAAGTACATTTGCATCAACAACCAGCTCGTCTTGTTCAACAAATCTCAGAGCTGCCAATTCACCTCCGACCGTCCAAACTGCGGCCTGCTTGGCTTTGCCATCCTGGTCAATGGAGACAAGTGCTGCCCAAAGTGGGACTGTCCATGTGAGGAACTTCCTTAAAAGTGTTCCATTTTTGAATTTATAATCTTGTGTCACTTAAAATCAAAGAAAACACACTTGCAGTTTCAGACTCAGCCCATAGCTCTGCCTTTTTATATATTTAACTTGACTAATTGTTGATGTTGTTTCTACATTCCTCCAGACTAGTGATGTTTTCTTAAGATGTATGACTATAGCAAGTAATTTTGAAAAAAATTTTAAGGTTGCTTTCAGCTTTCATCATTGTCTCGCCTGTGTGTTCCAGGTCGCTGCTCGATGTTTCCGGATCTGAATGTGATCACATTTGATGGGAACAGCGTTGCCATCTACAAGGCCGCCTCATACATAGTGACCCAACTGCCCAATGAGACTGTCAGTGTCCTGGTTCAGGAGTGTCCCGCCGAGTCAGAGTCACCAGTAAGTCAGCTGGTTGAATGATTGGAACAGAAGACACTGACTTTTTATTTGTCATTCATTTTTAACCTGATTTTCTTTTCAAAGCTCCACTGGAATTTCACCAACCTGTGTTTGGTGGCAATCAACATCACGCACAAGTCAGACCAAATCATCATCAACAGGCTGCAGAGGAGGGTTAGAAGCACTCTCTTCTCATCCTGATTTTACATTGTATTTTAATTGTCGCATTGGCATATTAAAGCTTTCTAACTGATAAAATATGTCTGTTGCAACATGCACTCTTTCAGCTTTACGTCAACTCGAGGTACGCTAAGCCTCGATTCAAAAAGTTTGGCTTTGAGATCTACGACACAGGCAACATGTACCTGATCCGCAGCCCAGCTGGTCTCAAGCTGCAGTGGTACCACAGCACCGGCATGATGGTAATCGACAGCGGCAGCTCCCACAACAAGCTTCACACCATGGGCCTCTGTGGTAAGGGTAGTCTTAGTCTTGCTTTGCCAGACCAACCTTCAGACGCTGCGGAGGAGGGTCTGGCTAGTCCACATAGCATTCAGGGATTGGAGAAAAAAACGTGGTTCGGTTTATTGGCATTTCTTTAACCCTCCTGTTGTCCTGGGGTCAAATTTGCCCCGTTATTGAAAGTTTCATCAGAAATTTGCGATTCTTTAATCCAAATTGTCCAAATATTACATGGATGGTTCCATATAACTCTTCTTGAAAGTTAAACAAAGGATCAGTTCACTACTTTATTAAATTTTGGGTGTTTTATCCCCCCCCCCCCAAAAAAAAAAAACTTGACAAAAAAGAAAAAAATGATATAATTTCATATATAAATGAGGTTTCTCGACCATGAATTCGAAAAAGAAAAGTAGTGGTGATATATTGGAGTTAGTGATGTGTACCATATGCTGATGGTAGTAAAAAATGAAGAAAATGCGTCAAAAAGTGCTAAAAAAAAATCTTCATTTTGACCTAGGAGGACAACACAAGGGTTAAACCAATCACAATCGTCATGGGCGGCGCTGAGCTCTCTGCACCGTGCCGCTGCTAAAGAGCCTCGGCAAGGAACTTGTTTTGGTGGAACATGTGTACGTTCAAAAGTTGTTTTAGTCGTGCAACAGAAAACTCAGATCGGACAGATAGTCTAGCTAGCTGTCTGGATTTACCCTGCAGAGATCTGAGGACCAGGTAACCATAGTCCTCAGAAATCCACCGGAGGTTAGACATGCATCCGGCAGAATTTCCTGCGGCACTGGAGCAATCCTGGAAGTGGAACGGCATTGATATAGACTCGGGCAGTCTTACACCGGCAGTCGTACGCCACGCACAATTTACATTGAAATAGTTCCTTTTAAAACACCTGTCTTGCTTGTATTCCACACCGTTTTATCTCAATAGAGCGATCACACAGAAACAAGGCACTAAAAATTAGAGATGTTCTGAAACCGTTTCCAGAATCGGAAAAGCCTCCCATTCTGCCTAAAAAGCTGGTATTGGTATCATGAAAGTACTGTAGTCTATGCACCAATCCGATACCACGCCAAAATCTACCTTAAAGTAGTTCATTGATGTTCTTTTTCCGTTATGACTCACTTTCAAACTGGATAATGAAAGAAAGTTATACAACGTTCATTGTTAACCTGAGCCAGACCGATAACGAAGATGGAAATCATATCACATCCACACAGGAATAGTAGTACACAGCTGTTGAAATGAAATATGAAATATATGACACACTGGTATCGGATCAGTACTCGGTATCGGCCAATATGCAAGTTCAGGTATCAGAATCGGTATTGGGAAGCAAAAAATTATTGTAAATTTTGTCCTTTATGTGAAAGATGAATGTTACCTCTTTGGGACGGAGAAAAAGTGTAATTATATTTACGAATGATAATTTGTTAAGATGAGCAAGAACTGGAATATGGACCATGGAGCACCAATGTCGTGCTCATACAATACGTGTTGCACCCCCCTCACTCTGACCCCCTTGCTGGGGGTGGTGGTAGCTCACTCCGTAGGGAGTTGGGTTGAGAACCTGAGGGTTGCTGGTTCAAGTCCCCATACGGACCAAAGTATGGTGATGGTGGACTGGCAGCTGGAGAGGTGCTGGTTGGCACTGCCAAGGTGCTCTTGAGCAAGGCACCAAACCCCCAACTGCTTGGGATGCCTTTCCATGGGCAGCCCCCCCCCCCACACACACACACTCTGTGCATTTATAAGTACTGAGCATGTGTGTAATTCAGGCCTGTGTAATGTGTAACAACAGAGTACAAATTGTCATTTCCCTTTGCGGGATTAATAAAATATACATTATTATTATTATTATTATCATGTGACACTGGCAGCTTGTCTGGGTTGAACTTCCTTGATACAGAAACCACATCTGGCAGCAGGATCCATTTGTCACATTGAGGGATTCAGACAGCAAATCATGGCTTAATATGTAAATGTAGTGTTTTTGTGAACCGCCCCTCAGGTTTCTGTGATGGAGATCCAACAAACGACCTGACGCTGGCCGACGGCACCACAGTGGGCCCAGGTGAAGATCCGGCTATTTTCATCGACAGCTGGCAGGTTCCCAACACCACCAGCTACGTCAGCCACAGCCGCCGCCGCGAGCTCAACTGCTCCACCAGCGACTGCTCCGTCTGCCTGCTCATGCTGCAGAACCCCGCCTTCTCCCCCTGCCACACCTTCGTACGTTAACCTCTCCTTACACAGGAGCCAGTGTTTGTCTGGTTCTGAATTCAACTCTTTTTATTTTTTTATTTCTGAAAGCTTTGAAAGGCTGCTATTAAAGTTTTATTTCAAAGATAACAAATGTCTAAGCGAATATCACCCAGTTCCTCGAAATCCTACTTATGTATTTAACCCTCGTGTTGTCTTCCCGTAAACCAACATTTAGTTTTTCCGAAGTTCGTTTTTTTGGACATTTTTGTTCTTGTTTTGACCAAGTTTTTGAAGTTTTCTCCGACATTTGACACTTTTTTCCCCAAAGTTCTTTCTCACTTTTTACAATGTCTTTAGCGATTATTTCTGCATTTTTTTGGTAGTTTTTTTGTTGTTTTTCATTCATTTCTTTCATTTCTGTCACTTTCTTGAATATCTTCTTTCTTAAAATGCTATGATATTAAATAAAAAACCCAAATTCAATGAAAATAGCTGATCAGTTATTTAACTTGTGAGGAACCATCCATGTTATTATTTATTTTTTTATAATTTGGTCAAAACCCCAATTTCTGATTTAGACACTTTTTGAAAATGGTTCAAATTTGACCCCAAAGACAACAGGAGGGTTAATTCATCAGCACTTTTCTACCATTATTGCTCTCTCACTTCTCTTCAGTTAATGACATGTTTGACAAATAGGTCAATGATGACTATTAATGACATCATGTCAAATGATTATTATAATTAGAAGACTTATTGGTGAATAAGAGGTATATAACATACAGTATGATAATAATCACAATCACTACCTTTTAAAAGAATTTATTTGATTGTTTCTTTGTTTCCAGGTCCCGCCGAGCACCTTCTGTGAGGTTTGGGTACGAGATGCAGAGTACGTCAACAACCAGTGTGTGGCGCTGGCTGCCTACGCGACTTCTTGCCACAAATTCAACATCTGCATTGAGTGGAGAAGTCCAGATCACTGCCGTAAGACTGCTGTCTGCCGTTAAAACGTTAATCAGCACTCACAGCTGCTCTTTAAGCAGGAGGGATACTCTTCTGTGTGCAGAGCTTTAAAATACTGCAACTCTAACCAGGAAACACTGCAGTTACAAGATCTGGTTAAATATCTTTGACACACCTGTTGTGTGTTTTCTGTTGGGACAGACTTTGTACATGGTAATCATTGTAATTAGTATACATGGAGTACATCAACCAACTTGAAACTGAGCAGAAGACACCCACACAGGCGATCAGTTTCTGAGTTATACAGGGTCTTTAAGTAAATTTCCCCGCTGTGGGATGAATAAAGTATTATCTAATCTAATTATCTAATCTAATCTAAGGCAGGGTGTAGTTCTTGAAATGTAACAAAACGTGATGGTGTGCATTGGTGAGTCCATTTTCTAGATCCCAGTACCATTCAGAAGTATTCATACCAACCATTATCTTTTAAAGTAAAGTTTAAAGTAAAGTAGTCTCACATTGCCAGACTTATCTCCACACCACGGATACATTCTGTGATAGGAAAAAGAAAGGAAGAAAAAGACGCTCTGGGTTGTTTGCATTTCTTTAAAACCAATCACAATTGTCTATAAAGCTGTTTGTTTTATAGTCAACTCGGAAGAAAGCGAACATTTTGACAATAAACTCCATCAACACAACAGTATGAGGAGTTAAACTGGACGGGCCCAATAACCTCTGAATAGTTATAGCGGCAGCCAATGGGGGTGCTTTATGTTGGCAGGATCATCATCAGGATCGACCGCGACTACTATGTGCTACTTTTTCTGATACCGTGGTGGCAGACATTTTGCTATGGTGGGCCACCATTACAAAATCAACTAAGAGGAAAGACTAGGGGCGTTTCTCAATGCCAAGTAAGCAACGAACGGACTTGTGTTCTTGGGGAGACCGGTCTTGCTGGTTTTACCTGGAAGAATGAACTCGCAAGTTCAGAAGCACACAAAACGCTGTTGACAGTTTTTGAGACAAAGCGTTCTTCCTGTTATTGCCCAACACCCCCAGCACAGAGAGGCTGGTCCAACACCCCCAGCACAGAGAGGCCTGTCCAACACCCCCAGCACAGAGAGGCTGGCCCAACACCCCCAGCACAGAGAGGCTGGTCCAACACCCCCAGCACAGAGAGGCTGGTCCAACACCCCCAGCACAGAGAGGCTGGTCCAACACCCCAGCACAGAGAGGCTGGTCCAACACCCCAGCACAGAGGCTGGCCCAACACCCCAGCACAGAGGCTGGCCCAACACCCCAGCACAGAGAGGCTGGTCCAACACCCCCAGCACAGAGAGGCTGGTCCAACACCCCCAGCACAGAGAGCGCTGGCCCAACACCCCCAGCACAGGGGGCGCTCTGCCCAACACCCCCAGCACAGGGGGCGCTGGCCCAACACCCCCAGCACAGGGGGTGCTGGCCCAACACCCCCAGCACAGAGGGTGCTGGCCCAACACCCCCAGCACAGGGGGTGCTGGCCCAACACCCCCAGCACAGAGGGTGCTGGCCCAACACCCCCAGCACAGGGGGCGCTGGCCCTGGTTTCCTCAGTTGTCCCTTGATAAAAACAAAAACAATTACAACAACACACAGAACAAAACGCCGAATGTAATGAATGAAATACAGAATAACAGCGGTAACAATGGTTTTAAATATCTTCCAGTTGTGGACCGGGCTTTCCTCTGCCATTGTCGCTGCTGCAGTGGTCTGTCTAAATGGGGGGCAGGGGGGGTCTGTGAGCTGACTGACTGACCGGCTCGCGAGTCATTCCCGGCTGGCGAGCTCGGTACGCCCACCGGGGATTGTGGAGCAATTTTCATTAAACTGCCGATATTCAAAATCTACACAGTTGGTTTCTCGCCTTAAAACGTCTTAAAAATGAAATTATTGATTTATGAATATACGTAAATTGTGAAAAATTTTCCACTTCTGTTGTATCTGTGTACCAGAAACCATCCGCGCTTTACACCCGAATTGAATTCTGGGATACCGGCCCTGCCAAGTTCACACAAGTTACCATCTGATGTATCCTCGGTAAAATGGGCGTCGAGATCACATCCGGGAATTTTAACTGTTCTTGGCGAAATGCTAACTTGTGTATTGGGTCAGTACTCTGGCCACCGAACATGAACACAAGAACACAAGAACACAAGACCACAAGTCTATAGAAGAACACAGATTGAGAAACGCCCTAGATCTTCAGTTATTCACCGAAAGAACCAAGCAGGCCTGCCTTGTTGCAAGATCCCAATTTTCATCAAAAGTTGCTCCTTTCACTAACTAGACTAAAGGTAAAGTGATGTGTTTGAGGCACTGACACGTTTGTGTCTCTTCTTGCAGCCTTTGTGTGTCCTGGCAGTCTACGGTATCAGGCGTGTCTGCCGGCCTGCACGTCTCAGTCCTGCCCCAACAACGACTTTGACTCGGACCCGGACCAGTGTTCAGGCGTGACCGAGGGCTGCGTGTGCCCCGAGGGAACGCTCCTCCACCGACCGTACTCCGCCCTTTGCATCTCACCTGAGAAGTGTGGTAAGACGACAGTTACAGTTACCTGTCCGTACAAAAGAGCTGGAGGTCTCGAATTGGAGACAACGACATTAGATATTGATGGCATTAGATTGTTAGAGAACCTAAAAAAATACATAATACATAACTAAATTATCTGTCTTTCATCTTTTTGATTGATGCTTTTCACAGAAGTTCAAAGTAGTTGAATAGTAAATTCTTGAAACTTCAAAACCCCACACTTGTTGTTGCAGAATCACAAACGTATTGACATTATTATAAAATAACTATTGACAATGTTCTAGATAATCAGTGCTTAACCTCTTAAGAAACGCTTGAATATACATGCTTTTTTGTCTAAACGTCATACCAAAGTTAAAGTTATTCAGCTCCCATGTACTTTGGCCCTCTGGGATGTGCCACTCTCAATTTTCTGTTCCAAGTGTCAGTGTGATTGTAGGCCTTACTGCCACAGAGCTACAGAGGTTAGAATGGAGGTTTTCTATTTCCGTCCAAGTCAAGCATCTGTAAAATGATTTGAAAACACCACTGTAAGCATATCAGATGGCCTACATGTCTCAACTTACTACAGAAACAATCCAGAAGCCAAAAGACTCAAAAATGGATTTAATATGAATTTATTTTTACAAATATGTCTGTGCGTTTTTCTGATTTCCTTTTGAAAAGTGCAAAGAAAAAAGCCAAAAAAGTGCAAAATACAAAACTTCTCAAATACAAAAACATACCCCCATCAAGCACGCACACACTTGAAATAACTATATACATAAATATATACAAAGAAGTAATTAGCACCGGCAGAACTAGAAGCATGGCTGTTTGTGTGTGTGTGTCTGCAGCCTGCACTGACAGCTCCGGCGTTCCTCGTGCACACGGCGAGGTGTGGAAAGCCTCGAAAGACGCCTGCTGCATGTACCGCTGCGACAACGACACCATCGTTCCCGTGGAGTACAACTGCTCCAATATGGCGGCGCCGGCGTGCCATCGAACAGGGGAGATGATCATCAGCCTGGCCGACGACATCAGCTGCTGCCCGCGGAAAGTCTGTGGTGAGGCTCTGTGTGTGTGTGTGTGTGTGTGTGTGTGTGGAAGGGGGTGTCCTAAGCTTGCTACGCGCTCTTTAGTTTAAAATGTAACAGCATCACATGTGAGGCTCATTACATGTTTTACTCTTTGTTGTGTTGCGTGCAGTGTGTAACCAGAGCCTGTGTGACCTGCTCCCTCCCGAGTGTAAATACGGTGAGAAGCTGGTGTCGTACTACAGACAGGACTCCTGCTGTCCGGACTTTGTGTGCGGTGAGTTTTCTGATCAATAAACTTTGATAAATAGAGTTATGGCTTCTCGTTATTGAATAAGGGATGCACGGTGTAACCAACCAACTTTCTTATTTCTTATTGGCTATATTAGCCCTCATGCATAATCTGGGCTGTGGTCATAACATCTACATCTTATAACCTATTCCCTGTTACATAATGTTCTTATTCTTAGTCAGTCAGTTTATAGGTTATTATGTTTATATTTTATAGTCATAGTTAATATTTTATCATGATCTACTGCACTGTTCAATCCCTGCACTGTTCACTTTTGCACTATCATCATTACACACATAGTATCTCACCTTATCCTGGTCATTGCATTTCTCTGAGTGATTTTACAAAATCCAATAAGCCTATTTCCTAAGATGTGGAGTTATTCCTTTAATGTTTCTGTGTTTTAGAGTGTGATCCTGAACTCTGTGAGTCGGACGTTCCCACCTGCAGAGATGACCAGACTGCGATCGCCACCAGAGCCGACGGCAGCTGCTGCCTTGCTCACATCTGCGGTCAGTTCCAAACTTCACTTCTCCATCTTCGGTGTCACATTCAACTGGCAGCGAATCATCAGCAGGTTTACTTAAAGCCGTCAGGGTCTTCATGTGTGAAGTGTGTGTTTTTTGTCTGCAGTGTGTTCTTCCTGTCCGGAGACACCCCCTCTCTGCCAGGGAGGCGAGGTGCTGACGGTGGACGCTAACACCACGGACCGCTGCTGCCCCGCCTACCAGTGCGGTCAGAGAACTTATATATATATTTTTTTACATTTACAGGATGGATATTTTAACATTTAAAAAATGGGATTTAACAATAGACGCATAACAAAAAAACAGGATATTATATTATTACCATTATCAACTTTTATTTAGTTCACAGAGGTACAAATAAGGGCAAAGCCTTATTTTAAGTGTAGCCGAGATTACACAAAAGAAATACGCCATAAAATCCAGACCACCAACCGAGCAAAAACAAGAACATGCAAGTCACTCGTCCAATTTTGTAAAACCAAGGGCATGAATAAAAAAAATAAGAAAAGAATCAAGATAAAATGGAGGACATTTAAATTGCTAACAACAATATTTAACACCAACTGCCCATATCTCGGAGGAAAAGGTAATTGAAATGACTTTTTCTTTTCTGACTGTACCCTCGGTCGATGTACTGAACGCGACATGTTTCAGTTAAAATAAAACAACCTTGCCAGTGCTCTCTGTGTACAAATGTTTCCAAATATTCCTGTTTTCTGTTTCTAAATGAAACATATGTTTGGGATTACTGCAATTTACTAAAATAGGCACGTAAAAATACTCTGATATGATGAGATAATGATTGCTACGTTAAAACTGACTGATGTAGTATGCTCTAATGCAGGGGTGTCAAACTCAACTTCACTAAGGGCCACACTAAAAAAAATGACGCACAAGGGGCCAGACATGTATAGCTTATTAGTACAGACTTTTATTTAATCAAAAAAGTCAAATAGCTTTGATTGTCTTATTGCATGTCTCATATAGTCTTCTAACTTTCACAGTTTGATTGACATACAGCCCTAAAAAGTTCCTCAGCTATCATAGAACAAAGTGACAAATCGTTAACAAAGGGACAAAAGAGGTGGCCTCTAGCTCACCCGGTAAGAGTGTAGGCTGAGTCCTGCAGTGGCCCGGGGTTTGAGTCCGACCTGCTGCGTGTCATCCACCTTTCCTGTCTTTCCACTGTCACTACATAATAAAGGGAAACCTCCTAAAAAAATAATCTTTAAAAAGAAAAAAGGGACAAAAAAAGTGGAAAAAATCTCCAAAAACGGAAGTTGATACGCGGCCTAAAGTTTGACACCTGTGCCCTAATGCATACAGCTGTGAAATGACTGGTTTTGCTGTGTGTGTGTGTGTGTGTCTATGTGTGTGCAGTGTGTGAGCCCTACAGGTGTCCTCTGCTTAGTTGTCCTGTTGGGATGTCGGTGGTGTCCGTGTCCAGTCCGGGTCGCTGCTGTCCAAACCAGACATGCGGTACGACTGTTGTGGAAGTTTTCTGTACAGCAGGAGAGGAAAGTTTTAGAGAGTGAGACTTTGTTGAAACACAAATAAAGACAGCTGTGCGACTGAGTCAAGGTTGGTCTTCGGTGGATTTTTAATTATCCTCTACAGAGCGTAACAAAATGGCGAGAGCAGTTTCACAGAGTAAGCAGTGGGACAAAGTCTGAGCGAAGTTAGACAGAACCATCACGGTCTTATATTCGGTTTTCCCTAGCAAGAAGAGACCTTGTTTGGGAACATGCGTGATCTTAGCAGAACAGTTAATCATAACATGATACATTTGGAGCCGTTTCTACGTCATTTCGGCATCTGTCCCCCACCCTCAGAATCTCTAGCGGTCGTTTATCTTAGCTGCTGAAGACAACCTGGCGTCATTTGGTCACGTAGAGATGAAAATGTCCCAGCTGTGCACCCTCAAACACAGCTCTGGACATCTGGATCCTTCAGACTACAGGGCACCGGCCTGAGTCATCAGACAGCTGTCGACTCTGCTTTCAGGAAGGACACATACACAAATGAATTGAAAAAAAGTCATTTAACACAAAAACATAGTAAATGAATGAAAGGAATAATAATTCAGGATTATAATAGAAGGATATATGAAATCATGCTTAAGTGTATTTTTCCCACAACAGAAACATTTTCAAATGAATTCAAAGGCGCAGTTAAATCAGGGTCATATTCAGTGGTTTGAATAAGTTTCATTTTGGCTTTCGGGAGCTTGACATGGCATTTATGGCTTGGCGTTTATGATGCTACATCACTTTGGTGTTGTCAGTTGAAATGTGAAGATGATTTGTGTTTCTTTGTTTTCAGAGTGTTCCTGTGAAAAGATCGCCTCCCCAAAATGTGGCCTGGTAGGTCATGGCTTTTAATTTTTAGTCTGTGTGTTTGGTCATCTAATTAAAATATTTTATACGATGTATAGAACTCACTGGGTCAGTCAGTTTAATGTACAGTGGCTTGCATAGGTTTACACACCCATGCTAAAGTTGATTAAAAAGAGGAATAAAAAAACATCTGTTGGAAATTAATTGACACATATCAGAGCTCTTTCCTCCTTTCACCAGTTTAAGATGTCTCTTCATAATTATCTGCATACAAGCTGCAACTGTTTTTCTCATGCTTGATATTCATAATTGATACTTATACTTGATTTTTTTTTTTTTGTTTATTTTTAATTATTTTTCTGTGTATATGTATATGTACGTGCACGTACAGTATGTATATATATGTATATATGAATGTGTGTGTAAGTATGTATTTGTATATACTATATGTTATTATTTTTTTCATCTTTCTCAAACTGTCTATATTAATAACCTTAACTGTTTATTGTTTAATATTTATTGGTTGGAATGGGGAGGATATGGATGATTTTGGTGTGATGGAGAGCTTTTTTGTTTTTGTTTGTTAGTATGTGTGTATGTTTGGATGTATGTTTTTTTATCTGTATGTCCCTTCAAGTTGTTTTGTTAACTGTTTTGTCTAAATTGTGAGTGTACTGTATTTTTATTTTTTGTTGTCTTTAAGGACTCCCTCGAAAACGAGATGTCACATCTCAAGGGACTATTCCTAATAAAGAATTTCAAACATAGACTGTATAAAATAGGTTTTAAAGCGCGGCTCTTCATTGAAGCCTCTTTACAGGCTTGTGGTGATGCGCAATGTGCTATAGGTGCCAAAAAAATCTCGGTTTGGTACTGCCAATTTGTTTTGTTTTGTCATTGTCAAAAAAATTGTGGCAGACAATCGTGATATCAATTCTAAGCAAAACAAATCGGGAATCATATTTTTCCCTAGCTGGCACACGATGGCCTTCTTATGAATATGAATTTTGCTTAGAATTAATATCACGATTCTCTGCCACGATTTTTTTGACAATGACAAAACAAAACAAATTGGCAGTATCGACCATAGATTAGGTTAGGGTTAGATTAGGTTTTTTGGCACCTATAGCACATTTTACATCACCAAAAAGCCGGTAAAGAGGCTTCAATAAGAGAAAGGAGAGCATTGCAGCTCTTTAAAACCTATTTTATACAGTCTGTGTCTAAAACTCACGGAAGAAAGCAGTAGCATTTGTGATGCAGTCGGCTCAAAGTCATTTAAAAAAAAAAAAAAGAAAGATATTTCAAAATTAAGTCGTGAACAGGGTGTATCAAGATTGTGATTTTATAACGATTAACCGTGCAGGCCTAGTGCCAGTTGACAGAGGCCGCTGAACACAAAGAAATGCCAACAAAGCTTAAATCTTAGCTGCAGCCATTTTGAAGATCCTACAAGACAATACAACTTAAAACTGACTATATGCGTCATATGTACTGTGTGTTTTAATCTCATTTTCTGTTCAGCAGCGTCCCTGGTTCTTTGTGTTTTCTATGTATAGTCTGTATACACTCTCTGTAACTCTGTTGGTTGTCTTTGTTTTTCTGCAGGGAGAGGCCGCCCAGCTGGACCGGGCCTACATGTCCGACCCACAGAACCAGTGCGCCTGCAAAAGATACAAGTGTGGTGAGAACTGCTGGGGAGGGTTGCTGGTTCAAATTCAAGTGACTTGGATAGGGGACACTTGGCTCAGCAGTCCATGCTATAGATTTGTGCTACGGCCTTCTCACCTCGGTCTGTGTGTGTGTGTGTGTTTAGTCCCTTTTGTCTTGTGCCGGTCTCCCTGTCAATTCCTCATTTGTGTGTTTGTGTGTTTGTGTGTAGCTGAGTTTCCATCCACTTGTCAATCGAATTATCTGAAGTTTGGTAAAAAAACAAAACTCATGCAAATAAATCTGGTGAAAGTGTGATTCCATCCAACGGCTTTAAAGCGAATAAAAACCTGTGGTGATGACGTCACATGCTGTTTTGCGATCAAATTGGTATATGGAATTGATTTGAGACATTTTAAGGTGTTTCCGTTCATTTTCGCACTAAATCGCACAACATTCAAGCAACAACAAAGTGTTTCTAGACAAAATGGATCCCACATGATCAATATGGGACAAGTTGTAATAGAGCTCATGTTCCAGCTGATAGCGACATATCGAGCTATAATAAGAAAACAACGCTGTCAACACATCGCTATGACGACGCAGATGCAGATACTCTTTATTGAGACACGTCTCTCTGTCTGAGCGTCTTCCATTGTCTCCGCAGGACGTCCCACGGCTCGTCCTAACCTTTGTCGGCCATTTCCTTCACCAGTTCCTGATGAAATAAATCAAAAAAGTCTCGTCTCCTCGTCCGTCCACTTCCGTCTGTCTTTGTTGCCCCCATGTGTGCAGACAGAGAGGAAATACTGGGAAATGAACTACAACTTCTTCTTCTTCGTTTTGTGGCAGGTTGCAACCATAAAATGACCTAAAACTTAATCGCAATTCATTATTTATTCATCAAATAACGTTTCCATCAGCGTTTATCGCATAAGCCGAATAGCATCAAGATGAAATCCGATCAGACCGAACGTATTTCCTTTGAATCGATATTCATGAAATTCCATCGAATTTTACTGTTTCCAGAAGGCATTTTTCATTCGATATCACTTAATTTGGATAAAAACGTGTGGATGGAAACAGATTGTGTCCGTTATAATGGAAATAAAACACAATTAAATAACAATGGGATAAACACGGGCATATATCATATCAGGAGAGGAAGCAAAAAAAAAAAAATCAGACAATCTAAAGAGTTAAAAAGAAAAATAACAAAGCAAAAAGCGATTTTAATCAAATTCAATTTTTTCAGTCCATCAGAAAAAGTGCAGAAACGTTGTGTACACTGTGACCTCTGACCTCGGCTCTGTGTGTGTGTGTGTGTGTGTGTGTGTGTGTGTGTGTGTGTGTGTGTGTGTGTGTGTGTGTATGTGTGTGTGTTCAGTGCGCGAGCCGGTGTGTGTTTTGGGTGAGCGCGGCGTGTTGCGGCCGGGTCAGACGCTGGTGGAGCACCATGACGACGGCGTGTGTCACAGCAGGCAGTGCAGCCGCAGCCTGGACCCGACCAGCGGCTTCCATCTGCTGCGCACCAGCAGCGTCAACTGCTCCGCCCACTGCCAGCCGGTAAGACACACACACACACACACACACACACACACACACACACACACACACACATGCATATATCACTATCGGACAGCATAAGGATCACATTCTCGATGTTTCTAATATTATTTTTTCATAGTTTCACGAAATGCACAATTGCACATCTTCAATTCGAATTTTGCTGCTCTTATTTCCTTCATTGTATGTGCCTTCTTATTTTTACTTTTTCACTTTTTATATTGTTTACTTAAATGTTATGTTTGTCTGTGTAAAATATGTCTTGTCTCCACCGTGGGATAGAGGGAAACGCAATTTCGATTTCTTTGTATGTCTTGACATGTGAAGAAATTGACAATTTCTTCACATGTCACAAAGCCTCACAAAGCTGACTTTGACTTTGACTTTGACTTTGAAACTATTCCTGACTGTCTGTGTTTCAGAATCAGATCTACATCCCCCCGAAGGACCAGACAACATGTTGCGGTGTTTGTAAAAATATTTCCTGTCTCTACAAACACGAGAACGGGACAACAGTTCTCTACAAGGTAGGCAGTCAACTAATTATTAATCATATATTAACAGTAACCCTGAATATTTAACATACATTCTTTATACACGTTGTATAATCTGTAGTTTCAACTGAGCTGCTGTACCAAAGTGAGTCCTTTAAAAGAAAAACTTCCACTTACTAGCTTTATTTTCCACAGCTTTCAATCACGTCTCACAGTCTTGATCAAAAACTCGTGACCTTAAATTCTGGTTATTGAAATTTCTTGTGACTTGGTTAGAAGTGTTGTTTGTTGAAGAATAATTTGGCAAAGACTCAACTTTTATGCTCCAGAAATCAGCTGTCAGGTTTTGTCAACAATGTGAAATTAGTCGTTATATATATATATCCAATATCCAATATAACTCATTCCTATTAAAAAGATGCATTAATTACATAAGATGAATGATGATCATACCACCCTATACGATGGTTTTCAATAACACATATTGGTCATGTTCTCCCAATTTAATACACATGAACAACACCAGTAAAAAGTAATCTCATGTTAGTTGATTTAATCAAAATGCTTGTGTTAACGACAAGCTTGTCTCTAGGGGCCAGGTGTTCAAAGGTAAACTGATCGGATTTTGGTTATCGGATTGGATCAAATCTTGAAAATGGGTTGCTCCAAAGGGAAAGAAGGAATCTGAAATCAGATTAGATCACGAAATCCAATCCTAGTTTTAATCTGGATCAAACCTTCAGTTTGTGTTGTTCAAAACTTGTCAGTAGGATTTGGATAACTTGGATCCAAAAAAACAGGATTATCCTGATTCCAACAGAGGGTAAGATTTTAAGGTGGATTCCAGGAAGAAAATGTAGTAAAACTTGAAAAATTGGTGTTTGTTATTTTTGTGTTTTGTCTCAAAATAATTAACACTTACAGTGACCCCATGCTGGTTCTTCTACCTGTTCTTTAGCTTGTAGCCTACATTGTGACACGTTGTCCCATTTAGAGCATTGGTAATCCAGATTTGGTAATCCTGAAAACTGTGTATCTGGATCAGGGTGATCCAGTCCAATGTTGCTTTGAAAATCCGGCATAAAAGTAAGATGGATTACCTGATCCTGAATAGCAAAAAATGGGATTCGCAAATCCGGATAATTAAGCCATCAGCAGTAGTAGCAGCTGATGTTTTTAATGCTGTCGTTGTTTTTACAGCCGGGGAAGTCCTGGGTGTCAAACTGCATGAAGTTCGACTGCGCAGACACTCTGTCCGGACCCACGCTCATCACCTACTCCTATAGCTGCCCACCATTCAACGAAACAGAGTGTATGAAGGTCCGTCAACACGCACGCACGCACGCACGCACGCACGCACGCACGCACGCACGCACGCCAGAGTCACACATCTCATTAAATTAAGATAAGATGAAACTCTTTTGTCTGTCCTTGCATCGTCTGCTCCAACAATCAACAGATAACATAAAAAAAAACATAAAAAAACTGTACATCTGTATGGTCACCCAACCATCATTGAGACACACACACACACACACACACACACACACACACCTCTTTGCGCTCCATTTTGCTTGGTTGAGCAGTATTACAGAGTGAGGAATAAAGGAGTGCTTGTAGTGATTTTTTTCTGCAACTTGGCAGTCTTTTCTTACATTCGTTACATATATAGCTGCATGTTATTGGACTTATTTTTTACATACATTATACAATAATTTAAAAAAAATGTCTTTAAAGGTCCCATGGCATGAAAATTTCACTTTATGAGTTTTTTTTTAACATCAATATGAGTTCCCCCAGCTCGGTCTGGAAACATACACTTTCATTTATCTTGCTTTAGTTCACAATTTTGCGGGAACCAATCACAAACTGGCGGGTTTAACCCAATGGCAATAGAGAAGCCACCAAGCAGCTTCTTGTTTACAGTCAACATAGTGGCCACTGAACGCCACCAAAGCGCAGCAACCTGTTGATGCCGCTGTCACTTCTACGTCACCTGGATCATTAGTCTGATTAGTTGAAGGACCAGCCAACTGCGTACGGAGTCATTTGAACTATGCCCGTTGGTTACGCCTTTTGTGCAGAGAAAATACAGAGCAGACTCCCCAGACCAACGCTCAATCTCACATCTATTGAGCTTGGCTTGGTCTGGTGATAGCCAGACTAGTTAATGTGAGCACTCAGTTGTTTTACTATGGTATAAAACTGTGGTTCTCAGCGTCTTCAGAGCAACACTTTACAATAAGGTACACAAAAAAGGGTACTTACTGTTGTTGAAAGAGTAACACATGATTAGCTATAAACAGGTGACAGTCAGCCATATCTGAAATATGACAAGGCCTATCTCACCTTGGAGTTCTTTATCAATATAGCGGGAGATATTGGTTTCTTTTGTGTCCAACCCCTATTTTCCACCAGGCGCGTTTGCGATCGTATAGCAATTCAAGTCAATGCTTGATATTCCACCGTCCCATAACCGTTCGTGAAGCGGCTCGCCGCTCAGCTGAAGATACACGGCAGGTCTAATTTTCACGCAAGCAGCGTGGCATTTGGACATCCGGGCATCAAGAGAATCCAGACAGTTTACCAAAATACACTCCCCGATATCGTAATGTCTGCTCTACTACACCATGGACAACAGAGATTCTTGGAGGTAGACACATGATTGTTCTGGAAAGTACTTGTAGAGACAATAAAACGTGCGACAACGTGGGGTAAAAGCTGTGGCAGATGGTTTCTCTCAAAAAGATATTCTTTATTTCTATCTCAACATTTTGACTCTCATCTGCACTCAGGTTGGTGGAACTGTCGTAAGTTACATGGACGGATGCTGCAAGACATGTGAGTATCTGATCTGAGGGTAGCAGCAGTCCTGTAGTTAGGGTAGCGCTGTAGGCTGACACTGAAGAGCACCTTCACCTGCCGCTCAACATGTTTCCAACATGTTTGCCCTTCAGTTTGTATGTTTCAGTCCAAAATCATCAACCAGATTGTCTGAATTGGATCCTAGGTGTTTCCTGCTGTTTATTCAGATTAGAGAGATCTGTGAGTGTGCTTTTCAGTGAATTTAGGAAAATTAAATAAAACCAATATTGGCAACAGATAACTCACTTCATAGTGCCAGATGATAGAAGTAGCAGTCACTGAAAAGCATCACATACAAGTGGGTTTGTGGTTTATGTGCTACAGCTTACCATCATGTACCAATCCCACCAGGTACTGGATTCCCTCTGTTCCCTTTCCCCGTTAGCCCCTTGACTCCCACAGTTAACACAAACTGTGAACGAGGTACCAAAACAACAAGGCTTGTCAGTGCCATTGTTGATATTCAACAATGTACTCCCTCCAACAACAACAACAAAAAAAAAAGATCATTAAACGCACAGGAAGTCTGACTTCAACCAGCTAACCTCCGCAGAACAGTCCTCTCAACTGCTGTCTCATTTCAGGTCTCAGTCAAATACAAATATGCAGAAATGACATGCAACAAAATCAAAACACGCTGCCAAAATTCAAAATGTGTACATTGATAAACAGTTACGGTGCAGATGTTGCATTCTCATCTCTTAATGAAGCTGTCAGATTCTTTAATACGTTTCTGAATTCCAAGTTTTTATCTTTACAACAATGTCATTAAAGGTGATTTTTGCGACTTAAAGGAGGCGGAGACACAATCCTTTATGTAGGCCAAAAATGATGTCACACTTGAGAGGACAGAAACAAAGAATTTACCCCCCCCATCCCCCACCCCCCCGCCCCCTCCTTCTCCCTGTGGATCATGTACATGTACTGTACACGACAGCCAAACTCTTTCCCCATTTAGCACTGTCTGGGCAGTGCATTGTTGATTGCCAACAATGTACTGTTGGTAGTGGCCCACTAGTCGGGCTTAGACGTCTGCATGTGTCCTTAGATACTGATGTGGGTTGGTGTCGGCCGGGGGTCCTTTTCCCCGAACACGTAGCTGCTGTAGAAGATCTGTGTGCTGCTCTGCCACCAGGGGGAGCTGTGTGGGAAACTCAAGCTGCTATGTGAGTCATTATACCCTCAAACAGTTATCAGTGCTAAACCCTTCACGGGGTTTCCTCGGGGTCTCAACCATTGTGTTGTCTTCCCGTCAAAATGGAAAATAAACACTTTTGTTAAGTTTATTTAACTTTTTTTCAACACTTTTGATGCTTTTTATCGATGTTTTTAACTTTTTCTTACGTTTTTGTCCCTTTTTTTCAACCCTTTTGATGCTTTTTTATCAATGTTTTTAACTTTTTCTTACATTTTTGTCCCCTTTTTGACATTTAACACTACGTAACACAAACTTTTTGGAATTTATGGTCAATAAACCTCATTTATAGGAAATTATAACTAATGTTTGAGTTAGAAAAGCAGAAATTAGGAATTATTGAGACTAAAATTAAAGGAATGGATGTTGATGATAATCACAGACTGGAATATGTCAACTTTTACTCTCAATACTATTTCAAACCACTTCAAATTGTTTTTTTAAATTATATAAAATTGGATAAGACGCCCCACAATTAATGAAAGTAGAGATTTGTACTTGGCAAAGAGCGTTGTGTGGAATCAATCATGTTATTTTGGGAAATTAAAAAGAACATTGATATAGGAAAACGGGTCAATTTGACCCGAGGACAACATGAGGGTTAAAAAGTCTATAAAAAAGTCTGAAATGTCAAAAACAAAACTTTAGGTCTTAAAAATGCTTAAATTTACTGAAGTATTGTGTTCTAGATCTTAAATCCTTTAAACAGGTCTTAATTTTCCGACATCAATGTAACACTACCTCTACTGCGCTTTATATGCAAATATAATCCGCTGTATTACGACTACAAACGAGACCAACATGCTAACTTATATTGCAGCCAATCTAGACACAAGTCCTGAAATCGGGGAAAACGTTTCCAGACTCTGACATCTGACTGTTTTATGTCGTGATAACGGTCTACAATTTATTTACAATGATTTTCAAAGAAGAATTCAAAGATTTTTTTTTGAAGATCTAAAGCTCAAGATATTTTAAATAAGTTCAGTTTGGTATTCTGGGTTGATATTAAAACAATTCTAAAACTATGATTATGTGTTTTCTTCTTGCACAAACATTTGTGTTCTAATTGGCTACATCTCTAACGTCTTTTCCCCCCAAAATTTGCTAAATACAGCCCGCTCTTAGCAACACCAAATCATTTCCTCTCGCCTAATTCATTTATAAGACTTGCATTTATCGGCAATTTGTAGATTGACGATTGGATTCGTGCCTGTGCTTGCCACGACGACGGCCTCTCGGGCTGATGGGTAACTTTAGCATTTAGCAAGTACCTTTAGCAGTTAGAGGCGGCCACCATACTAAACTGATGGAGAAAAAAATCAACATGTACAATATCTAACCAATCGCCATAATAGAACCAAAAGTATAATCTTTAAATGTTGATGTTGAGTTTATGTTTCTACTTTGCTCCCACTTTGCTATATTCTCACCCCATTGCTCCTTGGAACCAGATAAGAAGCTTCCACAAGTCATAATGAAGACAAGAAAGTCACATTGTACCTGCTGTATGGTTGAGGAAGATCTGAAGAAGACAGCTGGTTCCATTTTATTTAGCTATGCTAACAATCAACATCATTCTAGCTTACTTATCATGTTTAAGTAGTATTTTGATTTGTTTTTGAGTTGGTCTCTACTATCTCACATTAGTCAACAAGTGAAAGGGGATATTAAATAGAATAGTTGGAATACTATAATATAATTTTTGTATAAAAATGAATGATTCTATATGGAAATAAAACTGTGATGTATACAACTTTCTCTACAACAGCTGGAGAGAGATAACCGTGTTTCACTGTGTGTGTCACACTCAAAAACAGTGATCTTAATGTGGAGAAAGACTAAATGCAACACATAGCAGCTTGAAGTTGATGCTCAGTTTGTATGTTTTCTTTCTTATTTTTTTAAATGGCAAAAAAGGTTGACGGAGCATGTTTACGGAAACTGTCTTTAAAAATGGATTTCATTTATTCACACATTTCTAAAGATGATTGAAAAGATTTGTTTGACACCATTGTGTGTACACGATAAATGCATGAATTGATCTCATTATCCCTTCTTATTTTTGGAATACCTTTGTTTGGAAGAAGCCTAATTTGTCTTTGCTCCCTGAATGCGAAGCTTCCCCCTTTTTTTTTTGCTTTCTGACTCTATGTGATTTATACCCCTCATCTAACTCATCCATCCACTAAACAGCTTGCGCATGATCTACAGCCTCTTTCTCTTCCGACATCCCCCTCTCCTCCCTGGTGTCTGTTGTGACTCTACGTGCAGCAGGTCCGATGTTTTCTTTTCCGTAACTCATGTTAACCGTGTTCCGACTGATCTGGGTGTGTTTTTGTCGTGTGAACAGGTAAAGAAGACGGGAAGTCATGTCAGAAAGTGACGGTGCGGATGACGATCAGGAAGAACGACTGTCGTAGCAACAGGCCGGTATGTTCCACGCCTGTTGTGATGTGACGCTGGTTCCGAAGAAAATTATAAACAAGCCACACAGTGGGAGAGAAAGTACTCACATATTTTACTTAAGTAAAATAGCAACACCACAGTATGACTGCATAGTTGCACAGTTAGTGACCGTTTTCCATCACCCAGCTGTGGTTGGTCCACCAAAGAGGGTAGGCAGGGCTAATGCAATAGACTCGCTCTTCAACCCACTTGTGAGTGAAGCCCCACACTGTTGTTTTCTGGTTTCTGCCAGCGCTGTGAGTACACCGATACTATGGCCGAACAAACAAAGAAAAGAGCGACAAGTACTGATGACGAAACTTCAAAAACAAGTAAAAATGAGATCCAAAAATGCAGCTGCAGTTACGCTTATTGCCATAATAGAAGGAAAAGGAAATCTTTGAGATAGTAACTTTAAATCATAGGTGAAGAACGTTACCTTAGGAAAGCGATATATCATCTGCATACCTACCGTAGGAGGGCAATATGTCATCTGCATACCTACAGTTGGAGAGTGATATATGATCTGCATACCTACCGTAGGAAAGCGATATATCATATGCATACTTACCGTAGGAGGGCGATATATCATCTGCATACCTACCGTAGGAGGGCGATATATCATCTGCATACTATACCGTAGGAGGGCGATATATCATCTGCATACTATACCGTAGGAGGGCGATATATCATCTGCATACTATACCGTAGGAGGGCGATATATCATCTGCATACTATACCGTAGGAGGGCGATATATCATCTGCATACTATACCGTAGGAGGGCGATATATCATCTGCATACCTACCGTAGGAGGGCGATATATCATCTGCATACTATACCGTAGGAGGGCGATATATCATCTGCATACTATACCGTAGGAGGGCGATATAACATCTGCATACCTACCGTAGGAGGGCGATATATCATCTGCATACTATACCGTAGGAGGGCGATATATCATCTGCATACCTACCGTAGGAGGGCGATATATCATCTGCATACTATACCGTAGGAGGGCGATATATCATCTGCATACTATACCGTAGGAGGGCGATATATCATCTGCATACTATACCGTAGGAGGGCGATATATCATCTGCATACTATACCGTAGGAGGGCGATATATCATCTGCATACTATACCGTAGGAGGGCGATATATCATCTGCATACTATACCGTAGGAGGGCGATATAACATCTGCATACTATACCGTAGGAGGGCGATATATCATCTGCATACCTACCGTAGGAGGGCGATATAACATCTGCATACCTACCGTAGGAGGGCGATATAACATCTGCATACTATACCGTAGGAGGGCGATGTATCATCTGCATACCTACCGTAGGAGGGCGATATATCATCTGCATACTATACCGTAGGAGGGCGATATATCATCTGCATACTATACCGTAGGAGGGCGATATATCATCTGCATACTATACCGTAGGAGGGCGATATATCATCTGCATACTATACCGTAGGAGGGCGATATAACATCTGCATACTATACCGTAGGAGGGCGATATAACATCTGCATACTATACCGTAGGAGGGCGATATATCATCTGCATACTATACCGTAGGAGGGCGATATATCATCTGCATACCTACCGTAGGAGGGCGATATATCATCTGCATACTATACCGTAGGAGGGCGATATAACATCTGCATACTATACCGTAGGAGGGCGATATAACATCTGCATACCTACCGTAGGAGGGCGATATATCATCTGCATACTATACCGTAGGAGGGCGATATATCATCTGCATACTATACCGTAGGAGGGCGATATATCATCTGCATACTATACCGTAGGAGGGCGATATATCATCTGCATACTATACCGTAGGAGGGCGATATAACATCTGCATACTATACCGTAGGAGGGCGATATAACATCTGCATACTATACCGTAGGAGGGCGATATATCATCTGCATACTATACCGTAGGAGGGCGATATATCATCTGCATACCTACCGTAGGAGGGCGATATATCATCTGCATACTATACCGTAGGAGGGCGATATAACATCTGCATACTATACCGTAGGAGGGCGATATAACATCTGCATACCTACCGTAGGAGGGCGATATATCATCTGCATACCTACCGTAGGAGGGCGATATAACATCTGCATACTATACCGTAGGAGGGCGATATATCATCTGCATACCTACCGTAGGAGGGCGATATAACATCTGCATACCTACCGTAGGAGGGCGATATAACATCTGCATACCTACCGTAGGAGGGCGATATATCATCTGCATACTATACCGTAGGAGGGCGATATATCATCTGCATACTATACCGTAGGAGGGCGATATATCATCTGCATACCTACCGTAGGAGGGCGATATAACATCTGCATACTATACCGTAGGAGGGTGATATATCATCTGCATACTATACCGTAGGAGGGCGATATATCATCTGCATACTATACCGTAGGAGGGCGATATATCATCTGCATACTATACCGTAGGAGGGCGATATATCATCTGCATACTATACCGTAGGAGGGCGATATAACATCTGCATACTATACCGTAGGAGGGCGATATAACATCTGCATACTATACCGTAGGAGGGCGATATATCATCTGCATACTATACCGTAGGAGGGCGATATAACATCTGCATACCTACCGTAGGAGGGCGATATATCATCTGCATACTATACCGTAGGAGGGCGATATAACATATGCATACCTACCGTAGGAGGGCGATATATCATCTGCATACCTACCGTAGGAGGGCGATATAACATCTGCATACTATACCGTAGGAGGGCGATATATCATCTGCATACCTACCGTAGGAGGGCGATATAACATCTGCATACTATACCGTAGGAGGGCGATATAACATCTGCATACTATACCGTAGGAGGGCGATATATCATATGCATACACACTTAACTTGAAATTGTACCATGAAGATACGATAAAAAGAAGAAGAAGAAGATAAAGTTCAGCGGGCATAATACATAGTAAGGTGGGCAACTCTGCCTCACACCACACCTGTAGGATAAAGCAGCAGAGACCAGACTTTTAGATTTAATTTAAGTTAAAAACTGCTTGTAGTGGAACAGCAGACATACAATATACAGCCGACAAAAACAACCAACCATAATAAAGATTACCTTCTACTTGAATTCGCTGGTTCATTTTGCAGCCCTGCCACCTTCGGGACCTGTACCTGTACTGACTGTCTGTGTCCCGCAGGTGAACATCGTGTCATGTGACGGGAAGTGTCCGTCTGCAAGCATCTACAACTACAACATCAACACGTATGCGCGCTTCTGCAAGTGCTGCAGGGAGACGGGGCTGCAGCGGCGCTCCGTGCAGCTCTACTGCAGCAGCAACGCCACCTGGGTCAGCTACACCATCCAGGAGCCCACCGACTGCTCCTGCCAGTGGTCCTAAACACACACACACACACACACACACACACACACACACACACACACACACACACACACACACACACACAGGGTGTTTACATCCAAATCCTCTAAAACCACAAAACAAAGAACAAAAGGAAGAAGAAGAAACCTCAGCCATGTTGCTTTAGGATGTCGGGAGAGTGGAATACTGTGCTGTGATTGGCTGGACTGCATGACTGATGCTCTTGCTCTTCCAGTTAGTTTTTGTGGTGCCTCTGCTGGCAGGGTGGTGGTAATGCAGGGCACTGAAGGTTCATTCAGGTAAACTAAACATGATGGGAAATTATTATGGCGCAGAAATAGAAGAACATCAACGTTTTCTTTCAACGGCAACTTTATTGACATCTGAAACTCCAGAAGATTTCTTGAGTACAAATTAGAGGCAGTTTTATGGATTATAATAACTAATTGATATCCAAATGATACATGGACACCTTTAAAAACATGCTGCAAAGGGCTAAAGCTCTCTGCTTTACTGCAGTGCCACCTCCCCGCCAGTCTGCCCAGAAAAGAAAGTGTTCAGCAAAGGGAAAAAAAGGAAATTAATCTTTTATTTTTGAGAGAGGGAACTAATCTCTCTGCTCGTCTTCTCAGAGCTCTCCTGTGCTGCCAGGACTGAAAAGTAAAAAAAAAAAAATCAAATATACAGTGTATTTCAAAAAGTGGTTGTGATGCAGACGATCAGGAGAGGAGCTGTGACGCCTTCTCGGTTTAGGGCATCATCATCATCATCATCATCATCATCATTTGGAGATCATGTTTTACCCAGAATTTCTCATGTTGTGCCTTGTTTTTGTAAATAATTTAACTTTTTCAAATGATTTGCAAAATCAAATTCTTAGATATTTCACTTTTAGAAAGACGACAATAAACTGTATATTCAGTGATGTGAAATATACTTTATATAATCAACACTAGTGAGGTGTATTAACTGATTGAATCCAGCCGTATGTGGAGCACTTTATTTATTTATTGGAGATTGATAGAGCACCGCCGTTCTGATATTTATCAACGACAAGAGAAGCAGTCGGCCCAACTAAAGAACAAAAAGACAGGATGCAACACTTTGGTTTTGGTTTTATTCCCGATTACAGAAAATAATATATTAGGAGTGCTTGGCATTGCGTAAAAGATGTTTCTCTGTGGACTAAATTCTTAATGTGTTTGTTCATATCAAAGAGACCCACCTGGATAGTCGAGTTAAAGAGGATTTGTATCATACAAATGTACATTTGCATTTTCAATAAATATTTCCTTTGGAAAAACTAAAACTGTTTGCTCTCTTTATTAATAATAAATATTAGATAACAGTACAGTGTTTATTCTATTATTGTTATATTGACTATTAGGCTCACACTGTCCCTGCTTTGTTTGCATTACCTACAGGAGAGGGGGGGGTTTGCGAGCCCTAAGTGTGGAACAAATGTGCTGCTGTGCACAATCACGGAAGGCTTGTATCATGTGGACATGCCGACAGTTTTGTGGTCTTAGAATTCCTCATGGGGGCGACAGAAACTATTCACTATGGCTTTGACACACGTGGCACATAAATACTAGATTAAATTTTATTGTCATTGCACAGAGTACAGGTACAGAGTACAGGTACAGAGTACAGGTACCGAGTACAGAGTTCCAGGTACAGAGTACAGAGTACATCTACAGGTACTGAGAAAATGAAATGCAGTTATAGGATCTAACCAGAAGTGCAAGAAACAGTGTGGAGTTAGCTCAGTCTCTGCTGTTGTGGTAGTTATTATGTTATTTATTTCCCACGTTAAGGGTGATGAGTTATTATTAAGAATAAAGGAAATCATGAGAACTAACTGTGAAAGCTGTAACATCAGTGGGTTTAACATAAGCTGAAGAAGAAAGTGGGATGAAATGCACTTTGGAACTAAGAGACAAAAGCTTGAATGCTTTCATATTAGGCAGTCAGACTCCCTGCTGTGTTCCACTTACATCTTTAAATGTAAATCTTCGTTCCAACGTCACTGTTTGGGGCGTTTACTCCTGAGCAGATGTGAGGGAGTAACACTTGGGAGTTCAGAACATATGAAAACACTGCAGTTGCTTCTTTAATTTCAGTGACTCAGTGTCCAGTATCAATCAAATACTAAAACAGATGTTTGTGTGAGGATGGATATACAGAGGAAGTCAGACCAGTAAATCTGCTTCTCCTCCTCTCGTGTCTCAGACTCCAGACTGGCTGGCTGGTCTGAACACAAGGCCGATTACATGCTGCTGCAGCATGTTGGCACTGGCAGACAGGAAAATGATAAAAAAGTCTTGAACCCGCGAAATCCAGGGATTTCTTAGCAGACATGTAAGCCAGGGCCACACTAGTTTATATCTAATGAGCTGCCAAGACCAGGTGAGGAGATCACACAGAGATCAGATGATGACTGGAGTCCAGAATGAAGTAGTCTATATCCTTGATGTTCTACTTCAGGGATTTCTCCATTGCTCCGGATTTTACTCATTTAGGCCGGATATCCGTTGCCTTCCTGCTTCCTTTGTGTTGCCGTTTTATACTCCGGTGGATTTCTAAGGACTATGGTTAACTGCTCCTCAGATCTCTGCAGGGTAAATCCAGACAGCTAGCTAGACTATCTGACCAGTTTTCTGTTGCACGACTAAAACAACTTATAAACGTACACATGTTCCACCACAATAAGTTCCTTCCCGAGGTGACACCGTGGCTCCGTACTGCGCTTAGCACCACCCAAGACCATTGTGATTGGTTTGAAGCAATCTCAGAAAAACAAGAGCAAGTTTCTCCTCCCATCCTGGAATGCTGTGTGGACTCGCCAGATCATCCTCTGCAGAGTTGTGGAGGAAGGTCTAGAACAAAGTGAAGCCAGGAACATAGATGAGGTGTGCTGCAGTTCAAGTGAAGTGGTGACCAGTGGTGTATTATTGTGTTGTATTCGGAGCCTTTTTTAAGTAAATGTATTAATATCACACTGTAAAATTCTCCACACTAAATACAATTACTGCATTCAAACCCTTTAGTGTGTATAAATGTACTTAGAGTAGTAAAAGTAAGTGTTCATTGTGCAATAAAATTTTCCCTGTCAGAAAAAAACTGAAAAACCTAACATGACTAAAAGCAAATGGCTTGCAACAGTACTAAAGTAAGAGTATTATTATCAACTAAGTACTTAAAGCGTAGAGTTTGTATTGTGCAGTAAAATGTCAGTGTTTTTCTCTACTATCTGATGTTTGTGGATCAATATGACTGCTTGCTCACCGCTTAAGTTGCATTTCACTGCTGTAGATGTTTAAGGTTGTGCTCATTTTAACTCCTTTAAATACTGTTGGGTACTTTAATCTACAGCTATGCATCATATTCTATAATATCATCATATGTTTGTAGCACCGCTATCCTTTGAGAACCACGTATCTCTAAAAAGTAAACTTTTCATGGTGTCAGAAACACCCCTTGTTTTAAGTTTTGTGATGATGCATTTTGCAGCTGAAGGTATTTTATGGTTGTGCATATTATGAACTGTATGTGTGTCTAAGTGTGGATGTATTTGATGTATTCCATGTGGTCATTATGGGGTGTATAATTTATTCCTGTATCATATTTGTAAAGACTGTAACATATTTTGTAACTTTGTACGACTGTAACATGTTTTCATGGAAAAAGACAATAAATAATCTACAGTACATGCAGATAAGCTGTTGTAAAATGTATTAGCAATAATTTTAAGAGATAATTGTTGATTTTAGTTCTGACCAGTTACATAAATGACACACTTTAACTTACCTTTTCATAATGTGTCATCAAAACTTCATAAAAAGTCATAATGTAGTAGGTTGTTATTGTATAGTATGTTGAAAAAAGTGTAAAAAAAAGTCATATTATAGTATGTCGAAAAAGTAATAAAGTCACAGTATAGTATGTCAAAAAAGTAAAAAAGTCAAAGTATAGTATGTCAAAAAAAGTAAAAAGTCATAGTATAGTATGTCGACAAAAGTAAAAAGTCATAGTATAGTATGTCAAAAAAAGTAAAAAAGTCATAGTATAGTATGTCAAAAAAAGTAAAAAAGTCAAAGTATAGTATGTCAAAAAAGTAAAAAAGTCATAGTATAGTATGTCAAAAAAAGTAAAAAAGTCAAAGTATAGTATGTCAAAAAAAGTAAAAAAGTCAAAGTATAGTATGTCAAAAAAAGTAAAAAAGTCATAGTATAGTATGTCGACAAAAGTAAAAAGTCATAGTATAGTATGTCAAAAAAAGTAAAAAAGTCATAGTATAGTATGTCAAAAAAAGTAAAAAGTCAAAGTATAGTATGTCAAAAAAAGTAAAAAAGTCATAGTATAGTATGTCGACAAAAGTAAAAAGTCATAGTATAGTATGTCAAAAAAAGTAAAAAAGTCAAAGTATAGTATGTCAAAAAAAGTAAAAAAGTCATAGTATAGTATGTCAAAAAAAGTAAAAAAGTCAAAGTATAGTATGTCAAAAAAAGTAAAAAAGTCATAGTATAGTATGTCGACAAAAGTAAAAAGTCATAGTATAGTATGTCAAAAAAAGTAAAAAGTCAAAGTATAGTATGTCAAAAAAAGTAAAAAAGTCATAGTATAGTATGTCAAAAAAAGTAAAAAAGTCATAGTATAGTATGTCGACAAAAGTAAAAAGTCATAGTATAGTATGTCGACAAAAGTAAAAAGTCATAGTATAGTATGTCAAAAAAGTAAAAAGTCATAGTATAGTATGTCAAAAAAAGTAAAAAGTCATAGTATAGTATGTCAAAAAGTAAAAAGTCATAGTATAGTATGTCGAAAAAAGTAAAAAGTCATAGTATAGTATGTCAAAAAAAGTAAAAAAGTCATAGTATAGTATGTCAAAAAAAGTAAAAAAGTCATAGTATAGTATGTTGACAAAAGTAAAAAGTCATAGTATAGTATGTCAAAAAAAGTAAAAAAGTCAAAGTATAGTATGTCAAAAAAAGTAAAAAAGTCATAGTATAGTATGTCGACAAAAGTAAAAAGTCATAGTATAGTATGTCAAAAAAAGTAAAAAAGTCATAGTATAGTATGTCAAAAAAAGTAAAAAAGTCAAAGTATAGTATGTCAAAAAAGTAAAAAAGTAAAAAAGTCATAGTATAGTATGTCGACAAAAGTAAAAAGTCATAGTATAGTATGTCAAAAAAAGTAAAAAAGTCAAAGTATAGTATGTCAAAAAAAGTAAAAAAGTCATAGTATAGTATGTCAAAAAAAGTAAAAAAGTCAAAGTATAGTATGTCAAAAAAGTAAAAAAGTCATAGTATAGTATGTCGACAAAAGTAAAAAGTCATAGTATAGTATGTCAAAAAAGTAAAAAAGTCAAAGTATAGTATGTCAAAAAAGTAAAAAGTCATAGTATAGTATGTCAAAAAAGTAAAAAGTCATAGTATAGTATGTCGAAAAAAGTAAAAAGTCATAGTATAGTATGTCGAAAAAAGTAAAAAGTCATAGTATAGTATGTCAAAAAAAGTAAAAAGTCATAGTATAGTATGTCAAAAAAGTCATAGTGTAGTATGTCGAAAAAAGTAAAAATTAATAGTATAGTATGTCAAAAAAAGTAAAAAAGTCATAGTATAGTATGTCGACAAAAGTAAAAAGTCATAGTATAGTATGTCAAAAAAAGTAAAAAAGTCATAGTATAGTATGTCAAAAAAAGTAAAAAAGTCAAAGTATAGTATGTCGACAAAAGTAAAAAGTCATAGTATAGTATGTCAAAAAAAGTAAAAAAAGTCATAGTATAGTATGTCAAAAAAAGTAAAAAAGTCAAAGTATAGTATGTCAAAAAAAGTAAAAAAGTCATAGTATAGTATGTTGACAAAAGTAAAAAGTCATAGTATAGTATGTCGACAAAAGTAAAAAAGTCATAGTATAGTATGTCAAAAAAAGTAAAAAAGTCATAGTATAGTATGTCAAAAAAAAGTCATAGTATAGTATGTCGAAAAAAGTAAAAAAGTCAAAGTATAGTATGTCAAAAAAAGTAAAAAAGTCATAGTATAGTATGTCAAAAAAGTAAAAAGTCATAGTATAGTATGTCGACAAAGTAAAAAGTCATAGTATAGTATGTCGACAAAAGTAAAAAGTCATAGTATAGTATGTCAAAAAAGTAAAAAGTCATAGTATAGTATGTCAAAAAAGTAAAAAGTCATAGTATAGTATGTCAAAAAAGTAAAAAGTCAAAGTATAGTATGTCAAAAAAGTAAAAAGTCAAAGTATAGTATGTCAAAAAAGTAAAAAGTCATAGTATAGTATGTCAAAAAGTCATAGTGTAGTATGTCAAAAAAGTAAAAAGTCATAGTATAGTATGTCAAAAAAGTAAAAAGTCATAGTATAGTATGTCAAAAAAAGTAAAAAAGTCATAGTATAGTATGTCAAAAAAAGTCATAGTGTAGTATGTCGAAAAAAGTAAAAAATTAATAGTATAGTATGTCAAAAAAAGTAAAAAAGTCATAGTATAGTATGTCGACAAAAGTAAAAAGTCATAGTATAGTATGTCAAAAAAAGTAAAAAAGTCATAGTATAGTATGTCAAAAAAAGTAAAAAAGTCATAGTATAGTATGTTGACAAAAGTAAAAAGTCATAGTATAGTATGTCGACAAAAGTAAAAAAGTCATAGTATAGTATGTCAAAAAAAGTAAAAAAGTCATAGTATAGTATGTCAAAAAAAAGTCATAGTATAGTATGTCGAAAAAAGTAAAAAGTCAGAGTGTAGTATGTCAAAAAAAGTAAAAAAGTAATAGCATAGTATGTCAAAAAAATTCATAGTACAACATGTTATAAAAAGGTCATAGTATACTGTGTTGTAATATGTTATAGTGTTAAAGTGTCATGTTAGGGTATGTTGTAAAAAATCATGACAAAGTCACAGTATAGTATGTGATTAAAACGTCATAAAATACAAATTAAAAATTCATAGTATATTCCTTATTAGTACATAAAATAAAAGACTCAGAGTCATTGTAATAGCCATGTAATTGTGAACACATACAGGGAATTTGACTTTTTGTTACTCTCACAGTATGAACTGAAATAGACACACGGCTAAAAACAAGGACAACAAAGGATGACATTTGACTACTAAGTACATGTATAAGTATGCAAATAAAAATGTCTATATGCACATTCATATGCATACACGTGTATATACACACGTATATATATATATATATATATATACATATAATTAAGTAAAAGTAATTGGAAAATATACTACAATTTACAATCCTCATAGAGCTTTTCCTTTACATGTATATATATATATATATATATATATATATTGTACTTTCACTTAATTATTGTTTAAAAGCAGGACCTTTACATACAATAGAAAATGTCTTCACATACTGATACAGACCTAACATGCAGTATATCACTAACATATCTGAGTAGTTTAACCACCATGTGGCAAGAGCAACAAACATAAGAATGTGTGTCTCGGGTTTTGCTGGCAGTGTGACACCTCTCCTGAGAAGGGCACTAGTGATCTTCTGATTGGCCGAGATGTTGTGAAGCAGTGATGCAACAGCTGCTGGTACCACAAAACACTCCCTGGTGTCACCAAACATGCAACTGCAGAGAGCCAAACTGTGTGTTCAGTCAGTGGAATGAAACGTACTCAATCAGCCTACTATAGTTTTTACTCCACTACACTGTAACAAATGTAACGTAAAATTTACAGTAACTATGGCAACAAATTTCCAGCAAGTTACTGTGAATTCTTTTTACAGTAAAGGTACCATACTTCCATTTACAGTATTTTATGTATTCATTGTAAAATACAAAACACAACATAACACAACATAAGATAAAAAAAATAGAAATGTATTTACTATTTTATTTCCTATTTACAGTACCATAGTGGCTATATTGTGATTTGTTTTTACTGTAATACTTAGACTACTGTGATTTTGTCATGTTGACAAGGTTGCAATGTACTTTACAGCGTTCTACTGTAACAATCATATACAGTAATGAAATCTAAAGCAAATAACTGCAGATTTCACAGCCGTTATTTACGGTGTACATTTGTCTGACAGCGTTCGTTACTTTTCAGAAGACAAAGAAGTTTTTCAACCCCGTCTTCTCCAGTGAAAAGCTGGTATCTCCAGATGCGTTGATGTGTGTTTGTGATGAAGTGAAGGACAAAGTGTTGCTTTATGTTGAGAGAATTTGGCTGTATTTGACTTGAAGGTATCTACATAACACTGACATGGCACTGTCATGAACATGTCATAAACATTATGAACAAGTCATACACGTTTTTGACATAACACTTCTTTTAGACTTAGACTTCTTTTTATTAATCCTTTAGGAAGACTCCCGTAAGGAAATTGAAATTTCCAGCATCCGTTTTAGCAAGAAATACAGTAAAATAAAGTAAAATAAAGTAAGTGTCATTCGGTTTTGACTCATGATAAGTTATGGTTATGGTTAATTTGCTATGACAATGTCATGTCACTCTTATGTAGATACCTTCAAGTACAGCGTTACCAATAATTCTTCTGCTTCTTAAGCTCCTTAGGTGACATTTGACCAATATAAAAAATGTCTATATTTAAAAATGTGGGTTTCTTTTTTACCAAATTAGTACAAAAATGGATTGGATTCCTTACAACGCTCTTTGCAAATACAATTGATCCCTTTCAATCCTGACTTAACTCATATGTATGTTCCTCTGATCTTAACAATTCAAAATAATTCATAATTTCTGCTTTTTTAACGCAAATATTAGGTATAATTCTATATAAATGAGGGTTATTGACAATGAATTCCAAAAAGTACTGTAAAAATTAGTGGTAGTAAGGTGGTGTTAGTAAAAACAAAAACAAAAAGTCAGAAAAAGTGACAAAAATGTCAATTTTTTGTCCGTTTTTTAACCCAGGAGGACAACACAAGGGGTTCAAAAGCCTCTTGGATCAGCTGGAAAATGCATCGTCACAATGCTGAATACAGAGCTTTTTTCTGATACCTGTGCAAAGTAGACTTTTCTAGAGATACAAGGTTCTCACAGGACAGCGACGCTACAAACATATTGCTGTACCTAACAGTACATCAAATAGTTAAAACCAGCACAACCTCAAACAAAATGCAACCTTATTGCAGCAGGAATATTAATCCGGAAACATCAGATATAATAGGAAAACACTCACAGGGCACATTTTAGTGAACAATGCATCAGGCTGTTGCCTAGCAACGGACAGTTGATGTCATTTACATAAACTGTAACAGGAAATCTGAAAATAATGAAGGCATTTGGTACAACATCTGTAAGTTAATTCTGTTTCATTCATAGTGTTAAATCATAACAGAAGTTATCTCAGGACACTTTACATATAGAGTAGGTCTAGACCAAACTCTATAATTTACAAAGACCCAACACTTCCCCCCAAAAGCATGCATTTGGTGTGACAGCGGTGAGGAAAAACTGCTTTTTAGCAGGCAGAAACCTCAGATAGAACCTGACTCTCGGTGGGCGGCCATCGGCCTCGACCGGTTGGGGTCTATTTAGGGATCTGTCAGTTTTGGGTTATCTGGGTTGGTGGTTTAACCCACCCACCTTTCTAAAGCACTAACCCTGGTCCCTAATCCCTGCCCCCAGACCTGGCAGATCTGTAGCTCGGAGGAGAGCCGATCGGACCCTCTCTTGTGGCTGACTGGAGGTCAGGGCTTCGGGCAGGGAGGCCTCCCAGACCAACTGCCCCTGCAGCGCCCAGTCTCTGCCGAGGCCGCTGGCCTCCAGCAGCCGGAGCAGAAGCTCCAACCAGCTCAGCTCCAGTTAGGGTCTGTTTGGGGATCTGTCTGTTTTTGGTTATTTGGTTTGGTGGTTTAACCCACCCACCTTTCTAAACCAGTAACCCTGGTCCCTAATCCTTTTCTAAACCACTAACCCTGGTTATCTAATCTTATCTTATCTCATATAGTCGGGGCCAGACCATGGACGAGCCTTAAAAGTGATCAGTAAACTCAAAATAAACAGGGCGCCAGTGAAGTGAAGCTTGGATTGGAGTGATGCTGTCTGTGAATACCACTGAGAAGCTTGGCTGCTGAGTTTTGAACCAGCAACCGCAGATGTAATAAATGTCTAAACAGGCCAAAGGCTGAAAGATAAAAGCTCAAACTGTCCTGTGGAATGATGAACATGACTGTCCAACCCAATAAAATGAAAAGATTTGAGGATTTGTCTCAGCTAACGTGTCCAGTAGGGATTCCCAAAACATATCGTCAGATCAGTAGTGAGCTGGCCAGCAGGATCTCAGCCAGAGAGTGGTGCATTGTGGGTAAAGACTCACAGTGACATTACTGGAAAGTGACTGTCAGCTTGACGAGCTCAAAGCAGCTGCACAAACACACACACACACACACACTCACACACACACACACACACACACACACACACACACACACACACACACACACACACACACACACACACTCTTGTGCTGATGTGAGACTGTTTCTTCAGTGCAAGTGAAATACAAGCGTGGGACACAAGGTGGAGACGAGCTGAGCTTATTGGGTCATCGGATTTTCTGCATTTCTGATCACATTCATGCAAAAGATTAGTAATTGCATCTGAGTACATTTTTTAAGCAACCCTGCCATCCCCCGGTAATATGATACCGTTTATGATCCACAGTGATGAATCTGAATGAGGATTCCTATGAAGCACAAAGTTTCCTGTATCCGTGCTCCAAGAATTCGGACACGTGAAAGATAAACGTCATGGAGCGTGAGAGAGGCAGAGCTGCGTGGTTGGTCGTCATTGGTCTGCCACTGTGACTGTTTTTTTTTGTTTTTTTTAATTCTTGCAGAATTTATCGAACAGGAGAAAGCAAATCTCATGCAAGCAGCGCCCAGCGGGACTTGAAATCTCCCATCAGAAAGTCATGGAAGCCTGCAGACAATGTAACATGCTCTCCATGCAAAGTTAGGAAGCAACCAGAAGAGCTTTTTCATGACAACAGTTTGTTTTTGGTTGAATGGATTATGAAAGTTTTAAATGAGTCCTTTTATATTGAATAGAAAAGTCTCCCTAAATAATCAGATTACTCCCGTTCTGACAGAAAATGATCTTTAACCTAATTCAATTATTTTTGTCTAATTATAAGTGGAATTAAAGGCATATTATGTCTTAGTGTCATAATCGCTATATGGGGTAATAACTGAGGTCATTCAATATATATAGAGGCTTGAGAAAGTTTACACACCCAGTTAATTAATGCCTTAATTTAAAAAATAAATAAATTTAAAACATTTAGGAAATATAAAAAAATTAGGAAAATCCAACCTTTTAAAGACACCAATTTTCTTTGTGAATAAATAATGTATTGTAAATAAATAAATGTTCTTTCTTAAAATACAGGGGGCATAAGTATACACCCCCCTATGTTAAAATACAGGGGCATAAGTATACACCCCCCTATGTTAAAATACAGGGGGCATGAGTATACACCCCCCTATGTTAAAATACAGGGGCATAAGTATACACCCCCTATGTTAAAATACAGGGGCATAAGTATACACCCCCTATGTTAAAATACAGGGGCATAAGTATACACCCCCCTATGTTAAAATACAGGGGCATAAGTATACACCCCTATGTTAAAATACAGGGGCATGAGTATACACCCCCTATGTTAAAATACAGGGGCATAAGTATACACCCCCTATGTTAAAATACAGGGGCATAAGTATACACCCCTATGTTAAAATACAGGGGCATGAGTATACACCCCCCTATGTTAAAATACAGGGGCATAAGTATACACCCCCTATGTTAAAATACAGGGGCATGAGTATACACCCCCCTATGTTAAAATACAGGGGCATAAGTATACACCCCCTATGTTAAAATACAGGGGGCATAAGTATACACCCCCCTATGTTAAAATACAGGGGCATAAGTATACACCCCCTATGTTAAAATACAGGGGCATAAGTATACACCCCCCTATGTTAAAATACAGGGGCATAAGTATACACCCCCCTATGTTAAAATACAGGGGCATAAGTATACACCCCCCTATGTTAAAATACAGGGGCATAAGTATACACCCCTATGTTAAAATACAGGGGCATGAGTATACACCCCCCTATGTTAAAATACAGGGGCATAAGTATACACCCCCTATGTTAAAATACAGGGGCATAAGTATACACCCCCCTATGTTAAAATACAGGGGCATAAGTATACACTCCTTATGTTAAATTCCCATTTTTATTTTTATTTTTATTTTTAAAGGCCAGTTATTTAATGGATCAGGATACTATGCATCCTGATAAAGTTCCCTTGGCCTTTGCCCCCCCCACATCATCACATACCCTTCACCATACATAGAGATTGGCATGGGGAACTTTCCATAAGTAAATAAAACCAGCTATTAAGCTAACTGAAATAACACCATGGCAATCTCTATGTATGGTGAAGGGTATGTGATGATGTGGGGGTTAATTCCAAAGGTCAAAGGAACTTAATCAGGTTGCATACTATCCTAGTCCATTGAATAACTAGCCTAATAACAATGTGATTCTTTAAAGTTGAGCAAATATTATTTGATAAAATGTTGTGTACTGAGACAGAAATAGTTAATAAGCCAAAACGAGCACGGATTTTATGACAATGCAACATTTCCTTTTTCTGATGATGAGTGCACTTTTCCTTCCTGTTTCAGGTCAGAAGCTCATAAAGCACGTCATCACTGTCGCCACTTCAACCACTGCTCCTTTTGCCACTGAGCTTTCACAGGAGGAGGAGTGAAAAAACATCCCGCCGTCAGAGGCAGCTGATGACAAGGCCAGACCCCGGCCATCAGGGGACGTCCTGGGACAGAGCGCTGGACATTTGTCCCCTCTACAGGAAGTGACCTGATGGCTTTGTCACAGCAGGAGCAGATAGAGAGAGCAGGTTGAACTGATTTGACCTTTGACCCCTGAGAGGAGCGAAGACAGAGGCTGACCTGATCTGTTCTCAAGACCAAAACCCAGAGGAGGAACCCAGTGGGGTCTGCTTCATTAAACTGTAAATCACAGTTTTCAAATGATTATGATGTTCTGTAACTGTGTGTTCAGATATTCTACTTCTAAGTAAAGTTACCCATGCCCCACTAAAAATACTCACTTACAAATAAAAATGTTTAAGATTAAGGAAATTACAGCAATATTGGCAACAAAATGTGCTAAAACAGCCTAAACATGAATAAACACACCCGTTCCTTAACCCTCCTGTTGTCCTCGGAGTCAAATTGGACCCATTTTCTAAAAGTTTCTAAATCAGAAATTTGGGATTCTTTCAAACCAAATTGTAAAAATAAATAATATGGATGGTTCCATACGACGCTCCTCACGTGTTAAATAACTGATCAGTTCACTATTTTCATTGAATTTGGGTGTTTTATTTAATTTCATAGCATTTTAAGAAGAAAAAAGATTGAATAAAGTGACAGAAATGTTTGGAAAAAACAACAAAAAAACGTAGAAAAAATCGACAAAGACATTGTAAAAAGTGAGAAAAAAACGTCGGGAAAAGTGAACAAATGTCAAAAAAGTGACAGAGAAAGCTTCAAAAAACAAGAATGTCCAAAATAAACAAAGGGCTTTGGGAAAAACTAAATGCTGGTCTAAGGGAAGACAACACGAGGGTTAAGTCTTTTCTTTAGCATTAGTCTCTACTGACTTATATTGTCCCGTAGTATAAAGCAGGACAATTTTTGGATGGATGAATTCAACAAACACAGGATTTTCACACAGGAAGACCGCTGGTGGTGTCCAACAGAGAAACCAATAGTCAACGTTGTCTAAGACTGTGCAAATTAGTCAAAATATTAATGGTGATTACGATTTTGGCTCCTAACGATCACAAAAAGAGAATAATCCCAAAAAAATATATACTTTTCACATTACGTTTTGCAGAAACACTCTTATTTTGTCTAATTCTGAATGAATAATAAAATCAAGTAGGAGAAGTGTTCAGGGAAATGTCAGTTCAAGGTGTTTTCACGGTTGATTTCTTAAACTTTTTCAATGAGTTTGTAGTTCAGTGACAGCAACATCTTTCCAAAGATCAATGAGTCATTGCGTTAAATAGTCGTAATTTCAATATTGGCCAAAATAATCGTGATTGTGATTTTTTTTCTCCATAATCAAGCTGCCCTAACGTTGACTGCTTAACTCACGTATGCAACTTAATTTACATAACAAACATACTTATTTGAACCCAAACCACGATCATATCCTAAACCTCACCAAGTAGTTTTGTTGACACTGACGAGTTGGGAATGAGAACAGGGCGCTAAGTGACACTCAAAAAGCTTAAAATGCGTAGCATGGTGTTTATCCGCCTTCCAACGAGATCACGTAGACAGAAAGTATCAAAAATAGAAGTACTTGTCATGCAGAACGGCCTCCGTCTCTATGTGTTATAGGATTTCTATTGATGCATCAATATTCATTAAATGGCCTAGGGAGCATGTTAATGTTAGAGCTGGTCAAAAAATTAAAAAATTAAACGTACTGCCGGGTATTCATCTTCTAAAATGCATCATATTTTATTGGATGTTTTGGATGTCAGCCATGAGCTGGTACACCTTTATGTACAAGGCAGTTCTTGGGCTGCTCCCATCTTACCCAGTATTTATATTTCACAGTAGAGTACTGGAGAGTACATTTTGCGTTCACAGGACTTTTACATGTTGTCTGTGTCCAGGGTTGATTCTAGGATCAGACCTTTTGGGGGGGGGATGGGGGGCTCAGCCCCCAACGAGAATGTGACACGGATACAGTGCCTTGCAAAAGTGTTAACTCCCATGCTAAATCAGCACTTTCACTGGATAACAATGTATGTGGTATGTATTTATCTTTTATTACAGAGGATACATGAGACATAAGAAAAAGTACAAAAGTCCCTTTATGGACTTCCAGAATCAAATGCATTGATAATGAGGTGTGGACTACCAGAATCAAATGCATTGATAATGAGGTGTGGACTACCAGAATCAAATGCATTGATAATGAGGTGTGGACTACCAGAATCAAATGCATTGATAATGAGGTGTGGACTACCAGAATCAGATGCATTGATAATGAGGTGTGGACTACCAGAATCAAATGCATTGATAATGAGTGTGGACTACCAGAATCAGATGCATTGATAATGAGGTGTGGACTACCAGAATCAAATGCATTGATAATGAGGTGTGGACTACCAGAATCAAATGCATTGATAATGAGGTGTGGACTACCAGAATCAAATGCATTGATAATGAGGTGTGGACTACCAGAATCAGATGCATTGATAATGAGGTGTGGACTACCAGAATCAAATGCATTGATAATGAGGTGTGGACTACCAGAATCAAATGCATTGATAATGAGGTGTGGACTACCAGAATCAGATGCATTGATAATGAGGTGTGGACTACCAGAATCAAATGCATTGATAATGAGGTGTTTTACAAAATAAAACGTTCCTTGACTGCGTTACAGGTGCATTCTTTGAACCTTGATTGTCCTCTGTCACTAACAGACAAGTTCGCAAACTCTAACTTCAAACACTAAAATTCACTTAGAATAGAATTTGTTTTTTATTATTATAATTTTTAGCGGGGCTGAGATGAAATCCTAAAAAGGGGCTTTTACGACTGGATTATATTACGGAGTGTGTTGAACCTCCATCGTTGGATTTCTTTAAATACTATTTTGAATTTTAAATCCATTTTGAAAGGCCAGGAGACAGAATCGTGGGTGTCGGTGCTTGAACTGATATTTTGACTGTACTTTATTCAGGGATGGGTTTTTTCCATCAACTAGCGTTGCCCTGGTTGGTTTTAGTGCTATTCTATTTCGTGAAGAGGGTATTTGAAAGACAACCGTTTACCCCCAACCCCTTCGGATTGAGCCCTGCCAATGAGGAGTTCCCAGACCCAACATCTTGATGTGGGTCTGGCTTGTCAGGCTACTGGTTCACCCCACCATCAAAATACATGTACAAGGTTCTCAAGTCGGGGCCCTTGATCAAGGCACTGGCTTCTATCTGGAGTTGGTCCCCGGGCGCTGTAAATGGCTGCCCACCGCTCCCTAGAGGGACGGATGAAATGCAGAAAATGATTTTCCCTACATGTGTATGTAACAATAAAGTACCCTTAGCGTTTTTAAATAAAGGTTAAAAAAAAGTAGCATAATTTGAGCAGTCAGAAAAATGAAGTGGAGTAAAAAGTATAATATTTCCCTCTGAAATGTGCAAAAAATTAAAATACTGAAGTACTGTACATCCCACCACTGGAATTACCTATAATAATACATAGGAATACCAGGAATGTTCTGTTTCTTTATGAATCTTGTGACTAACCATTCCTCTAATCTCAAATTCTGCATTACCAAGTGATGAAATACATTCCTGTGGTTTTCTCTCAGCCGTGGTGATTCATAACTGAAAAGTTGTTTCATAAGAGAGAGAAAACCGTGAGAAGTGTCAGGAACAATGAAAAGTCACAGAGCAGCAAGGAGTCCCACAGATCAGCTGCCTGCTCACTTACTCTAGTACTTATAGTACTTATACATACAGCTTAACCAACTATATTACTATATTGTATTTACAGCCAAGTCACTGTAATTGAATTATTTGAGTTACTAATAGTTAATTAATTAAGAAGTGTTCTACTTTGGCCCCAGTTCTGCTTCGGTTTCACTCACCACTGATTCAGACTTCATTTCCCGCCCCCATGACTCTCTTTTACTGGGTATTATGTTTCTAATTCATTAAGGAATTGCTTAAAGCATTTAAAAAAGTTTTGTGTTGGAGTTTGTAATATTCCAAAATCTTAATTTGGACTTTTCACTGTAAATGCTTATCGGTTCCAAAAATAAGTAATAATAATCGGTTTCATTAACTAGGCTACTGACAATCAAACTGTCATGAAAAAACCAAGGGGCCATGCCCTAGTGTAGGCGTGTGTGTGTGTGTGTGTGTGTGTGTGTGTGTGTGTGTGTGTGTGTGTGTGTGTGTGTGTGTGTGTCCCAGCAGGCTACTTGCATCCCATCAGAGCAGTTAGTCACGGCCATCCCAGCGTGTCCAGAGGTCGGCCACCTTGCCACGCAACAGGAAGTAGTAATTCACAGTCAGCCAGTGGCAGCGTCACTCAGCCTGTCCACTGAGAAGTTGGACACCTGTCTACCTCCACCTCCACCTCCACCTCCACCTCCACCTCCACCTCCACCTCCACCTCCACCTCCACCTCTTCTCTCACATCACTACGACACACGGCAGCTGCCTGTTAAAGCTGCTGGCTTGTTTTGGTTGGGAAGTAACTGCTCTGTGTCCTTTAAGGGTAGACTTTTTCACAAGTTCACTGATTTCCCGTCTATTCTATGTTTGAACCAATATTGGCATATTTTAAGCAACTTTAAGTTATTATTGAACCTTTGGACCTCTAATTTCTTCTGTTTTTTTTCCAAAATTCCTCAGGAAAAATCGAAAACTTTAGCTCGGCCTTAAACGTTTTGACAGTTAATGGTGTTTTAATCATTAATTGTACCTGCTCGACTCGCCTCCATCGCAGATTAGTACCGTGCCGTGGTTGGTCGTCATGGCAGCAAACTGCCGTGACACACACAGAACGTCGAAGGAGGTGTGTAGCTTTTGATTCTCGGCATGTAGCTGTTGCCAGAAGACACATTAGTTTTAAAAGAAGCTGGAGGAAGCAAAAAAAACGCTGACTAAACTAGGACCCCCCCACACACACACACACACACACACACACCCCCTCCCCCGTCTGTTGTTAGCAGGTACCGGGACTTGTTTTTGTAATGGAAAACCAAAAAAAGGATAGTAGAGTCGAGGCAAGTCGAGTAGGTACCATATGGTACAAAAGTCTCTTCAAGTACTCCACGATTTATTCACTAAGTCTGTTTCTATCTGTCGCACTTTGCTTTATGATATTTTGACTTGGAAAAAACCTCCTGTTTCCTCTCAGGTTTTTTTAATGTACAAATTAAAAATAAGAAAAACATGTGGATCTTAGAGAGTTGTGAGATTCGATGAATCGTCCGTACAAAGAGAGAGTCTCTCCCTGAAGGCATTCATATTGTTGGGCTTGACACAAAAAGTGATTAAAATAGCAGACGATGAAAAAAAGAAGAGCTTTGGATGTTCAAACTCCGGTTGGTGTTTCACCCACACACACGTGTGGCCTATTGTGTGAAGTTGGTGGGATTGTCAGACTGTTTGTTTTGTAAAGTTACAAAAATCGTGAACAGAACCCTCAATTTTTGGCCGTTCCACGGTGGGTTTCAGAGGCTTTTGGACGATCTGACAAATGAATGAAACACACTCGGGCCTTCAGTGAGCTCATAGTGATGCGTCTCCTCTCCACTGAGTATTACAGCGAGAAGAGTGCTGGGAATCAAGAGGAGTGAAACAACTCATTAGCCAGATGACGGACAGTTTGCTTTGACTGTTAACAGGAGTCATAAAACTGAGCAGGGTGTGTGTGTGTGTGTGTGTATATCTGTGTGTGTGTGTGGATATGTGTGTGCATTTGTGTGTGAGTTTATGTGTATATCTGTGTGTGTGTGTGTGTGTGTGTGTGTGTGTGTGCGTGCGTGCGTGCGTGTCTGTGTGTGTGTATCTCTATGTGTATGTCTGTGTGTGTGTGTATCTCTATCTGTGTGTGTGTGTGTGAGTGTTTATGTATGTATGTGTGTGTGTGTGTGTGTGTGTGTGTGTGTGTGTGTATGTGTGTGTGTGTGTGCATATGTGTATATCTATGCGTGTGTTTATGTGTGTGTGTGCGTTCATGAGTGTGTATCTGTGTGTGTGTGTATCTGTGTGTGTATGTCTGTGTGTGTATATCTATGTGTGTGTGTGTGTGTGTGAGTGTATTTGTATGCATGTGTGTGTGTGTGTGTGTGTGTGTGTGTGTGTGAGTGTATTTGTATGCATGTGTGTGTGTGTGTGTGTGTGTATCTCTATGTGTGTGTGTGTGTGTGTGTGTGTGTGTGTGTGTGTGTGTGTGAGAGAGAGAGACAGAGAGGGTGTTTGGGGAGTCCCTCTTAGGCCCGATCCATCTGGAAACCACATCCCTGTCACCCTGTCCTGTCCTACGTGTCCCAACATGTCCGCTCTGAGCACAGCTGATCAGACTGAGGTTTCATGGTTTCCTCGTCAGAGCTTTGATGATGACGCTGACGACAGGTGAAGATTTACTGTTTGTTAGTGTTCGTTAAGACCAAAAACAACAGCAGCGACGAACAAAACTCTTCAGCTGAAAGTTAGTTAATCACTTCATGCGATCAGGACTAAACTAATATAATTAGAAAGATTTTAGTAGAAATACCAAGCAGATAGAGCTTTAAAAATGTAAAGATTTGAGTTTTTTGTTTAGTTTTATCATCATATCACTATATGTTTTTGTTTTTCTTGTTGTTGGTTGAGTTGAATCTGAGACATTTTAAGGACTAAATAATTAAATTATCAAGGAAAGGAGGATAAAATATGTTTAGTTGCAGCTGTTATCAAAATTAAAGACTGTTCATATGTTAATTAAAGAGGAACTATGCCGTTGTTTTAGCCTAATGTACCTTAACTGAACAGCTTCAAAGTCACTGGAATGGTTATATGACTTTTTCAAGTTGAATGGGGGTCGTCTCTCCCCCCCATCAGCGTCAGGAAGCATCGCTTGATATCAGGTCTCGAGATGTAACGAATTGCTTCACGGTACTGGCCGCATACACCCATTCAGGAACCGGCTAACAACGTAGCAATGGAGTTTTTTTCCGAGTTTTTCACACTATCGTCATGGCTGAGCCGGCAAAAAAGAAACAGAATGCTAGGAAAGCTTTGTCGGAGGAACAGAGGAAGAGGAAAAGGCAGGTGTGGGGGTGGGGCTCTATAGAGAAAACTGCAAGAAAACAGTGAAAAAATGGCCAAAACTGCATAGCGCCTCTTGTCACTCCCCGATGTGAGTCAAGTGCAGATTTGAGTCACGCATGCTCAGATTTAAACAGTTTACAGCATAACATAGAGTGACCAGACGTCCATGGTTTCCGGGGACAGTCCCCTGTCCCCGGCTGGATCTGTCCCCGGCTGGATCTGTCCCCGGCTGGATCTGTCCCCGGCTGGATCTGTCCCCGGAAATGTCCCCGGTTTTCACTGTGACTGACAGACCCGATAATGGAATGAAAGAAAGAAAACACTGACCGAACGGAGCCGATAGTCGCATCCTACACCCGCAGGCTCCAGACAGCCAGAGCCAGCGCTGCTCAGAGCTCAGAGATGCTTTAGAAGCCGTGTTTTACGTTGCTAAAATGACTGATTATTTACATGGAGTCTGGTGGGTTTAGCGAACGCAACTTTGCAGACTTTTATGTTTTAAAAAAGGATCTTAATCTCTAACAGGAAGGTCGAGCTCCTTAGAAATCCTTTCCATAATGTTGTCAGACACTTAGAATATTAATCTGAGTCTGTCAGCAGCAAAACGAGCACTTTTATGAACGTAAATACAAACTAGACAATTATCCAATTAACTTACACTGTAGCTTGTTCCTCTGCTGCCGACTGCAGCGATCTCGCTTAATACTGCATCAATGTCAAAGGAAAATATTTCCTCAATAGTTTTTATTGTATCCGATACTCAATGAGCTGTTGCAGAAACAAGCCTGGGGGGGGTTCAGCCCCTTAATGAGAATGGCTCTAGGTCTAAGTTTTACAAAAATAAAAACGCAACGTGTTTTGGAAGTGTACACGCTTCTGAGTTGAAAATGTCCCGGGATTTTGTTTGAGAAATATGGTCACCTTAGCATAACATGTCATGCTGAAATTTGTGAAATCCATAAAATAATAAACTTTTCTCATTACAAACAATAATAGAAGATGGAAATCATTTTAAAAACGTTTTAGCTATGTATGGTTGTTTGATTGCTAACGTTAGCTCAAAACGCCATTCAACTGACAGCCTTTGTTGTGTTTGATGCTAACTTGTAGCTAAGCTAGCAGTGAACCAACTTCGTTAAGTAGGTCCATTTTACTGTATTGACATTACAGAAATCTCTCGTTAGCATCTTGTATGCTAAGTGACGCACCCGTCAAATCTGCACCCGACTTACATCGGGGAGTGACACCCATTTAAGAGAAACAAATCTAGCAACGATGGCATACTGTGGTCAGTAAAGTTCACACTACACAATCTAACAAACCACCACAGTTCAAACAAACCCTAAATACAAATCAAGTCCAACACAACAACAGGAGATGCCCTGAACAACACACATATACCTCCGAACATGCTGAATGAAAATACCCTCGGCTGCTAGATGCTATAAACAGATCGGGCATCCATCTCCGGTGGGATATCAAGGGCACTTGAATGAGACATGAGACGTTCGCTGTAACAACGAGCGCATGGAAGTGGGATTAAAAGGTTCCGACAAACTGAAAAAGCAGAGAGACTGTGTGGGAGTATCTGTTGGGGTATCTGTTGGTGTAGTTCCAGTATTTTTTTTACTGTTGTCCAGGCTTACTCTATCTCCATAATGGTTTCAACAGCCATTATGCGTCGATGCGTAGCGCTTTTGTCACGCGACGCACCGACTCATGCAATACTATGCGTTGTCGGTGGGGGCAAAATTGCGTAAGTATTGTACATTATTTCAAGAAAACTTTAAAAGAAGAAAACCTAGGCACGTCCAGCTGGGAGGAGGCCTCGGGGAAGACCCAGGACTAGGTGGACGGACGTCCAGCTGGGAGGAGGCCTCGGGGAAGACCCAGGACTAGGTGGACGGACGTCCAGCTGGGAGGAGGCCTCGGGGAAGACCCAGGACTAGGTGGAGGGATTATATCTCCAACCTGGCCTGGGAATGCCTCGGGATCCCCCAGTCGGAGCTGGTTGATGTGGCCCCGAAATAGGGAAGTTTAGGGTCCACTGCTGGAGCTGCTGCCCCCGCGACCCGATACCGGATAAGGGAACAAAGATAGATAGATGGATGAATAGATAGATAGATAGATAGATAGATAGATAGATAGATAGATAGATAGATAGATAGATAGATAGATAGATAGATAGATAGATAGATAGATAGATAGATAGATAGATAGATAGATAGATAGATAGATAGATAGATAGATAGATAGATAGATAGATAGATGGTTTGAATACAACCGACCGTTTCTGCAGTTACCCCATCTCATCCCCCTACCACCCCGACATCATCAGTGGTAAAAAGAAGTGTCAGGCCGATTATCGATCCAGGAACCAGGATCTAGGATCCAGGATCCAGGATAGGCTGCAGAACCTGACAACTTTAAAGGTGTAAAAAAACAAAAACATTTCTACTCTTTCTATACCACATACTCTCTCCTCCCTAACATCAGTGTCTCCAGTGAATGGTTTAAGTCTAAAGATACTTTTTGTTGACTTTAACAAAACTGACATACACACCGCCCATACACACTGAACCTCCCATACCTGATATATCTGATATCAAAAGAAGTGTATGGCTGATGTAAGAGGGTTGTGTAAGAGGGGAAGGAGGAGTGTGGGGGGGGTGTTTTTTCCAGGCATTACACTCACAGTCAGTGACTTGTCTGTTACAGTAATAAACACTGGGACGTAAAGGGCAGTTAAAGGTTATCATAGATTTTGGGGTATTTTATTACCTTGGTTTTAGTTTTACAAAGTGAACATGTAAAAGTGTAGGAGACTTTATAGAAATAAGTTGGTATATAATGCCGTCCTAAAGAAGCAAAACAATGTAAGAAGGAGCTCTGAAACTGTACATCTACTTTATAAAATGTACATTTTAACGGCACTGAGCTAAGAAGGACAAGGAACAACTGAATATACTCTCATCTCATTCATGCATGATTTAATGCTTTCATATGTCAACACTTTCAGTAGTGGAAGGTTGGAGACCTAATTTAACAGTTGGGCCACAGACTAAAGAAAATGACACCACCTAAACTTAAACTTGCACTCAGTACAAGCGGCAGTGAGTTCACAGTGTAACTATATATATTTGAATGTTACACTTACAGCTGAAAAAGACAATAGAAATAACTAAGTTTGCCAATTTCAAGTATCTCCGCAAATCAAATAAACTGCCATGTGTCTACTCTGCTATGCATTCAAAATATTTCAGTTCTGACCTGTTTTGTTGCTGGCCTGGGATTGGTCTCTGATTGGCTGCTTGCTCAGACGCCTTTTGGGCTGCGTTCCAGCTGCAGAGAGTCAAGCTGAGAATCTGAGAATATCTGACCGACGGTAAGTATCACACAACAGACTTAGTACTCAGTCTATGATCACACTAAAACAGCCTGGGGGTGAAATTAAAGGAAAATTCTAGTGATATTCTATATTTTCTAAGTATTGTGTGTGTATTACATCCTGAAATCTCTTCTTCCTCTGTGCCATAGAGCTCCATACACACACCGTCCTGCTCCACAAATACTCGCCGCTGCACCAAATTCATGATCTGATCTCAACAAATGCATTATTTCCTCCTGTTTCTTTGATAAAAACTACAGTGAGCAGCTGTTTTTAGGAAACTTAAAACAATAATTAAGCTGTGGCTATTTCATTCATTTATTTTAAAATATGTATGTCCTCAATGTGTGACACTTGGACATTTTTTGGAGCATTTTATGTCCCAAAAAAACTATTTATCTGATTTATTTGTTGCTATATTTCATTTGTGAACACTCACTTGTACATTTGTGTTTTAATAGCTTAGAAAATTTCAAAACTGTGCCAAGCCTGACAACTTTATGGCAGCATTTGACTCTGCTGCCATCAGGATCATGTTTTTTGGTTGATTTGAATGTGTCCCAACGAGAGGAGGGGGTGATACCAGCCTCAGATAAAGGGCACTTGTCTTAGATTTCACGAGCTGCTAAATTTAACGCACCGCCCTCCCATTAAGCTGTGAGGAGTCTGTGATGTGCGCTGTTCTGTCACACAGCAACACCTTCTATCTGAAGCTGTGAAAAAAATCTCACTTTTACAAGACAACAACCAAATGGATACAAAACACATTTACAAGACAACAAATAGATATATAAAGATTAAAAATATCCAAACAATAATCTGAAAATCTGAAATAAATAATCAGAACTTTGTGTGAAACTTGAACAAACCATTAGACCTATACATTTTCTGGCTTTGCAATCAACAATACATGTTATTTGATGGCATGTTAACAAAAAAAGATATTTTTTCCAAGGGACTTGTACATTTATAATTGCAAGTTGCCACTTGGGAATTAGCTGGAGGGAGAAATTATTTTTGTACCCTTAACTATTATCATTATGTTAGCTGCACAATTCAGAAAAAAGTAGTTTAAACTCAAAATAATCTATGCAACTAGTTCACTGATTATTTGAAGTTGATACAACTAAGCACCTTTTCAGTGTGTGATTTTTTGCACACATTAGCAAAAATAGACGACGACTTCAAAGAAACTGGAAAACAAATGAGATTCATTCTGTGAGACTGGGGCGGGTCGGGGGTGGGGGTGGGGGTTAATGGGGTGGCACCAGGCCCCCTGAAATATGATATGAAATGGTGCACCCCCCAATCCATTGGGCTAGAGCACAGATTTGATTGACTTGGTAATCTTTGGTAAATAGATTTATACTTTAAACACATATTGTCTGGCAAGAACGTACTTTGTTGAAATGTTGAAGCCAGTTTAGAAGTATAGAAACATATTGAAGTCACTGTAGAGCACTAGTTGCTCTAAGAAATGAATTATGTATTGCACTTTAATTCAGTTCTGTTTAATGTTATCCAAAAACTGTACAAATCTTCTTTTCCATCTAGTTTATTGTGAGTGTTTTTTAATAAGGTTCTGTGTTGTGCCCTTGTCACATGACCAGTTAATGATTCATAAGGACTATCCAAATTTTTGCCTTACGAGCCCATAGAAAATGTGTATTGTATTTGGATGCAGAATTTGTGGCAAATAAAAACAATGAAAATATTAATGAATGGGATGTATTTTCTTAAACAAAATGGCATTTTGTTGTTCTATCCTATCCAATATTTCCTTCATTTCTATGCTTTATTCTGTGCCACCCCACTTAAAAGCTGTGAGCTGAGATCATTTCACCTGTTTGGACAAATTGTCTTAACCCTCCTTGTGTCCTCAGGTCAAATTTGACCCCTTTAAAAAATGTCTATATCTGAAATATGGGTTTCTTTTTAACCAAATTACCACAAAAAATGGATTGGATTCCTTACAACGCTCTTTAAAAATACAATTGATCACTTTGATCCTGACTAAACTCATCTGTACGTTCCTCTGATCTTAATTATTAGTCAAAATATTTTATAATTTCTGATTTTTAAACTCAAATATAAGGCATTATTCTATATAAATAAGGGTTATTGACCATGAAGTGGTAGAAAGGTGGTATTAATGAAAACAAAAACAAAAAAGTCTGAAAAACTGACAAAATTTCAACATTTTGTCTGTTTTTGACCTGGGAGAACAACTCAAGGGTTAAACTGTTGTTCAGCGGATAACACACACACACACACACACACACACACACACACACACACACACACACACACACACACACACACACACACACACATACTCACACTCACACTCACACTCACACTCACACTCACACACACACACACACACACTCACACTCACACACACACACACACACACACACACACACACACACTCACACTCACACTCACACACACACACACTCTCTGAGATCAGAGACCTGACGACATGCTTAACATTACGACCGCCTCAGCAGGACGTCAGACTGACGATCGACACATCTCTCTGTCAGTCTGGTGGAAATGGACCAAAGTGCCTTCAAAAAAACAAAAAAACAACAACCTGAGAACTTACTACAACTTAAAAAAATTGTAAAATACAAAAATGTATTAAGAACCCTCAAGTACAATTACACTTCAAAACCCTTTTTAGAAAAGGTCACAATTAAAGACACAGAAAGGCCAGAAAGTCACAAACTGTCACATATCTGTAAGGTGTAAGGTTGGAAATACTAATATAAAGTAATGATACTCGATAACTCTTTTGATAACACGGCAAAAAGAAAAAAAGGGTATTTTTCATTTTCTATGTATTTCCCAAAGTCCCTGAACACATTTGTAATAATGTCACTGTTTGAAAACGTGATTGTAGATCTGTTTTATTTATAGCTTTGGTACTTGCGATACTAAAAATTGTACTGCATAATTAATCAAGATTGTATTATTTTTAACACCCGGTATGGAAACTAAGTACGGTGTGATAGATTGTCTCAAAACACTGACATCAACACATAAATAAATACATTTAAAAAATATTGTAATATATATATATATATATATATATATATATATATATATATATATATATATATATATATATATAATATATTTTAAACGCAAAGAGGTCCAATAAATCAAAAATAGGCTAAAACATTTTCAACATTTTTTTGTGTTAACACTAATGATATATATGTATATTTATTTATACTATTCTATCACTGTTTGTATCCCATTATTATTATTAATGACAATTAAGATTATGAGTTGCTGCAGTGTGAACAAGTTCAGTCTCAAACAAGTTGTTTCTGTAATATTTTTATTTATATAAATGACTATTTCTTTTTTAACTGTGTCTACATTTTATCTTTTTATCTGCACATATAGGAACAGTTCTATCACAATATCAGGTGAAACTGGGACGAAAGGGTACAAACCTGCCTGCACTGCCAAATGTTCATCTGGAAAAGTCATTTCTCGGAGTAAAATGATATTTTTTAACATCTAATTTTTAGAATCCAAACACTAAACGCTGCATACAGAATCTCAAAGAGTCTTCTTAGTTTAAACCTGAGTTTAAAAAAAACAAAACATGTATTAATAAACATCAGAAGACTCAGAGTGAAAGATCTGTTAAGCTGAACGTATGCATTGCTTCCTTTTTGTTGCTGACACACACACACACACACACACACACACACACACACACACACACACGCACACACACACACACACACAGAGAGAGATCATTGGTCACTTACACCACAGCCCCGCCTACACATTGACTTCTCTATAAAGACAGACCGAGCTGAGGGAGCTAAAGTTACACAGACTGGCCCTTTAAATGCTCTGCTCTCCTCTGCATGAATCAGCCAACTTTGAAAGGGAGCCTTTAAGAGACACCTTCCTTTTCTTTCTTTTTTTGCTTTTTTTGAAGACACTTGTGGAGACTTTATCTTTCATCGGACACACGTTTCAGGGGACCTTGACTCTCTCTTGTCACTTTTGAGGGAATCTTCTGCAGGGGCCGATGGATCTGTCCGACCTTCCCTTCCCTCTGTCCTCTGCCGATGACCTGTACGATGACCCCTGCTTCAGCACCAGCGACATGAACTTCTTCGACGACCTGGACTCTCGGTTGGTGCATGCCGGCCTGCTGAAGGCAGAGGACCCTCTTCATCACCATCATCACCACCACCACGTCCCCATCGGAGAAGAGGAGGATGAGCATGTGAGGGCTCCAGGGGGCCTCCACCAGGCGGGGGGGCATTGCCTACTCTGGGCCTGCAAGGCTTGCAAGAGGAAAACGTCACACGAAGACCGGAGGAAAGCGGCGACGATGCGGGAAAGGCGGCGGCTTGGTAAAGTCAACGATGCCTTTGAGACCCTGAAGCGCTGCACGGCGTCCAGTCCAAAACAGCGGTTGCCCAAAGTGGAGATCCTGCGCAACGCTATCAGCTACATCGAGTCCCTGCAGTCACTGCTGAGGACCGGCAGGGACGACGGCTTCTACCCTCCCCTGGAGCACTACAGCGGGGATTCGGACGCCTCCAGCCCCCGCTCCAACTGCTCTGATGGCATGGTGAGTTCAAGAGCAGCTGAACGGTGCATGTGCTGCCTCATGAAATGCTTGGAATGTGTTTGGGATATTTATTTTTGGCTGCAGTGGTTCATTACATTTTCAATGTAGGGGGTCTTTAAAGTCAACTTCTATGTCATATTTTAAAGTACTTTAAAAAAGATTTTAACCATGAAATATGCTTCTTCAACATATCAGTCAGCTAGTTTCAAATACTGAAGCCAATTTGCTGTTTTTTGGGAAAGAGTGCGAACATAAATGCATAATCAGGTTTTGTTAAATATAGCAGACATTCATTTTCAGACAGTCTGCCTTAAATATACTTTTCAATTCGTCATTTTAAAAAGTTATGATTTAAAGAATTAGAAGAAAAGTGCAGATTAACATTGGGAAGACCCACATTGTTGCCGGGCATATCAGTCCATACTACATACTGCATACTACATACTGCATACTACATACTGCATACTACATACTACATACATGCTCAAATGTAGAATAGTAAGAGTAGATATGATTTGTATTAAAGGCACACATGTGATGTAACTACTATTATTTGACAGCCTGAAATTTCTCTTGTTATTATAAATGTCACAACCAACGCAACAAATACTGTTTAAAAGACGAGATTGTTCCTCTCCTCAAACACTGTGTTAACTATTTGATCATTGATGCTATAATTCATTGACTAAAATCGACTTTATTGATCCATATCTCCAGATGGATTTCATCTCTCCATGTTCAACCAGAAGTGAGAACAGTGATGGATCCTACTGCAGCCACTCAGACGGTCAGTGTCCCATTCAGTCCTATAATATAATATGATTAATATGATTTCTACTTTATTAGGACTTCATTTGACCAGTTTCTGTTTTAATAAGACTTATTTCTGATGGTGTGTTTGTACCAACTTACTACCACTATAGTTTTATACTTATTTTTGGAATTCATGGTCAATTAAAAACCTCATTTACTGCAAATTATGTCCAATTCTTGAGTTAAAGAAGCTGAAATTGTGAATTATTTAGACTATACTAAATAATATACTATACCATTAAAGAAAGGACAATCACATTATTTAATCAAATACTACAAAATTGAATAAAACACCCAAAATCCAATGAACGTAGAGATCCGATCTTTTGTTGCAGGTATCGTTGCGAAGCACGTTGTATAGGGTCATCATGTTATTTTTGGGAAATAAATATACATATATATATATATATATATATATATATAATCTATTTCTGTTATAGAAATCTTAAGAATGGGTCAAATGTGACCTGAAGACTACACTAGGCTTAAATAATAATAGTAATAGCTTCTTCTTTGATATAATCGTCTTCTACAATGAACGCATTTGTTGGCTTCTTCGTTAATAAAACAGATTTGATATGACCACACTGTAAATACTATAAGTAACTTGCCTTTCATTTTAAAAAAGTCCAGCTTAAGTTTCACTCTTAACATGATATACTGTGTTGTCTCCTTAAATGTGTCTGCTTTCTCCTGTGATGACTTCATGACTGCCCCTCCCCTCTTTAGTTAAAGCAACATGACAGATTTGTCCATTAATATGATATTAATACAACTTTCCTCTCATTTAATTGGACCAGTTTCAACACGACCAGTATCTCCTGTGATATGCCTTAAATATGAACATTTGTTCTGTTGATACGATGCGTTTTATAATACCAGCAACTCAAAAAAATAATAAAAACTTAAGATTTTTTGCCAATTGAGTAGAAACTGATGTGAAATGTTGCCTGTTTTTTTTTCTTTACAGATTCCAGCATCCGTAAACCGTCGCTCATTTCCAGTTTGGATTGTTTGTCCAGCATAGTAGAGCGGATCAGCACAGATCCAGCTGTGGCCCCCCCGGGCGACAGCGTGGTCCCCCGGGGCCCCGGGTCGCCTCAGACCAGCCCTGCAGGCTCCAGTTCGTCTGCTGAACCCAACAGCATCTACGAGCCACTCTGAACCCGATAAAGCCGAGGACTTTTATTCCACAAAAAGCCAGGAGAGACTTTTTTATTTTTGATTTTTCCTGAAGTTAGAGATGGTTTTTATAGCCTGAACAAACTGAAGAGTGATGCTGTGTGACATTCATCAGCAAAAAAAAAGACATTTCCCTGATGTATTTCTGCTGCAGATATGATAACTGAGGACCATTTTGTACATCACTCTCTCTCACACACACAGCGATTGTTGTGTCATATATATTATTTATGAGTGAATGACATTTTAATAAAGACATATTTATATTCAGTAAAATATTTTAATGACTTTCATGTAGTATTTTATTAATGGAGTCTATATTAAATGGAAACGCTTCATTCTCCTAAAGAAAAAACCGGCATCATGAGCTTCATGTATATTTTGATATATCTGTATATCTTTTCCTCTTTTGTTCCGAACATGCTAAACCTTTTTTCAATTTCCTTTTCAATTTCAATTTATTTATAGTATCAATTCATAACAAGAGTTATCTCGAGACACTTTACAGGTAGAGTAGGTCTAGACCAGATAGAGCAGGTCTAGACCACACTCCATAATTTACAAGGACCCAACAGTTCTAGTAGTTTCCTCCAGAGCAAGCAACAGTGCAACAGTGGTGAGAAAAACCTCGGACAGACCCAGACCCAGACCCAGACCCAGACCCAGGCTCTTGGTAGGTGGTGTCTGACGACCGGTTGGGGTTAGAATGAAGAGTGGCAATGACAGTCACAAAAAATAATATTTTGTAGTAGTTCTTTGTAGTAGTTCATGGCATAGCAGGGAATTGTGCGGCATTACAAGGCACAGCAGGACGTAGCAGGGCACAGCAGGACGTAGCAGGGCACAACAGGACGTAGCAGGGCACAACAGGACGTAGCAGGGCACAGCAGGACGTAGCAGGGCACAACAGGACGTAGCAGGGCACAACAGGACGTAGCAGGGCACAACAGGACGTAGCAGGGCACAGCAGGACGTAGCAGGGCACAGCAGGACGTAGCAGGGCACAACAGGACGTAGCAGGGCACAGCAGGACGTAGCAGGGCACAGCAGGACGTAGCAGGGCACAACAGGACGTAGCAGGGCACAGCAGGACGTAGCAGGGCACAGCAGGACGTAGCAGGGCACAACAGGACGTAGCAGGGCACAGCAGGACGTAGCAGGGCACAGCAGGACGTAGCAGGGCACAGCAGGATTGGACTTTTTAAATTCCAATATTGACTTTGCTTCTACTTTCTGGCCTTGGTTACTAACTTTGTCATTGGGTGGGTTTATGAGCACTTTGATGATGAGTCTGGTTCATCACTATGAACAACCTCTTTTAAATACCAGTGGTGGGAATCTCTAGGCAACGCACAATGCAATTTGTGGAAATGTACTGTTGTGGGTCAATGTAGATTATTGGTAAGAGGGGATATTTATTGTTAACCCCATTTACAGCCGATAAGGCAAAATAGTGTTACAAAAATAAATGCAATTAAGGAAAGCTAAAACAAAACAATTAAAAAAAATAAAAGTAATTGACATGAGAGTCATAAAACATACACTGTTTCCTACTGACCTAAAGGCAAGTCATTTCTGAGGGTATCCTACAGACTTACGTCCTACTCCCCCAGTTTTCCTCATGCTCTTTCCCAGAACAAATTCAACTGCCTACCTATGTAAGTCTGAAGCCCGCCCCTAAAACTGGATCATACCAACTCTACAATGCAGGGGTGGCTCAGGTGACTAGACAGATTGAAAGGCTACACACAGCCAAAATAAACCTATTAAACTAGGCGTTGACACATTATACATACAATTCACATTAAAAATGAGGAATGGCTAGGTTAACAGGTGGGATTAATCTGATCATTAACATAAAATGTGAATTCACTAAATAAAGTCATATACAGGCATCATTCCAGGTCAGTCTTTGAGGGCTAAAATAGGTAGCGTATTGCTACCGTGACGGCAGCCATGCGCTCCATCAGAAAAGTACTTTATTAATCCCTCATCGGGGAAATTTCATTTGAAAAATGTAGTCAGACCACCTTTGCACGTCAAAATAAAGTGCATTAACAACTGCACAAGTGGAACAACACTACAGAGCCCTCAAGTCTAAGAGAACATTAGCTTCCTTTTCTATGGACATTTGCAGCCAATCAACTATTCCTCTGTATAGCATTACTGTAACAAGAATCAACCGAGAGGCAACTCGGGCAATTACACAAAAAGGACTGACGGTGACAAACAAAAACATCTATTGGACAACGCGGCAGAGGAAAGAGATGCATGAACAATACAAACTACAACACACATGTTAAGCTGCATAGATTGTGCACCATGTGTAGGCCTATAGTACAGCCACACTAGGTACAACCATCACAGTGTGTAGGCCTATAGTACAGCCACACTAGGTACAACCATCACAGTGTGTAGGCCTATAGTACAGCCACACTAGTTACAACCATCACAGTGTGTAGGCCTATAGTACAGCCACACTAGGTACAACCATCACAGTGTGTAGGCCTATAGTACAGCCACACTAGGTACAACCATCACAGTGTGTAGGCCTATAGTACAGCCACACTAGGTACAACCATCACAGTGTGTAGGCCTATAGTACAGCCACACTAGGTACAACCATCACAGTGTGTAGGCCTATAGTACAGCCACACTAGGTACAACCATCACAGTGTGTAGGCCTATAGTACAGCCACACTAGGTACAACCATCACAGTGTGTAGGCCTATAGTACAGCCACACTAGGTACAACCATCACAGTGTGTAGGCCTATAGTACAGCCACACTAGGTACAACCATCACAGTGTGTAGGCCTATAGTACAGCCACACTAGGTACAACCATCACAGTGTGTAGGCCTATAGTACAGCCACACTAGGTACAACCATCACAGTGTGTAGGCCTATAGTACAGCCACACTAGGTACAACCATCACAGTGTGTAGGCCTATAGTACAGCCACACTAGGTACAACCATCACAGTGTGTAGGCATCACATCGTACTTCATCCGTTCATCGTTTGTACTCAGCCTCTCTGTCCCACTATAACCAGTCCACTTAGTCTCTCTGTCCCACTATAACCAGTCCACTTAGTCTCTCTGTCCCACTATAACCAGTCCACTTAGTCTCTCTGTCCCACTGTAACCAGTCTACCAGCCTCTTTTTTTGGGCCATTACAGGTTTTCTCATTCACTTTGGTGCATTTCTTTGATCAAAAGTGCTATTCTTGATACTACTTATACAAATTCAAAATCATCTAGTCACTTGTGCACATCATTAAAGCAATTTCTTATTCCTTTAAAGAAATTACAATTGCTTTTGTACATATTGCAATTGATAATGTACAAGTGTCAGCTTTTGTGTCATGTTATGTTGCTCAAAATATAGTAGATGATTCTCTGTTGAATAGTCTCACCCCTCGAAACATCTAGGCATTAGTTCCTTGCATAAGCCACTACATGAAAAATTGTTGAACTATTTGTAATAATCAACCAATAATCAATCAATTGCCTAAATTGCTCAAAGGTGCATCTCATGATCAATCAGTTGGCAAGCATATATAGACAGACCACAACACAGAGCAATTTTCAAATAATGGATGGACCAGGAAATGAACAGTGTCAACAGCCAAGAGGAAGAAGAAGAGGAGCAAGGATGCGTGGTGGAAGGTAAAACAGAGGAAGAGGTCATAGGCGCATAGCTGATGACATAAGGGCCACTATTGTATGTTGTCAATCACGGCCCTACAATGGCTGAGGAGGGTCGAAGTGTGCAGCCGAATATTTGGAGATCAACCGTGTCCTCAATAGTTCAAACGTTTCGAAGAGCGAACAGGTATGTCCACCAATGTACAGTGCACTGTTACTGTATATAAGGAGTATACTTTATACTTCCTACAATGCTTCATATAACAGTAGTCCACTTGTTTTTCACAGCATACAGAAATATACTTTATACAGATACATACTGCACCTTACATGCACCCACCTGTATGTTTTACAGTAAAATATGTGTTCATATAGTTTTATGTGAAATTGTGCGATGCATCACTGCATTTATCCCCACGTAGGACTACAAGATTACCTTAAACCGGTGGCAGAGTTTTCACACCTCAACAAGGGGAGGCTATTTGCACCAGGGTCCTTGTTAGTCCTCTGAAAAGCAGATTAAGATGACATTGGTACAATATGTGTAATATGGACCCGTGTCTGCAATAAAGTTTTATTATTATTATTATTATTTTGAGAGATGTATTAAGGATTTTTAGTGACTGACTAGCTTTAGAAACATATGTATTGTATATTACAGTTTGTACAAATTGTTCTGAGAAATGCACTTATTATTTTGCACATTAGGGATGGTGTGATAAACGCACCAAAGCAACTGAGACTGTATCATGCACACAGGTTTGGGTTGAACCTGCAGCCGCTCCAACAAGGACTGAGCCTTTGTGCATGGGGCGCACACTCTACCAGGTGGGCTCTCCAGGCCCCCCTGCCTCTCTGTCCCACTAAAACCACTCACCTCTACCCTTCTAAAGGTAGAAGTCCCCTGGAGGACCCACCCAGCATGCATCTGCTGTTCATCCTGGGTGTGATTTGGGTCACTGTTCGCCGGCTGGTGCATTACTGTCATTACTGTTAATCATTGATTAATTAAGGTAGAGGCACCTTAACACATAATGTCCTCATCCTTAATTGTATTTCAAACTGCTACACCTGGCTTAGGTACAACCGTAACCCTGACCCTGACCCTGACCCTGACCCCTCTGACAGTCGGCTGGTAAACGTACATATTCAAAATGAATGCAGTGTCACTTTTCAGGAACTCTGCCCTCCTGCAGCTGCAGACTCACCAGCCACTTCAGACAGACAGACAGGTAAACAGACAGGTGTACAGACAGACAGATAGACAGGTGAACAGACAGGTGAACAGACAGGTGAACAGACAGGTGAACAGACAGGTGTACAGACAGACAGCTGTACAGACACACCAGCAGCTTCTTCTGCTCCACTCACAGTTTATCAGGACCTTTTCATGTCCCTTTGATTTTAGTACAACACTACTAATAAGTAGCATACAAGCAACATTTCAGATTTTACGAAAAATACTCAAGTATGTGATTCAGGTCCACTCTAAAACTGAACTGGTTCTTTCTTGGCCCATGCTACCCTCTCCCACTACGTTGTGGGATATTTGAGCCAGTCATTTTTCCCGCCAAAAACATCACCTCTTTGGTAGAGGTAATAAGGTTCTGAAAAATGTAATACAAAACATTTTAGAAGCAGACTGTTAATATGAATTAAGGTCAACAATAATAGGCTATATAACACAATTAAATATATACGTTATCATTAGCCTATATTATATAGATCTATGTTTATAATATAAAAACTGGAAGAGGTTAGTTATAGTGATGCTCTTGGTGATTTTTCAAATATTCTTATCTTCAGATGCAGCTTTGTTACACAAACAAACTAGCCAATTTAACTATAACTGTTTTTTTTTGTTTTTTTTACCTGTTTATACACTGAAAACGAGTCAATTAAATCAAAGAACAAATCAAACAGATTGAGTGATATAACATTAGATATGCAGACGGGATGATCAATACTTCTGGCATTTTATTGTCTGAATCTTTATTTTTTTTATATATATATTTTTTTACACAAGGACATTTTTTAATTTCATCCAGAAAAACGATTTGACTCAATCAGACATAAGACATTCCGGGTGTCTATGGGGGTCGTCTGAGGCGCTGGTACCCGAGTAGAGGCGCATCTTGTCGGGACCGACCATCACTCGGCCGCTCACTTCCTGCGACGCGAGGCGGCTCCCTTCTTGCTGCTGCAAAGCGCAAAAGTGCAAAAACAGAGTCAGATGTGTACAGAGATCCTTTAAGTTGAATATTGTAGATGTTTTAAAATATATAAAATATAATATATAAGAGAGCACAGGAGCACAGGATGAGTAACAAACTATTGGACCAATTAGCTGAAGCTACATCGCCCTCTAGTGGCCAGACAAAGGCCTGCTACACACATTCATGGACCTACATTACATTAAATATGAAATCTAACTAAAGTCAGCTATAAACAGGATTAAACCAGAACAAACTGATGTCAAATTAAAGGTGGATTTATTTCAGAGAAAAATTAAAAACATTCACGTAAATAAATATAGATAGAAAGATATTTATTGATCCCAAAAAATGGGAAATTACGGTGTTACAGTGGCACACGTACATCAGTCTTTTTTTTTTAATAGATAGATATTTATTGATCCCAAAAAAATGGGAAAGAAATTGTTGTGAAATGTAAAAAGTTAAGTGCTACTTAAGTAGCACTTAACTTTTTAAAGTACTTCTACATTACTTCAGTATTTCCATTTTTATGCAACTTTAAACTACTCTACTATTGTAGGCTACCTTTTACACTACTACATTATTTGATAACTTTAGTCACTAAAGTATTTTAATGGCTTTCATGTAGTATTTTATTAATGGAGTCTATATTCAAATGAAATGCTCCGTTCTCCTAAAGAAACAACTGGCATTATGAGCTTCATGTATATTTGAGTCTTTTGTTCCGAAACCTTTTTGAAGTCCAATATTGACTTTGCTTTTGCTCGTCTTTTATTTTCTAAGAAAGAAATTAAAAACATCCAAGTAAATAAATACATAATTATATTCAGTTGTGAAATGTAAAAAGCTAAATGCTACTTAAGTAGCCTACACTTTTAAAGGTACTTCTACATTACTTCTTATTACTTTAAACTTCTACTCTACTATTGTAGGCTACCTTTTACTTTAATACATTATTTGATAACTTTAGTCACTAGTAAAACACTACATTTAAATCAATGTATAAATTATGATGTATTATTATAGGTTAAACTAGCCAGCAGTAATAAAGTGATTAAAATGAACTTGATCTTTACAAGCTGCAACATTAAAGTATACATTAATGCATCAATAAATATAAGATAAGATAAGAAAAACCTTTATTTGTCCCATAGTGGGGAAATTGGGGAAATAATACAATATAGCAATATATATTACTATATATATAATATATATTATTTTGTATCGGGCCATTACTTTACTTTTTATATTTTAAGTACATGCTGATGCTAATACTTTTGGAATTTTATTTGAGTGAGATTGTAGCCTATGGTTGACCACACAGTGAATAAGTTAACATCTTACTTTACAAGATGTATTGTTGTAAATTTGAGTTTTTATTAAATGCATTTTCTTAGTTTGCACTCAAGTACCAACTTAGTTTAAGTTGGGATTTCAAAATTGGATTGTTTTGTCGTTTTTCCAGTGTGAACATACTGTACGTGCACCCACAGGCAGGTTAAAATCTGGTGTGAGAAGAGCTGTGATGCAGAGTTTCTTGGACTGACTCTGTATCCTCGGTGGGTTTTTAACACTTTGTTTATGTTGAGTGACTTACTGTTTCTGGAGCTCATCGATGCGGTTTCTGAGAGAGATCACCTGAAAGACAGACAGCTGTGTTTGAAGCAGATACACTCATCTGCATGCCTTCACGATTTTGAGATTCTGGGCTTAAAGCTGCAACATGCACCCTTTTCCAAATTGAAATGCCAACCATTGAACACAGTACCCACAGCATTTAGCTCCTTTCACACATGCACTGCAACCAGGGTTCAAAATTAACTTTTTTTTCCCCCCACAAGCCAAATGGCTAGTGAATGTTCAATTTTTACCAGCCACTCAATAGATAACCATTGTTTTTTTGGCTGGTGAGTGAAGCAAATCTGCCAGCCATTTGACTAGTAGATGGTGCTAATTTTGAACCCTGACTGCAACCCTGAACTTATCTAGACATTACTCGGAGGAGCTGTGTGTGAGAAAGCAAATGTCCAAATCAGTTAGATCGGACAATGTCTCACATTGCCAGACCTTCCTCCACAGCGCTGAGAAGGAGGGTCTGGCTAGTCCACACAGCAGTCCGGGATGGGAGAAACACGTGTTTTGGTTTATTGGCATTTCTTTAAACCAATCACAATCGTAGTGGGCGGTGCTAAGCGCCGAGCAGAGCCACGGTGCCGAGGCAAAATAGTCTCAGGAAGGAAGTTGTTTTGGTGAAATGTATACGTTCAAAAGTAGTTTTAGTCGTGCAACAGAAAACTCAGATTGGACAGATAGTCTAGCTAGCTGTCTGGATTTACCCTGCAGAGATCTGAGGACCAGGTAACCATAGTCCTTGAGAATAAATCCACCAGAGTTTAAAAATTAAAATTACAACAGAAAGAAAGCAGAAGGTAAAAAATCATCCGAAACATCAAAAAAAAAGAGTGACATCCAGCAGAATTTTTGGCAGATCTTCATCTTTGGGTGAACACTTTGTTTCGGGGTTTCAACGCAAATGTCTAACTGAAGAGACGACACGGTTCAGGAACTTCTGCCGGTAAGGGGCCGACATTGAAATCGTCCGACACATTCAAGTGTGTGTGTGTGTGTGTGTGTGTGTGTGTAATCGAAATCATGTCTTGCGTCCTAAACACTCTTTCCAAGCGCCACCCCTCGCCTAAACCACACATTACATTTAGCCTTTTATTTATTATGCGGTTTAGATTATTTTTTGGGGGCATGTTAGGCCTTTAATTCCACAGGACAGATGAGGGAGGGGAATGCCATGCAGCAAAGGGCCGCAGGTTGGAGTCGAACCCCCGGCCACTATTTCGAAGAGTGAACCTCTATATATGTGCGCCTGTTCTACCAACTGAGCTAACCCGGCCACCAGTCTGACAAACTTGATACTACAAGCGTTTCTGGAGTTTTGACCTCCTCAGACTTTCCCCTCTGCATCCTGGAAGACGCTGACGTGGTGCCAGAAACCGAACTGTGCTCCTCCTGTACGCTGTAAGGGGATCAAACTATCCGTCCCACCAGAGGAAAAACATCCACATACAGGAAAACTCACAGGGAGATTCAGAGTGTGTGGCAGTGTGCACAAACATTCCTCACTGACCTCATATCTCTGTCTCTTGAGACTCTCGCAGTGGTCGTATTTAATTGCCTCCAGGTTGTGCAGCCACTCCCACAGCTCCTTTGCCTTTTCCCTGACAAACACAAACCAGAAACCAAACACTCAATAAAGCATATTTTGCAGCAACTAAAGAAAAATACATGTTTTATGCAAATGAAAAATAACCTTATACCCTCATTTTAACCCTTAAAGTACGACATAGACTTCTGGTTTTGGCCATGGAAAGCAGTGCTTTCCCTAGAAGACATGGGTGATTGTAATTGGCAGGGGGTCTAGGTGTCCTTCCTCAAGAAAATGCGCATTTTCAATAAATACATTAAAAATAAATGCCATTTTCCCATACATTTTATGTCTTTTTGTGGGATTTTTGTCATTTTTGTTCCCTTTGGGTGTGTTTTGGGTCTCTGTGGGCATTTGGCATCAGTCTGTGTCCCTTTGTGGTAGTTTTGTGTCTTTTTTTCACAACATTTTGGACAGTTATTATTCCCATATCTGTATCCAGAACATTGGAAAAGCTAGAGCAGATGATAAATAAATAACACTCAAAAAGCTTGAAGACAGAATTTAAAGCTTATAAAAAAGTCCAACTGCAATCATTGGATGAATCATTGGATTGGATCATTGGATGGAGACCCCCGGTTTTCATCGATCCCCTGGTCTTTATTGATTTATAAGTCCTGTGTTTGTTTGACCCATCCATGGCCGTTTTTTTTTTCCCCATGTCCTGTTTTCATGAGTTCCTGTTTTCCTTTGAATTTTGACCATTGTCTGTTTTCCCGGATTTTCCTTTGCTTGTCGTTACCTCAACACTGTTGCTTGTCTTTATTAGCTTGCTAGTAAAACCATTGTAATCGTGGGTCCATTCTCTGTGTGCATGATATCTGTAACGTATTCTCTTACTGTAGCCTAATTAAATGAATTTCTCTATTAGCAAAACATTAATGACCTCCCTGTAACACTAACTCCTGCAATGGGCAATCCAGCACCATAATTAAAAGACCCTTACAACACAAAGTGTGGTAAAAACACTACTGCTTTTGTCCAAAGCGGCGGCTAAAATCAACACAAAGTTACAAATAACCACTTTAACAACAAATGTCTGCTGTAAGACAAAATGGAACTGTCTATGGGCGGCAACTTGAGTTAAAGAGTGTAGATAGTCTCCTGTGAGTATACCTCAGTTTATCCTCGCTGAAACCGTCAACCTTCAGCGGTTTGCATCTCTCCGCCATGATCTTCTTCTTCTTTTCTCTTTCAGTCTGCTTCTTGCCTCTCTTCTGGTCAATCTAGAAAAAAAGTCCAGTTGATTTAAAACTCCCACAGCTTCACAAGCACAAAAAACAAATTTGAAATCACGACAATAGAAGAAAAGAAATGAAAACTGCCTTCTGCAGATGGCTGCTGTAGCCTGATCCCATGCTGCTCAGCGCTATCTTCTTCTTGGCATCATCCTCAGCCTTCCTGTGAGCGTCAGCATCCTCCCTTTTCTGCCGCTCAGCCTGTAAAATTCATTTGAAAGTGATCTGTTAATCTGTTTGAACAGTTCATCTACCGTTGAACGAATTAAAAGAAGTTGAAGTTACAGATTAGGAACACGTGCCTCCCGCCTGGCCTGCCGCTCTTTATCCTTCTCATCGCGAACTCTCTTCTGCTCGGCTCGCTCAGCGCGACGCTTCTCCTGTGAACGCAAATCCAGACATAATGCTGCAAAGCTTTCTGCCACGTGCAGAAATGAAAGCTTTAGTAGTCTAGGTTTATTTTCCACATATCTGCTGGTCTTTAAAACCACCATGAATGGGTTTTTTTTGGTAAAAACACCAGCAGGTCATGCAGGTCATCAAGTGCATTGTGCAATGTATGTTTTTTTTGGGGTAAAATCTCACAATTCTGTCTTTGAGCGCTATGAGCTCCTCCTCCTCCTTCTTCCTGCACTCGAAGTGAGCGTCGATCAGCGACTGCAGCTCATACAGGTCTTTGTTCTGACGTTTCTTATGGATGTCCTGTAGGACGGAGACAGGAGACGGAAGTCAGAAGCAGGACAGAGGTTGGTGGCTCCAAACCTACACTAATTTATTTACACTAATTTATTTACACTAATTTATTTACACTAATTTATTTACACTAATTTATTGATTTTCTTTTTTATTTAACCCTCCTGTTGTCCTCGGGTCAAATTGTCTATATCTGAAATATGGGTTGCTTTTTAATAAATTACCACAAAAAATAGATTGGATTTCATACAAAGATACAAACGCTCTTTGCAAATACAATTGATCACTTTAATTCCTGATTAAACTCATCTGTACGTTCCTCTGATCTTAACTATTAGTCAAAATAATTCATAATTTCTGCTTTTTTAACTCAAATATTAGGTATAATTCGATATAAATGAGGGTTATTGAGAATGAATTCCAAAAAGTACTGTAACACTAGTGGTAGTAAGGTGGTAAAAACTACAAAAAAGTCTGAAAAGGGACCAAAATTACAATTTTTGTCCGTTTTTTTGACCCGGGAGGACAACACAAGGGTTAAAAAAAAAGTTTGTCAGACCGACTTATTTCAAGACAGACAATAAAACACACAACATCAAAGCCTAAAACATAAAATTGGTGAAACTTTGTCTGAAGCATCTTTTCAAAAGATTGAGTCAATGAAAAGTCTGAAAAAGGGACGAAAATGTCCAATGTCCAATGACCTGGCCAAGACAAAACGTGGGAGACAAAATACACATTAAATATGCAGAATACAGTGAAGAATCTACAAATAAATACAGATCAAATGAAGAGTTTATATACAGTTACAAGGTGATGTCTCGGTGGTATGGCAGTAACACAATGGAAAATACAACAGTGTAGTAAAGAGTCTTTATACAGTTTGTGCAAACAGAATAGTGCAAAAGAGCATTAAACAAATATGACAGCAGTGCAGATGAGAATATGCTGCTATGATCAACGAGACTATAAAGTAAGGGTGTTCAGCGCTGCATAAATAAAATGAGTTAACACGTGCAGTGATCGGACAAGAGCTCAGATCAGTGTTTCAGTTATTAAGGTGTTTCTGTAATTCATTCCAGTTGTTGGCTACGGAGCCCCCAAGGTGACATATATACATATATATATATATATATATATATATATATATATATATATATATATATATATATATATATATATATATATATATATATATATATATATATATATTTTAGGAGGGCTGGGTAGGGAGAACTAAGCCTACACATTCATGTGATCATCTTTCACTTGATAAATATCAATCAACATAAACAAGTCGACTTACATCAAAGTCCACTTTCTCGCCATCAGGGATCTTTGGAGCAGGAGCTCTGTTAAAAAATAAATATTACAACAAAATAAATATTACAACAAAATAACTTTAAGCTGGAAGCAATGTTAGAAACATGGCGGGTCAGAAGAAAGACAACACATCTTTAAATTCATATCTATTCACACGCACAAATTGCATAAATATAAACGTGTATGTGTGTATTTATGGTATCATGAAGTATATATGTGTACGTGTCTACATGTATAAATATTTCAATTGACAATGCTCTTTGTATGTTTATAACATAATCTCATTTGCACATGTTTGTGGTCCCACCTGCTGTCCTGATTTTGTAAATAATATTAATAATATTGTGTTATTTTATTTTTAAATTTCTATTTATGTGCCCAAGCCACTGGCCTACATTTCACTACATACTGTATGTGCTACATTCAATACAATGGCATTTTATTTAACTGAATAGATGGACTCACTTGAACTTTGGCTTCTCCTCTGTATTTTTTTTTTTTTTTCCAGCGATAAAACAGCAACAGAAAGAGAGAAGAGCGAGAGATCAAACTGTTAGAAACACAAATATGGAGAGAGACAAAGACTAAAAGGCTGCTGGTTAATCAGGGGGACGATCCATGTGGACAAGCTGAGTTACATCTCAGGGCTGCAAGTGGTTTCACACCTCCAGTAGAACAAGAACAAGTCATTTGAGTACGTCTACATTTAGAAACCCTCTTCTTCATCGGTGGCCCAATTCCTGTGTGTTAGCCTCTGATTTCAGTAGTGTAAGTACACAGTGTTACCTGATTTATCTGTTTATTATGTGTTAATTTGGTGTGCATTAGTGTGTAAATCAAACCAATATAATCTGGGACATTTACGTGTGCCAAAAAAATCACCACATAAACTATTCAAGAGTTTAATTTTCTAAACATACTTCATTACTTTTCACAACAGGGAGTTTTACTTGTGTAATTACTGTTAATTGATGTGCAGGTACAACAACAACAACAACACTTTTTTTTTTTTTTAATGGGACCCTTAAATAAAAGACAACGGACAACATAGGGATGAAAAACGCAGGCAAAGCAACAGCGACTCAGCCGGAAATACAAACTACCATCTTGATCATCCTCGTCCCCTGGCAGGACACATTCATGCAAAAAAGAGAAGAAGCAGAGATGAGCAGTGGGGTCCGTAACCATGACTCAGCATTTCTGAATCCTTCGCAATCCTGTTTCTCCATGTCACTGCCTTTCTTTTAAGAAAGATCACTAAGACAAAACGGCATATTACTCATGTGTGGAAGGTGTGAAAGAGTCTCTGGCAGAAGAATGCAAATCAACATACCTTCCTCTTCATAGGCGTCTGCATGCAGCAAGCGTCCAAAGCAAGAGCAGAACAGAAATCATTAGTGGTCGGACTGGTCAGCCTGCTCCTGTCCTCTTTTACAATGCACAGCTTATGAAGCACATTTACCAAATTGGGGTGTTCATATTCATAATGTACAGGCAGTGGCAGCCACTGCAGAAGACCCATGTCATGTCATTTCAAGCATTAACACAGCTCCTTCCTTCTGACTGCATTACAAGGACGTTATATGTTAAGGTTATTTCTTTGACTGATTACCTCAATGCACTGTGATGGATCATATTTACCAAATTACAAAGCCTCTTTTTATTTTCTTTTTTTTTATAGACTTGCATCAGAGCAACAGACTCAAGAACAGTTTCTTCCCAAAAACCATAACCACTCTGAACTCACACATGCAATGACTTAACTTCCCTTCACAAAATACCCCCGGCCCCGGGCCCCGACCCCCGGCCCCCGGGCCCCCGACCCCCGGCTCTTCTTCTTCCCACCTACTGTGCAATACTGATATATTCTACCTTAAAAGACATTGAAATTCTGTACAATTTCATTACTGTGCACTATCTAATACTCAGGACCTTTGATACATATATAGTTGCTCTCAGGACCTGTGCACCACGTTCCCCCCCTCTCTTTTTTTTCTTCTTCTTCTGCACTCATTTTATTTTATATTTTGATATATTTCGTGTTGTAAAGGGGTTGCTTCAATCTTGTTGCACAGGTACTGCACTTGTGTACAATGACAATAAAGGCTTTCTATTCTATTCTATTATCAGGAAAGAAATAACATTACGAGGATTTCACACCAAAAATGTACTTTACTCTCCCAAATAAGCTACTTTCATTTCATATTCTCACAGGTTTTGTACCCAGAATCAAATGTCATTGGTTGACCAAGGCAGGAATTAACAACACTGTCTTGACAGAATTGGTTAATTGTATAATTGTATAATTACATCACTTAAAAAGGACCAACATTTGGCATATGCTTTTCAGATAAGAGCCTTTTTTTGTGGTTGTGGCTTTTGGAAGTAATCACTGTCCTGTTTAGGTAGCGAAGATGGAAGTACTGTCACATTGTTACACCTCCGTCAAACTAGCTAACCAACTGTCTGACTTTGACTGGTTTATTTTTCCGATAAAGGCTCCGACCTTCACTTTCAGATTAGAAAACACTCTTATAAGTTGTTTTGAAAATGGTCGTATAAATCCTGGGAATTTTGCGACAAATGACCTGTATTATTGTGTGTTGGCGACTGAAATGCTGATTGACACTCAATTCAACACTAAGTGAGAAAAATAAATATACAATTCAATGCTAACCTACTAGCCACTTTAACTTAATGTATGGAAGACTTACAGTGACTAAATGAAAACAAAATAAAAGGAAACAAAAAAAATACACATTGTAATTTGTATTTCCTTTATATGCGTATAGTGTCATAATTAAATGAAAAAAATAGGTTGAAAGGAAAATTAATTAGCCTTTTGCCTTTAATAAGAAAAGGAAACATGTGAGTGCAACCTGCAAATAATAAATGCAAAGCACTGTGATTTGTTTTCATGAAGAGGTGCAAGGGAGCATTTTAAAAAGAAAAGGGATGCATGATCTATTTTTTTTTTTCATTTTGGCGTTGATGATGCGACCATTCAGTTATAAAAAGGCAAAAGGCTAATTAATTGTCCTTTTAACATGTTTTTCATTTACTTATTTTACACAGCAAATGCATACATGAATAAAAAAAGGAAATAAAAATTACAATGTGTATTCTATTTTACGTTTGATTTGGTTTTCATTTCGGCATTGTACATCTTCCATACTAATGATCAGATTTATTGTTTCTTCCTGCTGTAGAGCAAAACTTTGTTTTTCTTAAATACTGCTTAAGCAGCAAAATCAAAGCATTAGCGTAAAGGGAAGGTTGGGACTTCTGCAGTGACTCCATCCGTGTGAAACAGTTTGCACAGTTCATTAAAAAGCATTTCAACAAACAAAAACAATGGTGCTTTCCATGGAAGACTTAAACAGTGAGGATCACCCCAATGTAAATGCTTTAGGGCAGTTTGCTCTTCATCTACGCATGGAAAGACTAATGCTAAACATGTAGTGAAGGGAAGCAAAGAAGAAACTTTTACATGACCGAAATTACCCGTCATCCTTTTTCTGCTACAGCCTTGAATATGAGTTTGACCAAATGGCAAAAAAACAACAAGATAAGTCATAAATATGGATGGAGTGACGGATGAGTCGGGGCAGTTGATTCATGTAAAAGCAGCTTCATTTCTTCTTCTCCCTTTCAACATTCATAAGCACATGTTCAAAACACACATCGGACACTGGATTGCTGGAAACACCACAAATTGTTTTGTTTGTTGTCTCAGCTGTCTCAACACTGATGGTGATGTGATGTGATAACCGTGGACATTTTGTGAAGCAAGGAACAAATGCTTGCTGCAGTGCAAAACAACCAAAAAACTGGGTTTTTAGCACTTCAAGGTTCTTCATTAGAACAAGTGCAACATACACTGGCCTTGTCATGCCACGCCGACACGGGAAGCGAATGCGATGAAATCTGCTGCTTTTTGACGCTGGCGTATCCCGACGCTGCGGATGCTGCAGGTGTGCATGCTACACATTTGGAAATGTACTTAAAAATTGACTCCATTAATCCAATGCGCCATCAGATATTAAGGAAACATGCTAAGTTGATTTACTATATTTTGTGATCATTTCAACATTACAACAGTATTTTATTCCTGTTATTATTTCATGTATATTGTATCCGAGTATTTCATTTATAACTATATTCTGTGCTGTGTGACTGATTTTGCTGCTGCAACACTGTAATTCACCATTTTATTGGGCTCAATATCTATCTATCTATCTATCTATCTATCTATCTATCTATCTATCTATCTATCTATCTATCTATCTATCTATCTATCTATCTATCTAGTTAAAGAGATAATGAAATCAATAATTACCATTGACCAAAATGTGTAATCTGGCCTGTTTTGCAGCCTTGCTTCTGACCTTATTTTTGTAACACAGGGGTTGTAATGTCACTGCTTTGGTATGAGAGGCTGTAGTGGATACTGGAAGCCGATGTAATCTCTTTGAACCTTTAAGGTGGTTTAAATAGCTGCATTGTCTGTCTATGTTTAGGAAAAAGCACAACCTGGTCAAACCACTCCAATACTTGGAGGAGATGTGCAGCTGCTAGCATGCTGCAGCTAAATTTAGCTGGCTAACATGTGGCTTTTGTGTTTGTTGTTTTGTTCTTCCAAAGTGTTAACACCATCTGCTCGTCCTGGGAATGCATTCTCACACTGAAATTCTCAACTCACTCTGCAGATTAACAGCTATTGTCATACTGGACTCCAAAGACGGTAACTCCAGTGGAAAGTGAAGCTAAAATGGAACTAGATGTGTGAACTGCAAAAAATATCAAACCTAACAAGACAATTGAGTCTTCGCTATTTTTTTTTTAGAACAAATGGAAATAAAATGTGCCAGATGAGTGCAAATGTGCGATATAGATACAAAATGATGACTCTGAACTGGAGCTGGGAGAATATCTCCACACACTGGAGGATCTCTATCAACATTTTGTCCTCATTTTAGTAGATTAACGTGACTCATTTTAAGCCAATCCCTGATGTACTTTCCTAAACTTAAGTTTTTTTGTTGCCTGAATTTAACAAGTTCAATCTCAAAGCTAACTGCGTGTTTAAAGCAGCCTGTTACGTTAAATAGAACAGTCATATAATTAACCCTCATGTTGTCCTCGGGTCAAATTTGACCCGTTTTCAGTTTTTTTTATCACAAAAAATGGGCCTGAAAATGTCAGCATCATATATATCAAATAACTTTGAAAAAAAACATCAAAAAGCACCTACACCATTGAAAAAGTGACAAAAAATGTCAAAAAGCGATAATAGTGTTGAAAAAACCCTTCTTTTTTTTCATGGTTGACGGGAAGACAACACAAAGGTTAAAATTTCCTCCGCAGTCACCAGTACGGTCCCATATTTGAAAATATATAAATAGCACTAAATAGTAGGGGTGGGGGAAAAAATCGATACAGCATAGTATCGCGATATTTTCAGGGGCCAGACTGTATCGATACACAGGCGCCAAATATGGATCTATTATTATATATGTGTTGGTCAGTTTGTCTGCTTGACAATCTCATTTTTTTATATGAACAAACAGTGAAAGGTATTCTTTTAGAAAAAAACAAAGTTTCCTTTTGGGGACATCATTTGAAATTGGGGAAAAATTAGAAGTTGGAAAAAAGGTTTTGAATTGCAATATATCGCAGAATAGTATCGTGATGATATCATATCGCCCACCCTGAGCCATGGTTCTGCTCCAGGTTTCTGCCTCTTAAAAGGAAGTTTTTCCTTGCCTCTGTTGCTTAGTGCTTGTTATTGGTGGGGATTGTTGGGTTGTACGGTCTAGACCTGCTGTTTTATGGAAATGAAAAGCGCAGTGAGATTTATGTTTTTTTTATGTTTTCCATTTGCTTTTAAAGTGTCTTATGCATCATATTGTACTTTGTGGGTATTGTATTACATTTTACTGTGAAGCACTTTGTGATTTTTTATCTGTGAAAGGTGCTATACAAATAAACCTTACTTACTTACTTACTAGATAACTGTTGTTGAGATTTGGGGCTATATAAATAAACTTGAATTGAAATAAATTGAAATATCGGGGGGCGTGTGGTGATTCCCACCCAACCATACCTATTCTGTCTTTTAGGTGTGACAATGTGTTGGTGCGAAAGTTCATTTTTTTTACCGTTGAAATGATGACTAATTTATCTAAAGTACCTTTTTTAAACCCATGTATGATCATGCGTTTTATTAATTTGAACTTTAGTGTTATAATATATTCTAATAAATAAACTGAAGTGAATTGAACACAGGAGTGACGTTGCATGAAACATGAAAAACTCGAATCATGCCTAACTGACTGGCGACTAGTCAGGCAGGATGTGTTTTGCAGCATGTTGATGCTGAGAGGATGGTCTACCCTACGGAGCACAGCGCTGAGTGTCCTGCAGGAGAACGGGGAACAGACTGCCCATGCCACGTACCTTCCTCTTCCCCTTGCTGCACCACCTCCTGTGGCTCTGGTTCTGGTTCTGGTTCAGGCTCTACCTCTGGCTCTGCTTCTAACTGGGCCTCCGCCTCTGGGGCTACTTCTACTTCTACTACCTCCTCCTGGGCTAGGGGCACGCAGCATGCACCAAACCGCCGGGGAGAGGGAGGGTGTCGGAGAGAAGGCCGTTAATGAAGACCACAGACATGACACAAAGTGAGAGATTACTTTAGTTACAGAGAGGACGGATGGGTGAGCGATGGACAGAGTTGCTGGAGAGAGAGAGAGAGAGAGAGAACACATGATGATGAGAGAAAGTCAGTTGACCTTTCACAGAGAAGCCATATTGAACTGTCGAGGCGGAAAACGTCCCTGAAGAGCAGCACTATTTGTGCTGTTGCTGACAATCATTTCTTAAATTCAGTTTTTTTTATTTCTCTCATTATCTAGCAATTTTCTAATTTGTTCTAATAACTTTGTCATATAAAAAACTACCAAAACACATATCATTTATAACTAATAAGCACTTATACTGTATATAATGAGCAAAACAATGTAGAAACTAACGTCGAGAGGCACATTTCCAAAAAGTGAACGGCTTCTGCTGCCAAAACCAATTTTTCAGAGGCAAATATAATACTTTTACTCAACAAATAAGTAGTAATGTAGGCCTAATAGACTAAAAATTAGCCTCACCTTTACTAGCAGGAACATTAAAGTGATATACTTTTATACATTAATGCATCAATAATTATAATCCAATAAAATAATAAAATCACGCCATTCTACAAAATAAGTATTTTTATTTTTGGTACTTTAAGTATATTTTGATGCTCATATTTTTGTATATTGTAAATGCATTACTTGTACTTAACAGAGTATTTATTTTTTGCCTAATTGATAGGAAAGGGGGGAGAGAGACGGGGGATGACATGCAGCAAAGGGTCGCGGGTTGCAATCGAACCCGGGCCACTGCGGTAAGAACTGAGCCTTGGTACACGGGGCGCACACTCTACCAGCTGAGTTACCAGGGCGTCCCTTAAGGGGGGCAGTAGTTCAGTCCGTAGGGACTTGGGTTGGGAACCGGAGGGTTGTTGGTTCAAGACCCCGTACTTAGTGTGGATTGGTAGCTGGAGAAATGCCACTTCACCCTCCTGGGCACGGCCAGGTACCCTTGAGCAAGGCACCGTACCCCCCCCCAACCGCTCAAGGCGCTGGTCCAGCTGACAGCCCACTCATTCGGACATCTCTCCATTTGTGCATTATTAGGAGTGTGTATTTAAATTTTAATTTCCCCACTGGGGATCAATAAAGTATAAATTATTATTAAAAGTATTTCTTCACTGTGGTAATACTACTTTTAAAAATTCAGAGTACTTCTTCCATCATTGGTTACAAGCTAGTGGAACAGCAGCTAGACTCTAGACTAAGCTATATCTATCTATCTATCTATCTATCTATCTATCTATCTATCTATCTATCTATCTATCTATCTATCTATCTATCTATCTATCTATCTATCTATCTATCTATCTATCTATCTATCTATCTATCTATCTATCTATCTATCTATCTATCTATCTGAGTTATTGCCAGTGGGATTTCTAATGTCCATTGTGAGATTTCCACCTCCACTGTTAGAATATGGCCGCTGTGTGAATGAGGTCAACGACAGCTGCATTGATGTGACATCAACACATGACGACGTCAACATGTCACATGCCGAGAAAACAAATGCAGAGAGCGTAGAAGCTCACTCCCATTTTTTTCTCAACCGTGTGATTCACTCAGTCAGAAAAAAAGTCACCCTTAACTTGGTCGTGTTTGACTGACGGCTGTGTGTTAGTTACCTGCCAGAAAATAAACATCTACGCATCCTTATTGTTTGGACAATGAAATCATTTATAAGAAAAAAAACATTGTCCCCTTAAAAAAAAAAAATGGATTTGAATTTCAATGCGAAACATCCACAAAGCTATTTTTAATGCAACCGAGAGTAAATAAAGCAACAAAAGCAGCTGCTCAACTGAGGTCCTGACCTGTTTGTCTTTTATTAAAAGCACAGAGAGTTCCTACAGTCCCACTCTCCTTAGGAAATCCTGCTCTGACTCACGTTGGATCTGTGCAGATGTTAGTACATCTTGTTTAAAGAGCAGGTGTCAGCGTCAAACTCTTCAAATTAAGGGTGAACTCAGGCAGCTGACAGATTAGTGCAGTGGAGAAAAGATTGGGAATATGAATTCGATTCAGTCGTCTTTACCTTCCTCGTCTTCAGTTTTGGAAAAAAAACAAGGCATGGGGGACAACAGAAACAAACAGAACATGGTGTCATGTCTTTGATAGAAATTACAATTCTTTTTTTTTTAAATTAAATTCCTCTGCAAATATGTGACACACATTTATACATTTCTAAATGCATTCAAAATATATAGTGAACAAATAATTTAAATATATATATATATATATATATATATATATATATATATATATATATATATATCCCTTGAAAGGTCTTCACTTTGGACCCTCTCGCATCTATTAACAAATATAATGTCTTTATCTTAATTTCAAACAATTGAGATAACATATATAACATATATAGGGAATGCAATCAGTCTCTACTAGAACACAATTAAAGTTTGTTTTTTGTCATAAGGTTATAATTAATGTTAAAAATCCACTATGGAAACAACATAAGTGTCATATCCAGAATAATGTTCTGAACTGAGTCAGGAATACATGTTTATCACAGGAAATAAGGTAAGGCCGTTGATTTCCAGGTAGAAAAAATTTACTTTTGTTCAATTTTTCTTCTTGTAAAAATTTGAAATGGGTCAATTTGACCCAAATACCATACAAGGGTTAAATATATATATATATATATATATATATATATATATATATATATATATATATATATATATATATTAGGTGCATCAAATTTGAATGGGAAATTTTAATTTCAAAATATCAATTTGGCTGGCATTGCATTTTGTTCCAATTAACATAAAAATGACTTTTGCAAAGCTTTGAGGAATTCCATTGAGATTTAGGGGTGCCATCTAACACATGAACTTTTGTGAAATTTTGAAAAATGGGCAATTTTTAGTCTAATTGCCAAAAGGTTGACCTGGAAATGTTGAGTACAGTGAACTTTTAAACAGTAACATGTTCTATAGGGTTATCAAAGTAAAAGTTGTATGTTTGCCCTTAGGGCAACTTGGGCATTTCTCAGAATTCAACTTTCAAGATTCTCCATTCATTTGTCCTATAGACAAAATGAATGGAGGTGGCCTCACGTGGCCTTACCCTGAGTTTTGTGCAGCAGTGATGGATGTCGGACACACATATAAAGTTTAATTGACTTTATTGTTAAACACAAGGAGCGATACTGACACACTTAAAAGAACAAACCCTCTCTAGTGGCTAATTCACTGGCAACTAACAGGGCCTAATGGTAAGAGCTGACACTAACTAAACTTTCAAACAATTGCTCAGTCTGTGCCAGAGTCCGCTCCACTGAGCAACATCACCAGGCAGAAAGAGAGAGGAAATGGAACCTGAACTCTGAACCTAGCCAGTGTGTCTCCCCCCAGATATGTCTCCCTACCTGCCACCCAAGAGTAACCGTCCTATTCAGGCATTAGCTTGCGTTTGCAGTGGCGAAGGTTTGGCTGTTGGCTGCGGTCATGTTCAACTGCCTGCAGCACATTCTGCAGGTGCTGCTCCTTCCTGGCCACTGCGACGAAGTCGGACGTGAGCTTGACGCCACGCTCGGCACAGTCATTGACCACGTTCATCTTCAACCTTGTAGCCAGTGACACAACACTTGGTCGGCTAAGGATATCATGTGGAATGAAGACGTTTGTTCCAGTCTTCTTACGCTTGACACTTGCTCCAGTCTTCTTACACTTGTGGGATGGTTCGCCCTCAGATGGTGGACAGACTGTATTAGTATCCTCCTCTGGCTCCTCATCACTCTCCGACACCAAGCTGGACATTGCAGTCATCTCCTCCAGCTCCTTTTCACAGTGGAACAGCCTGGCTGCTGCGGCAGCTTGACGCTCCTCTCGCCGCTTCACCTTGAGCTGCAGCTTTTTGTCCAATACACCAAATGTGGCCACTCTGTCGGTCTTCATGCTGGCCAAGAAAGCTAGGTCTTCTGGATTATCAATTAGCTTTTCCACATTTGGAGGCCACAGCGGAAATGTGGCATCAAGTCTGCACTCCATTTTCTCCAATTGTTTCGCTGTAGTCTCACTGGAGCGCTTGGCCTGGGAGATTTTCCGCAGCTTGTTGTTAGCATTGACTAAGTCTACCATCTTGTGGCACGCACGCTTGTCGCTCACCATTGGGATGTTTGCTTTCTTGTAAAATGGCCGCACCTGCTCCAGGACAACCTTGGCTGCTTTGAACTGCGACAACGCTCCATTTGCACCAGGTTTCTTGGCAAGCATGCAACGTAAGATCTGGCGACCAGTTGGCAGTTGGCACCGGTGATGATGCCATCCTCACTGGTGATGCTGGGGCCCAGACCAAAAACCAGGATGCAACTGCTAGTCTGGCAGGGACCAGTTGGTGAGGGCAGCATCTTAGAGCTGGATCCTGGGGTGGGTTGAGTTGTGCAGTGCCTGAGAATGAAAAGGATACAAGCTCAAGGATAGTGTTTAAAATCATAACTTAGCATACTTAATATGACTCAATTATGATAAACCATGCTTGCATAAGCCTCAAATTTTAGCTTTACATAGTCTAACTTCATCATAACTTACCGTTACATCACTACCAGAGTAGCTAGCTGTGCTCGCAAATATACTTATATTTAAAATGTTAATTTACTGTAACAACTACAATGCTACTCTCAATAAACATGAGACATCAATACTCTGAATATGACATTGTCCACTCTAGAATACTGTTGATGTTAAGCTTAATAGCTTAGCTAACGTAGATAGCTAACTGTGGTTAGCAAACTGTTGCTAGCTAACGTTATCTAGATGTAATGAACACCAAATACCTATAAATATGACTTAAGTATACAAAGACACAACTACAGATATGTTAGTAATATGTAATAATACATACCGAACACAATTTAACAGAAAGATCACCTTAGTTTTCTTGAGCTGCAGTGTTGTTCACCTCAGATCTCCATGGCGACCATTGAGCACTGTTTACCACTTTATCCAACAAAAACATGTGTGTGGTGGCACCCCTAAATCATCATGTATTGGAAAAATATTTTGCATGTGTTGTTTCTACATATATTGGAACACTTTTAGCACCCAGCCATATCAGAATTCAAGAATTGTGTTTTTGATGCACTTATATATATATATATATATATATATATATATATATATATATATATATATATATATATATATATATATATATATATCAGTGTATATATATCGGTGCATTTGAGGCATATTTCTAACATATTTTGAGAAATCATATTGTAGTCTTATGATAGAATGATCTAAGTCAGTGCGGACACAACACCTTTTAAAGTCAGTAAAAATAACTTGAAATACAAATCTTAAGAAATTCTGTTACTTGGATTTTAAGCATTTTATGTTAGTAATTTGAATACAGCCATAAGTTATATAGCTTGCTTATTTGGTTCTTATGCATGATAAAACAAAAATGATTGGTTGTCACTTACCCTCTACATGATCCCTGAAACATTAAAGACAAGACATTCATAAATCAATCAAACGTGACAACTTCTCTACAATAAAAATGAAGCAAAATAACATCAGACAGCCGTGTGTGTGTCTGTTGTGGACTTACAGTTCCTCAGTGTCGGACATGGTGACAGCAGACTTCACACCTGGGGGACAGAGAGCGCGATGAGCTGACAGGAAGAGACTGTGCTAATATGAAAGGTTAAGAGTTCGATCCCCACAGAAGCATCTGTCCTGCTGCAGAAATGTCAAACTTCTTTCTCTTTCTTCTTAATAGACTGGAAATCTTTTCATGAAAGGTGTATCCGAAAACCCAGAACCACGTATTCGCTTTCATGATCATGTTCAAGAAAAGTTAGATGGGATGAACGATATCTGCAGAAGAGAGTCTCTCACTGTTGGCAAGAAAGCAGTGTGTGTCTCGCAAGATTCAAACTATTCCTTTAACCCTCGTGTGGTCTTCCCGCCAAAAATTGAAAAAAATCAACACTTCTGTTGAAGCTTTTTTTTTTTTTTTTACTTTTTCTTACGTTTTTGTCCCTTTTTTTTCTACACTTTTTTCTACGCTTTTTTCAATGTTCAACACTACGTAACACTAACTTTAGTTTAACAGTAATTTTTGGGATTCATGGTCAATTAACCTCATTTTTAGTAATTATACCTAATGTTTGAGTTAGAAAAACTTAGAAAATAGGAATTATTGAGACTAAAATTAAAGGAATGGATGTTGATGATAATCACAGACTGGAATATGTCAACTTTTACTCTCAATACTATTTCAAAAACACTTCAATTTGTTTTTCAAATGCTATAAAATTGAATAAGACGCCCCAAAATTAATGAAAGTAGAGATTTGTACTTGGCAAAGAGCGTTGTGTGGAATCAATCATGTTATTTTGGGGAATTAAAAAGAACATTGATATAGGACAACATGAGGACAACATGAGGGTTAAAGAAAGTAAAGTACTAGGACCTCATGAATCCCAAGTCTAATTTTGGGTTGACAAATCTTAACAGAATACCTTAAAACTCATTGTGTGCACCGCTAAAGTTAAAGAGTTGAAGTTTCAACAGTTTGTGTTCCTCTTACTATTTCTGGCTTAATTTGGGACGCGTTTTGTTCCCAACCAAACCTCTTAAAAATAACTCTAAACTTGCTTATATATCATAAGGAAACATACTTCTGAGACTCCAGCAATGGTGTAATGTAACTGTACATTTGCTCAAGTACAATACATTTTCGTTATTATAATTTATAATTTAATTCCACCTGCATCTCAGAGGAAAATGTTGTACTTTTTAACTCCACTACGTTTATAGGTCTTTTATGAGTGTTAATAATACAAGTATAAAGTATTAACTATTGAATGTGTCCCCACTGAAGCATTTTCACACTACTTAAACACCTCGTCCACAACTGTTGACTCAGCTGGTTGGGAGGTGTCACCTTCTTTGCAGGTTTTGTTTTCGTTTTCACACATGATACCCGTTACAAGTCCAGAGAAGACCACGCATCATTACCACTTATATCACAAGGATTATTTTTAGCTTAAAGATCACATATTCTGATCTTTTTCAGGTTGATAATTGTATTCAAAGGTTGTACCAGAATAGGTTTACATGGTTTCATTTAAAAAAAAAAACACCATATTTTTGCCGTACTGCATATTGCTGCTTCAATCTTTGTTGGTAGTCGTACCTAGGTAAGGACTACTAGCCAGTCAGAAGCCAAGTATGAGGGCTAGCAGCTAGGTAAGCATTATAAGGTGTGTTGCAAAGTGACGCACGTTTGTCTCTGAAGTAAAGGCTGGACTACAATAAAGCAGTTTGGAGCAGATTGTGAACAGTGTTTTCCATGAATAATGGTAAGTAATAAAATAATGTAGTTTTTCTTAGACAGGAAATTAACAGTTATACCCTAATTAAAGGCCAAACTCCTAGATTATGCTGTAATTAGTACATATGTTAGATATAATAAACCTTACTTTCTATGTGCGACCAAAATTACTTCTAATCTGGATTATCCACAGACGTCACTGTTGACAGTTTTCAGACAAACTCTTTCTTTGCTCCAAGGAAATACACACTACTGTATCCGATCACAGAGGCAAAAGTAGAGGCAGGATGGGCAGAACACTTCAGCGAGGTCCTAAACAGACCACCACCAACAGCAGAGGAACCAAAGAACTGCTCTCAAGAAGAGGAAATCATCTCAGAGCAGTTCAAGGTACACCCAGCGATCGATCTATAGCTATCAACATTCCACACAAGGAGCATCAGAAAATTCCCGCGTATCTTCTGGCCTAAAACCATCTCCAACCAACAACTCACTCGGCCCAATTAAGAAAGCAGAGACACTATGACCATGAGATGGCGGTGGAGATGGATTGGACACAGAACTACCCTCCACTGGACACCGAGGAAGGTCTGAGAGAGAACTGAAAACCCTGAAGCCCTACACTTTAGAAAATAACTACAATTCTTGCATGATTCTTACCATGTTTAATACATATTGCTATTGTGTTTCATGCTTGTTTTTCTATAAAAACATGTTTGTTTTGTGTGAACAGGTTTTAGATTGTGGGTATTTTTAGTGTGATAGTTACTGAGTTTGGTATGTGGGCGTGGATTGCACATTGGTTCTTGTACTGGAATGTCTGTGATGTAATGGGTTTGCATTGTGTGTCTAGTGCGGACCTCAGGAAGAGTAGCTGACTGCTACGGCATCAACTAATAGGGATCCTTTTAATAAATAAGCTAACTTTTGGGCGCCATCCAAAAGGTTCACCCTAAACAGACAGAAATGGAAATACTTTGTTACCGCCCTACATGCCCTAACTACAGGGCAATAAGTAAGTACGTCTTTATTTAAAAGTAGTTAAAATGAAATCTGTTCCCAACAAGGCCTGAAATTACCCATGCTGTGTCCAAAATTACCCCCTAACTCAGGTTTTCACCACTCCATATATATTACCAGTGTGTCCCTTAGGTTGACTGATGGAGCTTTAGCTGTAGACATACTTAACCCTTGTGTTGTCTTCCCGTCAAAAGTCTTTGGTTGAAGCTTTTTAGCAATGTTTTTAACTTTTTCTTCCGGTTTTGTCCCTGTTTTGCACTTTTGATGCTTTGTTTTCACATTTAACACTATGTAACATTAACTTAACTTTAGTTTTAAAGTTATTTTTGGAATTGATGGTCAATAAACCTCATTTATAGGAAATTATACCTATTGTTTGAGTTAGAAAAGCAGAATTTAGGAATTATTTAGACTAAAATTAAAGGAATGGATGTTGATGGATAATCACAGAGTGGAATATGTCAACTTTTACTCAATACTATTTCAAAAACACTAATATTTTCCTCCAAATGCTATAAAAAAAGAATAAGACACCCCAAAATTAATGAAAGTAGAGATTTGTACTTGCCAAAGAGCGTTGTATGGAATCAATCATGTTAATTTGGGTAATTAAAAAGAACACTGATATAGGAAAACGGGTCAATTTGACCCGAGGACAACATGAGGGTTAAATATAATGTTTTTTGCTAGCTACAGGCGTTTTGTTAGTGTTTCAGCACTTGGTTGCGTATGATGGCGCCAATGGTTGGCGTGGCCGTCACGAGTACGCTGCTTTGCGCTCTGTCTCTAAGGTACATACAAATCCGAATTCAGACACTGAAATTAAATGGCTGAGGGTACAATGCACTATATAGTAAAAAGGGAAGGATGTCAGACACAGCCCCAGAGATTTGAAAGGTATTTGTTTCCAAATTCCATTTGCTTCCATTGTATTGGAGATGAGGCAGAAATCTCAACACTTGAAAATGAACCAACCCTAACACTATTTAACTTTGAGTGTACATAGTAAATGGATTTCACAACAGACAATCCACCAAAATGTGCTTGATTTGCGTTGAACTATGACGTCTTTCACAGGTTATATAGCAATGCCATATTTCAGTCCTTTATACGGGAAACATGCCTCTTATCCGCTCAAGGTCTTGCTGACTCCAAGTCCAAAGCGGGATGAGGAGCAGCTCTGTTGGAGACCATGTGGGAGGATTTGTGCTCACTGTATATCCTATATATCATATTTGATATATTTAAAGTGTCTTTGGATGACTCTTTCACACTTAGCAGTGAGCACAGCTGCAGAGGACTCGGAGGATTAGTTCTGGATCATATTTCTACCCATCAGCTGAGGAACGGCGTCCAAATAGCGCCTTAATCCCTCGGCTCGATCCGGCAGGAGGATCCCCGGCACTCAAACAGCCAATCAGCATCCGCCTCCAACAAACGAGCTCTTTGATCGACTTACAGCTGACAGCGACCTCACCTCTGTGTGTCCAGTGTTCACTCAGTACATACCGACACTTCATCACTCTGTATATTTGGTGGATGGTCACTTCACTTGTTCAGTATGAGAACACTGAATGCTCCAAAGTGTTTCTGAGTATTTCCAAAGCTAAAACTCAGCGCTGAAACTTAAAGACGGATGAAACAGGTGAGACGGCATCTTGAGCCAATCAAGAGCAGATTTAGATTGAAATGCCGATATGAGACGGATTTACAGGCTGATGAATCAGTCGGGTGGTGAGGGATGTGTATTTTGCTTCTGACAGCAAACAGACGCTATGCCTCGTCACCATCTCAAAACCTCACATCTCTAACATGACGGCCTGGTTTTCAGGTCGACCATGACGGCTACGTGGGTGTTTAAAGTTCAACTTTAAAGTTCAACATACCGATAAGAGGTTAAAGGAGGAGAATCTCTCAGTTTCTGGAACATATGGTTGTGTAAAATGAAAAAGTTTAACAAGATTTTTGAAGAAGCGGAAGTTGAACCAAATATTCTGACAATTGGGCGTCTGCTCATGTAAAACCAATTGTGTCTCTGTAAATTGGGGGCAGAATCAAATGTACAACAAAAAGAAAGAATATGCAGAGGAAGACAAAGTCAAAAGACATTTAACCAATAAAATGTTACAAATAACAGAAATAAGGTTTTTCTAAGGCATAATTACGCAGATGAACACTATGTGTAGTTGGTATTTTGGTGGTGTGTATGTCTACTGCCCATCTGTGAGTCCCGCCAAACTAAAAGCACGCTATCCACAGGAATGACATTCATATTGGACAGTTCAGCCGGTCACTTTACATCCAAACCTCAATGTCAGTGTGGCAACAGGCCATTTGAAAGTGAATGTAAGTGTTACCGGACTTAAAATATTAAAGTTAACGCGGCTGTGTGCAGGGAATTCATCAGACATCAAATTGAAGAGATGGTTAACAAAATAAAAAATACAAGAATCTGTTTATAGCTAAAATTCACAGCTGAACACCTAAACGTCACATAAAGTCAACGTGCAAGCTGCTCTGATTTCATTGAGCCTTTGGCAGTATATTACCGTACTTTATACACCTTTGATTGCTTAAATACCCTCATCTATTTCCCTCCAGAGTACTTAAGCTTAACTCCATCATTACCAATGATGATCTACGCCCTGAAAAAGGTACATACAATAAAACACATTATTCAATTACACAAAGTGACATTTTTATGAACCTGTTAATCAATCTGGTCTCAGGAAACTGGACTCCAGCACTCCAGCCAGACTCTTAACCACCCCCAACATAAACTACACGTTCGACTTGCGGCAGAACATGTCTTCACCTATTTCAAACGTCCCTTCTGGGGTTTCAGCCTGGAGCTTGTGAGGACAGATGAGGAACTGAGTCTCTTTTCTCCTGCTGCACACAAAAGCAGCAATAAAAACACAATCTACTACAACTAGATTTGGGCCAAAAAAAAGGAGAAACAAATCAGAAGAAAAACATGTGGTTTACTAGTGAGAAGGGATTTCAGGGCCACTGACTGTCAGTGTTTGTCTTACCTCAGAGAGGAAGAGAAGCTCCTCGGACGATGAAGATGAAGGTCTGTAAGAAGCTGCAGGCTCCGCTCAGAGAATAAGTCCTTGTGTTCTAGTGATACTTGAGCTCATCCGGCCCTTATTGGCTGTGGATTGAGAGTGAGGTGTGTGTGTGTGTGTGTGTGTGCGTGCGTGTGTGTGTGTGTGTGTGTGTAGTGTATATGTTTGGAAAAGATGGGGAGAGAAAGAGGGGGCTGGCATGACCCTGGAGAAGGAGATGGGTGAAATACTGGGGGTGGAAGAGGAGGGCTCAGGTTTTGGAAAGGAGCAGCTGAGAAGCTTCTGATGCTAAATTTACAGTGATAGAAGGCTGGGGGGGGTGGGGGGGGGGGTTACACATCGGCTTGGCATCCAGACAATGGTGGGAAACTCTCTGTGTGTGTGTGTGTGTGTGTGTGTGTGTGTGTGTGTGTGTGTGTGTGTGTGTGTGTGTGTGAGTCAATCAATCAGCCTGTACAGAGTAACACAATAGTAGAACAATAATAGAACTGGACTGAAAACAGAATGCTCGCTATTGGTCGTGATTTCTGGAGCAATTAAATACACAGTAACGTGTTGGTAAGGTCACACACACACACACACACACACACACACACACACACACACACAAAATTATAGATGCACCGATAAGGACATTTTACCATTAACGTTGCCGATAGACGATATTTACCGATGTCGATGTGTTTAATCTATGATAATCATTTTGAATAATTTTTTGTACGTACTAAAGTCTTTATTATGAATCCCTCATAACTCTTAGCCACGTCCCGCCCTACGTAGAAGCTCAGTTGGTTGGGGTTAAGCTATGACCTTGAATGGTTAAGGTTAGAATAGCCAATTGGCTAGGGGTTAGGACCTGAACCATCGGGTTACGTCACCTTGGACGCCTGGCCAATAGCTTGTGAAGCTATAGAAGGGATAAGAATAGGAATAATAGGAAGATAATTAAGAGTACCGAAGACCTGTGAACACTGAATTTGGAAAAGTAATGACTTTCTTTATTTGCAAAACATAGCAAAGCCTAGAAATCCTGGATTTACTGCATTGTCTCCTCTCAATAAGTTCCAGGGCCACCATGACAAACACAGAAGTGGAGTACTAAAATATTGTACTCACGTAAAAATGCCAATACTTTGATGAGACAAGAAGGATTTGGGGGTGGGGGTTGGTTTAGGCCACCCACATGTTATTGTAGGCCCAGTTTAATATGCAACTTCATTTCATACAATATGTAGTAGGGGGTCCCTGCTCCGTTTCTCTTTCAGTTAAGGGGTCTTTGGCCTATAAAACGTTGAAGACCCCTGCGTCAGAAGCTCCTTTAAGGGAGCTTTTGATGAATCTGAGCAGCCATGAGGACCAGTGAGCTAACGCTAATCCTCATTAACAGACATAAACATCGACATTGGACAGAGGAAGGTGCGTTGACATGAGGATATCAGCAGAATACTAGTGAAATGTGTCAAGTTATAATGGCCAAGCTGTACACCTGAATGAATAGGATGAGTTGTAGTTGTAGCCACGACTGAGCCCCAGATGGTGAAGCATGAATGGAGCAGCTGATGATTCAAGGCAAGCCAGACTTCAGACACTGCACACAAGTGAAATTCTATACTATAAAATATTATAATACTATCAGCTACTCTTAGACATCCCTGATAGTGTACAGTCATACTCAGACCAAACGAGAGCTAATTGTAGAGTGAATATTGCAAGTAAACTCATCAAGTGGCCAGAAACACGACCTCTAATGAATGCTAATGTTGCTAAGTGTTTGATAACTAGATATGTAATGTAACAACTGGCAACAACAAGCTGGTGGCAGGGTGGTGGTTGGTTCTCTGTCAGCTTGTTAGCTATGGTGGTCAAAACTGATTAATACAGCTTTGAAGATAGTGTACAGTCAGTTAACTTGGGAGAAAGGAGCATAAACAGGTATTACATAAATATAAACACATACATAAATACATATATATGTATATGTATATGTATATATATATGTATATGTATATACAAATATATATATATACACATATATACATATATATACACATATATATACATATATATATATATATACATATATATACATATATATATATATACATATATATATATATATACATATACATATATATACATACATATACATATATATATATATATATACATATATACATATACATACATATACATATATATACATACATATACATATATATACATATACATATACATATATATACATATATATACATATACATATACATATATATACATATATATATACATATACATATATATATATATATATATATATACATATACATATACATATACATATATATACATATATACATATATATATATATATATATATATACATATACATATATATATATATATATATATATATATATATATATATATATATATATATATATATATATATATATATACATATACAGATTACAAAATACACAAAACTATGCCACACAATTACATGGGAGTGGAACAGTGCGACCACTGGCTACTAGTTGCTCCCCTGGTGTAAGTAACGGTGTACATGACTTGCCTAAAGAAGCACCCCCTTTCCTTCTCCTTTGAACTGCTACCCTCAGGACACGATACTGTGCTCCTATGTCTAAAACAACCCAGATCCAAGCTCTCCTTTGTTCCACAGGCCATCAAACTCCTTAATAATGAAGGTCCTGTACGATGATAGGTATAATCGGTGTACTTGTCTTCATTTCTCTTTCTCCCAACTGAGTGGTAATGTACACATGCTATGGTTTTTCTGGTGGTTTTTATGTGATATGATTTTTTACTGCAACATAATTTCCCCATGGGGACAATAAACAAACTTCTCCATCATCATTTCAAAGAATCTATCCTTTAATCCCAGGCCCACTAACTTAACATACCTCATAGAAATAAATTCTACAAGAGGAAGGACATTTTTACGAGGTAAAGTGACACTCAACTTAGGCGCTGCATAGCAACACAAGTTAATAACAGCAGTTGACAGGCGCTGGAACTGTAGTGAAATCACAACTACACACCGTCTGGGTGTGAGATAACGGATAGGCTCCAAGTGGCAACTTCCTGGCCTGAAAAAGTGAAGCCAGTACAGGAATGCCATAAACCTGCATTCTCTTATTTACAGCAGGAGAATGACTCCACTAGCTCCAAAAATAAAAAATAAAATAAAAAAAAAAGGTCTATGGAGAAATGTTCGTACTTCTCACTCAATTTCTTTTACTCAGTAACCATTATTTATTTAGACTTCTCTTTATTAATCCTTTTGGGATGACTCCCGCAAGGAAATTGAAATTTCCAGCATCTGTTTTTAGAAAGAATACAATATAGAGAAAAAAAGAGGAAGACAGTATAAATATAACAGTAATAATAATAAAAAAAAAAAAAATTGTCTATAAAAAAAAAGACATTTACCATAAATTATCATAAAGTGTCAGTGTCGATTCAAGTGTGAAAGTGTTAAAGTGTCCAGGTATTTATGTGAGTCCAGGTGTTTATAGCCTCAATCGCTAGTTTCAATCAGAATCAGAATCAGAATTATTGCCAGGTATGAAGACACATATGAGGAATTTTTCTTTGGAGCATCGTTGCTCACAATGTGCTTACACACAAAACAACCAAAACAAAAATATACACACTAATATATACACAATATATACATACATATATACATACTCTAAACAGAACAAGTCCTCTTCAGAACAGCACAATGTTCATTTTGTAAATTACCATAAAGTAGAGGATGCTTGATCAGTCACGACCGCTCACTGTGTGTTTGCACGTAGTCAAAGTTAATTGGAACAGTTTGGTGGCCTAAAATGTCTTTTTTTCAGCGTTTGGTAGCACCTTGCCAACCACTGTTAGCTAGCGCTAGCATCAGTGTGTTTTATTTTCCCGAGATTCCTCTACCGGACAGTGTTCATATTTTGGTATACGTGTGGTTGTAGTAGTTTTGTACTGTACATTGTTCTTGTTAAATGTTTTCCACTTCAACATGTATCCATCTTTAATGACCTCTACACACCCTGGGAATGCCTTATTCAACGTGCTCTGCCAGAATGAGCATTGAGAAAATTTGAGATGAAGGCAATATGAGATGGTTAGGAACTGAAAGGCAATGTGGTGTGAGGTTTCATTTTCTGAAGTTTCCCAGGTGACCAGACAAGTTGATTTACTCATTTTCCAAAGAGGTAACTTCTCAGAACAAAGCATTTTGCACCTCACCTCAAAGGAACATTTATCTATTCTTATTTTCTTTAATTGGTTGAAAACTGGCAGGGCTGTAGTCAAGACCACCTTTGTCAAGTCCAAGACAAGTCCAAGACCAGGACTAGTTGAGTCCAAGTCAAGACAGAGTCCAAAATGGTTTGAGTCCAAGACAAGGCCGAGTCCAAAATGGTTCAAGTCCGAGTCAAGACCGAGTCAAGGATAGGAAAAAAAAAAAAGGTCTTTATGCGTGACAGTATCAAGACAATCATTTTGGGTTTCCCTTTCCCTCCAATATTATTATCAACATAATAAAGACACCTGGACTTGGTCGAGACCAAAAGCCATATCTGGCAAGACCAGTGGCCGAGACCGAGACAAGTCAGAGTCCAAATACTAGCGAGTACGAGACAAGTCCGAGACCATAGAGAAACAGTCTTGAGTCCGGAGTCAAGAACTACAGTCCTGAAAACTGGTCTGCCAGTTTTCAACCAGCTCTGATAGTGGACTGCTGCACATTAAGATGAGGGGCAGCAAAAAGTACTGTAAACCAATTTCACCCACAACATTATTAAGTTATGAAAAACTTCATTTTGTATATTTTGTCATTTAGAACTTCAAAGTCATTATAAATCTTTTGAAAACAGAAGTCTATCAGGACTACATATGTACATGAAATAGAAATCAATCAATTAACCTAATTTATAGGAAATTATACCTAATGTTTGAGTTAGAAAAGCAGAAATTAGGAATTATTTAGACTAAAATTAAAGGAATGGATGTTGATGATAATCACAGACTGGAATATGTCAACTTTTACTCTCAATACTATTTCAAAACCACTTCCATTTGTTTCTTTCAAATACTCTAAAATTGAAGAAGACACCCCAAAATTAATGAAAGTAGAGATTTGTACTTGCCAAAGAGCGTTGTGTGGAATCAATCATGTTATTTTGGGGAATTAAAATGAACATTGACATAGGAAAACGTATCAATTTGACCCGAGGACAACATGAGGGTTAAAAACCTTCAAGTCAACTCCAAGTGAACAGAGTCACTGCTTTTAACTAGGTGCCCTTTAAATCGTATGTCTATATCAGTGTAAGTTAAGTGAAATGTCTTGTTTGTGTTCTAGTATGTGTAGAGATTTATGGTGTAGTATGTGACCTTTGTCCTGTCTTTTATGTATTTTGAAACCTTTTGCCACCGGTGTTGGCCAGGACTCCCTGGGAGAAGAGTTACTGGAACTCAACGGGACTTTTCTCTCTCTCACACACACACACACACACACACACACACACACACACACACACACACACACACACACACACACACACACACACACACACACACACACACACACACACACACACACACACACACACACACACACGTCTAAAAACAGACAAAATGTCTACAAACCCACTGACCCACTCAAAAACGACAGACAACTACAGAAAGACCAAAACAATTACGAAGTGAAAGAAGAGACTCAAGACACCTACAAAAGAGACTCAAAACGACTTCAAAAAGACAAAAAAAAAACACAGATAAAGGGGGACAGCTCATAGGACAGCATCTCCATAGCGAGGAACTAGAGGTCTAATACTCCACAGGTTGCACAACATGAACTCTGAATGTGTGTTCACTGTAGGAGGTTGTAGGGTGGTAGAACATTGATATGGGAAAACGGGTCAATTTGACCTGAGGACAACACGAGGGTTAAGTGTGAGCACCAGGTAAAGAAGTCATGTCCTGATTAGATACTGGACCTCTCCCCGCTGCAAAAAAAACGACCACCTTCCCTCAGGTGGAGGCGTCTGCCGACCGCCGGTAGGGGCTGCACCTCAGCCATCTCAGGTGGCCTGGAAACCCCCATCTGCCCCTGCAACACACACACTGAAGGAAACAGTTTTATTTTTGGAGTGGCCGCGGGCACGGTGGCTCGCTCCCTAAGGCTTCAGTTCACTTCAGGATGAGTGGCCCTGTGGCACTCTGAGCCGGGATTAACAAGCAGAGAGCAGTTTGTCCCGACAGCCGCTCGCCAAAGGTAAACCAGTCAAACTCAGTGTCTGCTTGATTGACAAGCCGGTGGCACTGCAGAGTGCTCCTGATCCGTCAGCCGGGTGCTAACTTGCAAACGGTGCATAGGATTTGATAGAAGCACGTGCACGAGCTGAAATCTTAAATGCATGATGCATATCAGACATTACAATCTATGAGAGTCAGGGCTTGCAAAGCAGTGTTTAACGTGCTGTATGTTTCTGCCCAATTTTGTGTCGCATGAGTCAGAAATTAAACCCTGCACACCAGTATATTTAATCATTAAATTAAACTATTCTTTTTTTTTATGTGCTGTGAATTGTCTCTGTAGCTCTATTCTTACACTAAACTGTTTTGCAGACCTTCCAGTTAAATACGAACGACACCTATTTCTGCTTCAGGAACGTGTTGCTCAGATTAATATCCCAACTTGATGATTAATAAAGAGCTCATCCTCCATTTTGTTTAACTGAGTTCTTTACACCTAGCTAGATTGAGGTCATGGTACAGTTTTATCTCAAAGCTAATCTTATACTTTCCTCTTTTGAGCCGCACCAGTCGAAGCCTCCCAGATATCCAACGCCAGAGCCTTAAAAGGGGGACCCGCTCATGTGTCAGCTGGCCCTCTTGTCACAGTAACTGCAGGAGGCACTTTGACAACAGTGATTCATGTTAAACATTCGCTCTAAATCAGCCAACCATATCAGAGTGTTTCAATTTCAAGACAGGGACAATATCTCACGGGAGCTATTTCTATGCTGTAGCTCCAATACATACTATTCCAAACAGAGATTGTCAAACTTGTAGAAAAATATCCTATCGGGTATATTTCTTCTCTTGCTTCTCTTACACCAAACTGGTGCTGTACATATATGTACATATACAAATTTAAGATAACTATCGCTCTGAAACACGAGGCTAAGCTCACAGTCGGCGTAGTTCTGAGAGGATTTGGGCCTCGGACTGACATCCAGCAGACTGTGGCTGTTTGTGTGAGTGCAGGACATGCAGGCAGCAGGTGCACGGTGTCAGGATGTTTGCTCTTATTTTTCCTCGGTCTAAAATTAGGCTGTGGACCTTTTCTAGTGTCACTCCAAAGATCGACTCCAATATTCAGACAGAGAAGGGGGAACAATTCAGCTGATGTTGCAGCTCGAGACGACCTAGAGGAAATATGTTACTCAGTGAACAAAACAAACTATTGTAAAACGTCAATTACATTTGAATATTAATTCTCGTTTGTGTAAGCTTTCATACATTATGTGTATAAAAAAAAAAATTCTGATCCAATTCAAACTGGAAAACGAAATACACATTTGCCTAATATAATGCTGTTACATTTATTGTCAGTTAATTATGCTCATTACCTTTGGGTTTCTTCTGATTGTTTGCATGTAATGCCAATGACTCAATTTACTTCTGCTCACATTTTGAGTTTCTTTGCTTATGAACATTAACTAAATACTGCCATCCTTTCTTCCTGTACAAACCTGGTCACCCTCCTGTATGTGTCAATCATCCTCCTTTGGGATTTCTTTCATTTCCTGCATAGGTCATTTTTCTATCCTCTCCTTGAGAGACTATTTTCACAAATAGTTTGTCATCATTTCAAAGCAGACTTGCCATAAGCAACAGCTTTAGATGCCTTTCTATTTCCAATAGTGACGCTTGTTGTAGCCATGCAGCATCTTCAGGACCCATTTAAGAGTTTGGAAACCTGCTAATGAGCCCGTTGCCATGAGAGCTCATAGTTTTCTAAAGCCAGCTGCAGACTTGTCTCGGAGCCATTAGCACGGGTTAAATCAGTACAGTTGGGAAACAGCTGAGTACACTATACTGGGAACTAGAAGAAGAGCTTGTCTACACAGTAAATGACAAAGGAAACAAACACAGAAACGCTCAGTATGAAGGAATCAAAACGTCAGAAAATGTGTTTAATTGAAGTTAATTCAAAAGATGTAGTACTGCAGAGATTATTATTCACAAGATAAAATGAATAATTGCAAAGTATAAACAAAAAGAATCACAATTTGCTTCACTACCTTTTTGGAAAATGATAAGAGGCACAATAATAGTGCCATTACAACAGGATTTAAGTACACGTCCAACCTTAAGCTTGAAATACAGAGAATGGTGAAGTGATAAAAAAAGATTTCTTTTTCATAATCCAGAATTCTTCAAAGTCCAGCATGTGTTTCACAAATCTTCATAGAAATGTCCAGCTGAAAAGGAAGAAAAACAACTTATTGTACACTTGTCATACAAACATAATTAATGACCTAAATCAAAGATCTATGTCTATAATTAATCAAAAACAACCTCAGGAAATTATTTGGACAGCTGCTAAAATATCTGGCATCAAACAAACAAGTACTTTCTGGCCCGACTCTCTATTGGAACAAAACTCCTCAACATTTCTAACTGCTTAGTGATTGAGAACATAACACCGTGCTACCGGCATCTCATGAAATTCCTGCTCTGACGTCTTAATAATCTCTTTCCTAAGCCATATAAAACAATGCCAAAACAGCCAGGTGATTTCTAATTCATGAAAGAATTTATTGGATATTGGCTGTAATTGAGTCTTCATTGGAAACTGACTCATTATTCGTATTGACTACAAAGGATGTTTAAAGCATTTTTTTGTTATGAAGCAAATATGACAAAAACCACGTTATCATGCCTCTTATGATTACTAATTTGGACTATTTTGTGTCTGCTTTGCTGTTATTATATAAGTAGATTTGTGGCTGAAGACAAATACACTGATGTGTCTCATTTGTCTTGCAGGAGTCTAAAAATGTTCATGGAAGTAGGCTACAGTAACGGGCTGGACCCTGACCTTTGCCAGCAGTATCCTCCGCCGTTACTGCCAAAACCAGGCAAGGACAACGCAAGGCTTCAGAAACTCAAGAAGAAGAGAGCCAAGAAAAAAGGCAGCCTTTCTCAGACGCCAATCCCCTTTCGCTCCTGCTTGTCACCTGTCAACGAAGCGAGCACAGACCTCGAGCACAGTGACCAGTCTAGCCCACCAAGGACACCGGATTCAGTCTATACTGTAGATCCTTCAGTATCCAGTTTCCCCTTTGACTCCTTATACGATCACTCTGCATCTGCATTTCCTTATCCTCGGAGCAGCCCCTACGGCCAAACTGGCAGCTTTCCCCCTCAGTCCTACATAGCTCAGATCAGGACTTCTGAAGAGCAGGTGGCTCCGCTGTATGAGTGCTCAACTTTTTTATTTGATGACGTGACTCCTTTCATGATGCCACCTTCGGCTTCAACACCCCCATCACCACCTGAGCAGGCTTCAGCACCATCTCCTCCCTGTGCGTTAAATTTAAACATGTCACAAAAGTCCCATGGGTCAGTCACAACAGTCCCTCCTGTCACTGTGTCGCAATCCAGCACTAAAATATCAACTCACAGCCTGACCCTATCCCCAGCCGCCCCCAATTGTGGCCCAGGTCTGGAACCTTCTCAGGTTGCAGAGCTACCTCCTCTTCCAGTGTTGCTATCCGTTTCAAACACTCAGACACAACCTTTTATTGCCAACCAGAGGGAGACAAATGCCAGTTCAAAGGACAACCCTCAGAGCCAGATGTCATTTTGGACTGCCAGTCCTACCAGTAATGGCAACTTTTTTCCAAGCCAGATGTCACCTGAGGTAACTGCCTCAAATATATCACTTGTTGAAGCAGTGAAAGAGACAAAGCCTGACACCCAACAAAGCAGGATTTATACATCAAAGGCAACATTTTATGAGATTTCTAAACCTCCCTCCATCCAAGACCTCACAGTAATAAACCCAACCTACCAGGGAGCATCAATATCTGACGTATACAGAAAGAAAACCCCTGTGTCACTGGTGAAAACTGATCAGAAACTGAGTGTGTCCACGACCCAATGTGGAAGACCTAAGACTCCCTCTTCTACACCAGCTCGAGTATTAACACCCTTTATTGAAATATCCAAACCCAACCCACTTTTATTTGCTGCTTTCAACTCCTCCAAAAGTCTAGAAGCTCCTGTAATTCCCAACGAGGCTCCAAGACAAAAAACAATTATTCAAACCAGTGATTTAAGTAAACCTCCAGTTTCCACAGAAGAACAGAGGCAGACTGATGTTCATCACATTACTGCCATCAACCAAGCCAGCAATTACGAAGAGATTCAAAAAACACAAAGGAGTACAATAAATCTAAGCTTTGCTAATACTGAGCTGTACCCCAGAGAGAACTTAGCATCAAGTATGACTGCACCTGACTCTGCTGTGGTCAAACCAGCACTAATAGAACCAGCCATCCCAAAACTACAAACAAACCAAGTCTCTGAATGTAAAGCTTCATCTTTGCCAAAGGTCCCATCATTTTTATCCACTGTACCAAAGACTTCAAGTCTCAACCCTACGCAAGTGATTTCAATGCAATCACCACCAAGTCCAAGCCCCCTGTCGACCCCTTATCGTCCTCCAGTGGTTGATGCACGCAAGTCTTTGTCGTCACTGCTAGAGAGCCAAATGTCATTAGCGACCTCAAAGCCCAAATCACGATCCACATATTATGGCCTTACTCCATCTGAGTATGCTGCCTATGGTGGGATTAGGACTGTTTCATCACATCACAGCCCTGTACCCACCAGGGCTAGAGAAACCTCTTCAAATAAAATAGAGTCAGATGTAGCTGTAGATGGATCACACGTCTCAATGTCTAATGCAACGAAACTACTCAATGGACATCAGGATCGTCAGTCTTCAATGGAGGCTCCTGCTGCTAACATTTTACAACCTCCAAGGTATTCTGAGCTTCCAGCTGAACGGATCGTCACACGTAGCAAAGATGAGTTTGAGGAGAATGTGTCTGAAGCTCAAAGTAATGGAATGCAATCACTTAAAACATCAAAGGTGGACACCATCAAATCTGAACTTCCTCTTGACTTGGCACAGAAAACAATGCAACAATCCACAAGTGACGTATCCACACCAAAAGCCTCTTTCTCTGAGGCTTCAATACCAATGTCTAAAGCAGGTGAGGTACACACACAAAGTGCGGCACCATTTTCTATAGAGGCAGCGCTAAATACACCCCCATGCCTAACTGATAGCAATGGTGTGTTGAGTTCTTTCTCACCCTTAGTGAAAGTAGATTCAAATGAAGAAACCCAGCAGAGTGCAAAAGGGATAGTCAGTCCATCAACAGCCAATGGTCCACATGTCCAAGTCACTGTCAAACCTGCTGAAGAACTAGCTGAGCGTAGAGGCCTGGTTGTTCAATCTCCTGCCACAGAGTCAGAGCCCAAATTCTCAGGGAGTGCCATCATGAACGGTGCGTTCGTTTTAGGAATACCACCAGCCATCAGACTGGTTTCAGATAGACCACTGCCCAGTGAAGTGGCTACTGAAGCTGTTTTACACAAACAAAGGGAAGAGGTTAACCAGGAAATCAGAGCAAACAGGGGGGTTACTCTACCCAATAAAACAAAGATGCCAAACATATTGCCTTCTGTGACTGTTAACACAGAATGCAGCCTTAACGAAACAAACACTGAGCCCAAATTCTCAAATGTATTAGCTAAAGAATCAATTACCATTACCACAGGATCACATAGGGATGAATTTCTTTTGCAACATGAGCCTGTCACAGCATCTGTATGTTCTGCACAGTACAGTGCAACAATCACACAACAGCTCAGCCCAGAAACAAAAATTCACAAAAATAGTCAAACAGTAGGAAACAACATCCATTTTCCTGCAGAAGGTCTCCCTTTGAAATCTTCTCAAGTACCAAGTGTACCAAATTCCATTGCTGTTAATAACAATGTAATGGGCAAACCTACTACAGAAACAAAACTACCTGACCTCTCTGTCACTGCAACCAAATCCCCAAACATTTCAGACATTAAATACCCTTTAGATATGACCTTCAATTTTCCCACAAAAGAGCCCTTAAAGCTAACCAAAACTAGTGAGAATGTATATCTAAACACACGCAGTAGTATATTTTCCAGTGGCCAAGATAAACTTGTTCAAGCAGTAAGTTGTTACTCAACCTCAAGCACAGCTATAGGAGAGGCCACACAAGCAATTGAAACCCTTCTTAACATCCATACTAACGATGCAATACTGTCACACCAATTTAATACAGAACATAAACTCCCCACATTTAATAACATTAACAGATTTAGCAATTCAGCAATAGACACAGAATTGCATCCACAACCGACCAATGTAAGAATATGTTTATTGACTGGGAAAACACCAACAGAGAATCTTACCAGTATACCTATAAGAACAGAAAACATTCAATCAAAAGGTGTCATAGAAACAAGACCAGCTTCTAATCTTTCAAAGAGAAACACAGTACTGAACATGCCTAGCAGTGAAACCAAACTGTCTGACAAACCGTCTGCAGGATTGCTTACTGTCAGCAAGTCTTCCACAGACATGGTTTTGCATGGGCAACCAGGAGGTGTAGACACTATTCAACACGGCATACCAGCAGCAGAATCTGCACAGGGCAGTACATCCAATTTGGGCAGTCATGTTCAAAGTATTCCTTCTGCTGAAAGCAAAGTACCCAACAAGCTTCATTCGGAAGTTATTTTGCCTATTATGACAGACCAAGCAGAGAGCATTAATCCATCTTTTAATAATACACAGGTTAGTAAAACTACCGTGTCATCTAGCCCTACCATGAGGCACGTCATACCAAGAAGCCCTCAGCTGAGATTAGACAGACCTAAGAGTCGATCTGCAACAAATCAAGCAATCGATGCAAAACCAGTTTCTGGCTCTATTACTCAAACAAGAAACTACACAGACTCAAAAGCAGATGGGGAACTGACTGCCAACCTTCTCGCTGAGCAAAGATTATCTGAGGCATCTGCACAACAAATTTCAACTAAAAACACATTAAGGGAACAATTGTCTTTCAATCAGCCAGTAATAGTCAAAACATTTGTAGCAAGTCCCCCTCCAAGGACAAAAAAATCTGTGTTATCCAAGATTGAGTCAGCAGCTTCCTCATCTTATGGTTGTACCATGGCTAACAGGGTAGAACAGCAAACCATTGCAAGTGGAATCACATTGTCTGGAGATGAAGTCCAAACCTCTATGAATTCAGTGAGCTCTCAGACTGGAATGAATCAGTTTAGGAAATCTGTCACTGAAACAAAGAAATCCATAGTAACTAATATTCAAACTGTAAATACTCAAACTGTCTCACACGCTGAATTTAAAAACCATGCTGCCACAAATATTCACCCCCTTGCTGAAGCCACTAGAGATGCTAAAGCCCCACTTATTTTAACTAGAGCAACTACAGGAGCCTCCCCTCTACCAGAGCCAAGAGTGTGCAATACACCGATTCAAACCTATACTCCAACCTCGCCTCAGTCCTCCCAAACCCCCGTCTATTTGAACCATACCGCAGACCCCAAACCCTCGTCAGTCATTATGAAAGACCAGACAAACCCTCCCATTACATCTCATCCAAATTATAGAAATGTTCATCCCTCTCCTAAGTCAATCACAGAGATGATTCCAAAACCAGAAAAAACAACACCCACAACTAAGGACAATTCAGTCCTAACTAACAGTGCTGAGGTAAATGTCCAATCCCCAATGCACAAGATAAAAACCAGCCGAGCAACAAATTCTAGCATGGAAGGAAAACTCTCCTCTGAAACTAGCGTTCCTATCCATTCTTCTGATCCTGTTTTAACCACTAAACCTAGGCTAAAAGCACAACCTCCCAATAAGCAGGTAGAATCAACACCGTCCTCTGCCACTTCAGAAATGAAACCGTCAGTTGTAATAACAGATTGCTCAAAGTCTCCCCCCAATCCGATCCAGATTAGCTTGCACACCAGTAATGTTCAGCCTTCGACAGAGCTACCAGTACAGAACATATCCCCTGCAAAGCCAACAACAGACACAGTCATGAAACCGTCCATAGTTAACGCCGCTGTGATTGACTCTGCCACTCCTGCCTCTTTGCCTCAGGCCTCAGTCTCTGTCAAAGCTCCATCCCCAAACAGAGGAACGTCACGGCCATCTCAGCAAAAAACTGGACTCAAAGACAAGGACGTTCTGAGGACCAAAACTACAGCTGCACCGATGGAAGCCCCGGCAGTCGAACCCTCCACGAAGTCAGCGACATCAACTGCATCTTCAACAGCTGACAAGAAGACCGTTAAAGCAGAGACATCTTCTTCACCCACCGAGCCCAAACCAGCCAAGAAGCTGAAAGGCCTAAAGGGTAAGCTCAGCGGGTGGACACGGCTCAAGAAACACATGGTCGTTGAGCCGGAGGAACTTACGTTTCCAGTGCCGGAGGCCAAATCTCAGGTCGAGAAAACAGATCAAGGTGGTGATGATAAGTCTTCAGCAGACAAATGTGCCAATCAGGAGACGGTTAACAAAATAGAAGGTCCCAAGTCGTTGAACATGTGGGACACCCTCCTTTTTCAAATGTTCTCCACCAAAGATCGAATCATGCACCAGATCAACGCCAACAAGAAAGATTCAGAGAAGAAAAAGGAACCTAAAGACAATCCAACAGAGGTTCCTTCCTTTGTCAATCGGCTGCCGATTTTGCTGTACAGCCCGCGTTTCGATGCCAGGAAGCTTAAAGAGGCGGCAGAGAAGCCTCTCTCGAAAATATCAGCAGTGTTTGAAAAGGGGCTGATAAAACGCAAATCCCAGGATGACGAACATAAGGACTTCAACAGGAAAGCAAGAGGATTTGGTTCGGCGAAAGCTACAGACACAGATACTTGACCTGATGCCTAAGTATGTTTGGTGATGAGAAGTGAAAATTGAAAGATGCAGTGATAAACATAATCAAAAACAATTTGTGTATTTAGTCAATCTAATAATTAAGGTTAATATTCCAAATCAGAGCTGCAGTGAGGAGGAAAATTTTTCTTGAGTGGGAAAAAGATTGAAAGTGTCATTGATTAGACACTAAAAGGAATACATCCCTATGTGCAATATACAGTGTATATCTAACGTTTTTATCAGTTGTGGTTATTGAGGAGGTATTGGTTCGTCTATAAGTTAGCTGTTACAGCTTTTTAAAGGTCAATATAATTAATAATAATCATGATCATTATATATAATCATAATCAACTGAAGGATCTACAGTGTAGACTGATAATAATGATCAGTACTATAATAATACAGGAGTAATACAGCTGTGGCATATGCGCATAACTCAAATGGGATGGATGTGTCAGAAAAGAAACAATAACGTGAAGAAAGAAAGGAACATTATATACTCAGCAGCTCGGTCAGATTGTTGTTTTTTTCATTTGATGTTGGCTTAGACATAGTGTTGAAAGCATGTACTATAGATACTTTAATAGATAAAAGATTGTTTTACTTGTCATGCTCTACTTTTTTCTATTTTTCTAAAACAAGTAAGGCTTTTAGTGTACACAGCTGGTAGGCAGTTTTTAATCACTGTAATAAATAGGGCTTTTACATTCCTGGAACAACAGGGCAGATGGATTTTAAAAGAAGGAAAATAAAGATGGATGAAGCATGAAGGTCCAGTCAGAGTAGATTAAGGCTTTCTGCAAGTCAAGTATGGATGGAAATGAAGTCCGGGCAGAGCAGATGTCCGGGCTTTCGATCAGGCTTAAGAAATTACAACCACACAGGCTGGTACATCTTGGGGCTGGGCAATAAGGAAAAAAAATCATTGTGGTACCTAAAGGTTCTTCGTTTTGTGTCAGTTTACATGATTGTGTACTAATCTGCTGAGGCTTATAATGTAGGTGCTTCGGGAATGTTTAACTTAGTTTCTAGAGGCTTTATGGATGGAAGTGTCAGGTCTGTTCATGGTTGGTCCACCACTTGGGTCTTGACTGGAGAATCTCAACTATTGGATGGATTACCAATATATTTTGTACAGCCATTCATGGTCCTCCATAGGGGATTGACTTTGGTGATCCTCTGGCTCCACCATTAGAATGTGCCCATCCAATACTTTGGTTTATGACTAAATACCTGCAAAAAGAATCACATTCCCATAAGCCTCAGCTGTACTTTCTGTCCGGTGCTAATTAGCTAATGTTACCATGCTAACACAGTAAGATGGTGAACATGATAGAGGTTATACCTACTAAACATTAGCATGTTGTCACAGTGAGAATGTGAGCATGTTAGACACTAACATTATAGTTTATGTTTTGTGTTATTTTGAGGACATACATAGCCCAGTCCCATCCAAAAGTCAAATTCTTGTTCTTGGTTCATCATTTCACCACGGTTGTGTGAAAACTCTCCACTTTTATCCATTTTGATGATGTTAAGGACTCCAAGCTCCTCTGTCAGTTGAGGAAAGTCTTTAAGTGAAATGCATTGTCTTCAACTTGCATAGACAACTCTGAAAGTTGGAGATCCAATGTTTTTCTCCAACATATGATAACATATGATAACACTTCCAGCCACTGTAGCAAAAAACTCAGTGATCCTGTTGGTGGATTGTAATTCCCTGCCCTTAGTCTGAGCATCGAGGACTTGTGAACAATTTTACTGAGTTTAGATTGTAACTAAGATGTAGAAGTGAATACTGATGAATGATAAATATGATGAAGAAGAAGATAATGATGATGGTGATGTGATGAGGCCTGCAATAGGAAGACAGACTAAAGGAAGATTGAGTGACAGCTGGAGAAGACAGATGGGTGTGATGTTTCACAGCTTAGGAGGATTGTGATGCTGCTGTAGCAGATATTAGCATGTTGTTGATATAATGGATTTTTTTTAAAAAAGGGTTGACCGTCATGTTATGGAATTTATTTTAGGTGGTGGGGGAGTTTACCCCCATAAGCAAACCACAGCCCCGTTTATTACATTGATTGTTGGACTATAACATGTTTTTGTTTACTGTGTTTCTCAAAAATGCATAAAGTTGAATGTGAAACTCATGTCTTGTTTTTCAATTTTTTTTCACAATACTGTGGTTGGCACCTAAAATATACCGTAGCAATAGCAACTTCCAACAGAACCAGTTACTCTGTAGATTTAAAAAGTGACACATCACAGCTCACAGGTCCTTGTTAAAGCTACAGTGCGTAGCTTCTGTCGCCCCTGTTACGTCCCGATGTCTAGGGGGAACCGAGACACAACATAACGTGTGCCTACACAACAAACAAAACAACAATAACTCTAGATGCAACCAAAAACTTTCCTAAAACAAAATGCAAAGAAAACACACAGCTTTAACCTAAGCTATGACACAAAATCTGACCCCAGGGTCATAACACCCCCATGAGGAATAATAGGTAATGACAACAAAACTGTCCACATGATACAAGCCTTCCGTGATCACGCACCTATCATGCACTTATTGTGACGATTTTATTGTAGTGTAAAGAGAAGTACTTCCACTCTTGGTTATGGGTAACCAGAGTACAAAGTCACATGATCCTGCGGGGTCCGTGGTGGATGAGATGGTAAAGACATATGGTTCTGACTGTATAGAATAACTACCGTATTGGTCAACAAAGTTTCTACAAAATGGTTCATTGAGTACAGGAGAATTGACAGGTCCGCCGCTACTCTCAATTCTTTTAAATCAAGGCTGAAGACCTTTGTTTTTTAAAATGGTTTTTGATTTCCTATACTTGAAGTTGCATTTTAAAATTATATGACAATCTTATTTGTTTTTATATTGTTAGCTGGTTTTAACTGCTCTTTAATTTTTAATTTCTTATAATACACTAACTTTTATTCTCGTACTGTACCCGCTTTTGATTTTTTAACCCTCATGTTGTCCTCGGGTCAAGTTGACAAATTTTCCTATATCAATGTTCTTTTTAACTACCCAATTACCCAAAATAACTTATAACTATGATTGATTCCACACAACGCTCTTTGGCAAGTACAAATCTCTTTCATTCATTTTGGAGTGTCTTATTCAATTTTATAGCATTTGAAAAAAAAAAAAAAGTGTTTTTGAAATAGTATTGAGTAAAAGTTGACATATTCCAGTCTGTGATTATCCATCAACATCCATTCCTTTAATTTTAGTATAAATAATTTCTGCTTTTCTAACTCAAACATTAGGTATAATTTCCTAAAAATGAGGTTTATTGACCATAAATTTCAAAAATAACTGTAAAACTAATAAGTTAGTGTTACGTAGTCAAAAAAGTGACAAACATTGGGAAAAAAACGTCAAAAGTATTGAAAAAAGGGGAAAAACTTAAGAAAAAGTTAAAAACATTGATAAAAAGCATCAACAAAAGTGTTGATTTTCAATTTAGATGTCAAGCACTTTGAATTGCCTTTTTGCTGAAATGTGCTATACAAATAAAGCTGCCTTGCCTTTACATGAAATACCATTACATTTCATGTCAGTCTCTAAGATGAGCCACATTTTAACTACTGATAATGTTAAAGTGAAATAGCACATAAGTAAATATGATAATAGGAAAAGAAAAGAAATAGCAACACGTAACATTTTAAATATGTCTAATGTGAATGAAGGATGGTTCATGGAACCGTACCTGACTGGCAGTTTGCGTCATCACTGCAGTCGTCGTCCACATAAACCTTCTCATACTTGCTGTGACCCGTCACCACAAACTTATATCTTTTACCAGTGGAGCTCTCCTGAAATTCAGTTAATAAAACAATATTTATCAGAGAGAATTTCCTTTTCCTTTCTGAGGACTATGGTTACCTGGTCCTCAGATCTCTGCAGGGTAAATCCAGACAGCTAGCTAGACTATCTGTCCAATCTGAGGACTCTGGTTACCTGGTCCTCAGATCTCTGCAGGGTAAATCCAGACAGCTAGCTAGACTATCTGTCCAATCTGAGGACTCTGGTTACCTGGTCCTCAGATCTCTGCAGGGTAAATCCAGACAGCTAGCTAGACTATCTGTCCAATCTGAGGACTCTGGTTACCTGGTCCTCAGATCTCTGCAGGGTAAATTCAGACAGCTAGCTAGACTATCTGTCCAATCTGAGTTTTCTATCGCACAACTAAAACTACTTTGAACGTACACATGTTCCACCTAAACAAATTCCTTCCTGAGGCTATTTGGCAGCGTCTCCGTCCGGCGCTTAGCACCGCCCCAAGACGAGTGTGATTGGTTTAAAGAAATGCCAATAAACCATCCCGGGATGCTGTGTGGACTAGCCAGACCCTCCTTTGCGGCGCTGTGGAGGAAGGTCTGGCAATGCCAGACAAGCTAAAGCATAATTCATCACAGTTTATGACTTTAGTGCAGGCCAGAAGAGGTGATGGTATCCAGCATTTTTACAATGCAAATGCAAAATGTAGAGAAATAATAAAGAATAATTATAATGAATTTTCATTTTGTGCGACAGATTTCCTTTCCCTGTCCATTCAATCCTTGAGTGACCCCTCAGACTAATAATGGAACTCCCTAGGTTAGTGTTTCCAAACCTGTTGAGTCACAATTTTTTTTTCTGTTATCAAGTTTAGGCAACATCTGGATATTTTCATCTGTTCTGTGCTCTAAAAATACTCCCGATGAAAAAAGTCTTCTCTTTTTGTTGGAACTGGTCAAACCCAAACCTATCAACCTATTATCATTTTCTAAAGAGAAGCATCAATCAAGAGACGTTGGAGTGTGAATTCGCACCTTCCCTTCCCTTCCAGACGATAATGTGTCTCCGAGGCTCTTCCATAAATTCTTCTTGTTTGACACACCATCAGGTTTCATGTCCTGCACATATAAGAAGACACAGTGCATGTACAGTAAGTATACGATTTGTCATGTCTGCAGCCACAAGGGGGCAGTCTTTCACTGTCTGCTCTTTAACACTGAGTGTCGATGATCAAGAGCAGATGAAAAGAGGTTGGGTGTGGTTGCATGAAGCTGAGAGGAACGCTGTCAGGAAGTGATCCGACAGACAGAGAGATGACACAAAAATAAACAGATGTTATAAATCACACGCCACAGAACTGAAACTTGTTAGAAAAAGATCGGCTCAGGGGTGAAACATACCCTGTGAGTATTGCCAAACACACCCACCAACACTGCAAGCTCATGATGCAAAGAGAAGAAGAAGAGAAGACAAAACCTGGTCATTCAGGGTAAAAACTGGACTCACTGGTGGTCTGGAGGGCGAGCAGCACCTGTACCCATCTTCACTTCCTTTCACCCACTGATTGATGAGATCGGCCACACCGACTTTTAAACCATCTGCATCCTGAGACAGAGAAGAAGAAATGATTCATAATTAATGTGAAGAAAAACAATCTATCAATCACGTAATACTCAGAAAAATTGTTTTAATGCTACAATAGCAGAACATGTCAAATTGTCCCTGATGTAGATCTTAACTTAACACAAAATGTTGTTAAGTTATTAACATTCATTGCTATTTTCATTGAATATGTTCTAAGCGACCACACAAAAAATATGATTATAAAAACAATTGTTTTTACATATGAACTCTTCCTGTTCATCATAGGGCCAGAAGAGGTTTAAAATGCATTTAGTTTTCAACTGGGAGTCATTTTACACAGTTAAGAATAAAATAAAAGTGAACATTAATATATACTGTACATATAATACATATTGTGATATTTTTTTCTAGTAGGTTTGGTGATATTTGCGTCCACGTTAAGTTTCTCTTGTCACATAGAAACTAGTTTTAATAAACTGCCTTCACACCAATTTTTATTCCTTTTTTTTTTGTACATTTTACTCGCCAAAAAATTGTGGATAGTTTTTTATTTTATTTTGTTAATAGCTGTGACCAGAAGCACTCTAGTTCACTCTGTCGGTTGGTCCAAGAATTTTCCCACCCTTTGGTGGCCCCAGTTTTCACCCTGGGAGGCTAAAATCTGACATGGAGGTCACGTGAATGTGTTGTGTGTGTAAGTTGTGTGTATGTGTAAGTTGTATGTATGTGTTGTGTGTGTAAGTTGTGTGTATGTGTTGTGTGTGTAAGTTGTGTGTATGTGTTGTGTGTGTAAGTTGTGTGTATGTCTGAGTTGTGTGTATGTGTTGTGTGTGTATGTCTGAGTTGTGTGTGTAAGTTGTGTGTATGTGTTGTGTGTGTATGTGTTGTGTGTGTAAGTTGTATGTATGTGTTGTGTGTGTAAGTTGTATGTATGTGTTGTGTGTGTAAGTTGTGTGTATGTGTTGTGTGTGTAAGTTGTGTGTATGTGTTGTGTGTGTAAGTTGTGTGTATGTCTGAGTTGTGTGTATGTGTTGTGTGTGTAAGTTGTGTGTATGTGTTGTGTGTGTAAGTTGTATGTATGTGTTGTGTGTGTAAGTTGTGTGTATGTGTTGTGTGTGTAAGTTGTGTGTATGTGTTGTGTGTGTAAGTTGTGTGTATGTGTTGTGTGTGTAAGTTGTGTGTATGTGTTGTGTGTGTAAGTTGTGTGTATGTCTGAGTTGTGTGTATGTGTTGTGTGTGTAAGTTGTGTGTATGTGTTGTGTGTGTAAGTTGTATGTATGTGTTGTGTGTGTAAGTTGTGTGTATGTGTTGTGTGTGTAAGTTGTGTGTATGTGTTGTGTGTGTAAGTTGTGTGTATGTCTGAGTTGTGTGTATGTGTTGTGTGTGTAAGTTGTGTGTATGTGTTGTGTGTGTAAGTTGTATGTATGTGTTGTGTGTGTAAGTTGTGTGTATGTGTTGTGTGTGTAAGTTGTGTGTATGTCTGAGTTGTGTGTATGTGTTGTGTGTGTAAGTTGTGTGTATGTGTTGTGTGTGTAAGTTGTGTGTATGTGTTGTGTGTGTAAGTTGTGTGTATGTGTTGTGTGTGTAAGTTGTGTGTATGTGTTGTGTGTTTAAGTTGTGTGTGTAAGTTGTGTGTATGTGTTGTGTGTGTAAGTTGTGTGTATGTGTTGTGTGTGTAAGTTGTGTGTATGTGTTGTGTGTGTAAGTTGTGTGTATGTGTTGTGTGTGTAAGTTGTGTGTATGTCTGAGTTGTGTGTATGTGTTGTGTGTGTAAGTTGTGTGTATGTGTTGTGTGTGTAAGTTGTATGTATGTGTTGTGTGTGTAAGTTGTGTGTATGTGTTGTGTGTGTAAGTTGTGTGTATGTGTTGTGTGTGTAAGTTGTGTGTATGTCTGAGTTGTGTGTATGTGTTGTGTGTGTAAGTTGTGTGTATGTGTTGTGTGTGTAAGTTGTGTATATGTGTTGTGTGTGTAAGTTGTGTATATGTGTTGTGTGTGTAAGTTGTGTGTATGTGTTGTGTGTGTAAGTTGTGTGTATGTCTGAGTTGTGTGTATGTGTTGTGTGTTTAAGTTGTGTGTATGTGTTGTGTGTGTAAGTTGTGTGTATGTGTTGTGTGTGTAAGTTGTGTGTATGTGTTGTGTGTGTAAGTTGTGTGTATGTGTTGTGTGTTTAAGTTGTGTGTGTAAGTTGTGTGTATGTGAATGCATAAACGCGTGGATCCATACGCCTTTGGTCGCAGCTATTGGGAATTTACGGTTGTTGTTTTTTTAACCACATCAAAATGTCTCACACTCTTTCCAGGTACCCCCAGGTAACTGAAGAAGTACCCTCTGTGGGACAGGTACACATTCACATTCAGATGGAGGGATCGCAGCCAGCTGTTGCTGTTTCAGTCACCATGAATACAAATAAAACCTGTAAATTTTCCTTCAAGTGGACGTTCACTCTTAAACCTTGTGTTGTCTTCCAGTCGAACACGTAACTTTTTTTTGTGGGTCAAAATTTTAAATCAAATCTTTTTTTCAACATTTTGTCATTATTGCTGATGTTTTCGTAGATTTTTTTCCAACAATTCTTTTGATGTTTTTGTCAATTTTTCCAACATTTTTGTTGGAATTTTGCCTTGAAGTCAACCGTCGTTGGGGGCTTATAACACCATCAAGCTTTTTTTCCCCTTCACATATGATAAAATTAACTAAAACACCCCCAATTCAAGAAAAGTACTGAACTGATCATTTATTTTAATTGAGAAGAGAAATGTGGGGAACTATCCACGTTAGTTTCTTTGACAATTATCTGTTTCTGATGTAGAAAGTTTTTTTTTTTTGAAAATGGGTCAAATTGGACCCGAGGACAACCGGAGGGTTAATCAACAGCAGCATTAAACTTCTGAACACTTCCTCATAGGAACTGAGCAAAAGGAAATCACTCGTGGGGCTTTAAATTGACCCACAGCAACCTGCTGAATGCGGGGTAAAAGTTCACTTTGGGGGGGTAACGTTATAAGCTTACAAACGTGCCAGTATAGCCCGTGGTGAATGAAACAAACAACACTGTGTATGTTTGAATCGGCGGGCTGCAGAGATGTTTCCAGGTTGGTTGTTTCCCGGCCAAAAACATATGAGCAGTTTTTTGTGTGTTTGGCTAAGAAATGTAATCTCCATCTGGAAACCCTGTCTGCTTGTAGATGCCTGTATTTATATAGCGCTTTTCTAGTCTTAACGACTACTCAAAGCGCTTTTTACATCACACAGGAACCATTCACCGTTCACACACATTCATACACTGTGGCCGAGGCTGCCGTACAAGGTCATCAGATAAACATGCACACACATTCACACTCCGATGCGCAGCATCGGGGGGCAATTCGGGGTTCAGTGTCTTTCCCAAGGACACTTCGACATGGGACTGCAGGGCCAGGGATTAAACCAATTGAATTCCAATTGGCAGGCAACCGCTCTACCGCTGAGCCACAGCTGCCCCGTAGAGCTAATCCTACATTTCCCATGAACACTATTTCGTGACATGTCGTACAACTGTTGGCTAAGTGCCTAGCGTGTGCGGTGTCAATTACGAGCTACGCTGAAACGGAGAAGCCGTTACATTACGTTACATTACGTGTCATTTAGCGGACGCTTTTATCCAAAGCAACTTCACATTAAGTGCTTTCGGTTTCCCAATGTATCTCAGTGATGTCAACATGACAAACTGCTACAGACATTTCTATCTATTTTTTCATTTTATGCATTTACTTTTTGCTTCAATACCCCTCTGATGATGTTAAATTATACGTTTTTTCTTTTCTATACATATACATATTATTAAAAGGGAATGGACGTTGGACATCTGGAACAAGAAACTATTGATACAAAACCTTTGGTTCTGGACAATTCTGATGCTAACAACTGTAATTCCATGTGTCCTTGTCAATTGATGTGAAATTTCCCAATAAAAAGATAATTATAAAAACAAGATGACAAAATGTGGCAAGTAGAAAATCTGATTGGCTGGTGACTTTAAACATCTACTAGCAGAAAAAGTTCATTTAAATCTCTGATTATATGGCGGAAAACTTCATCATTAACCTTAGATGGTGTGACTGAGATTGTATTTTGGTTCCAGGATTCTCGGGCCTCAAACAGGCTCTTCTTGGAAGAGACTGCTTCAGTGGGACTCATCACGTCCGTCAGCAGCTGATTGGCCGATCTGCCTTCCTTTGAGGAGACCTGTGAGAAATAAAGCGATATTCAGGATGTTCGGATGTAACATTGTGATACACAGATTATTTGAGTATTTTCCACATTTTCCAAAGGAAAATACCCATTGAAAACAGAGAGTAACTTAATAGGGTTTCACCTCAAGAGCATGCGTGTACTGCTCCAGTTTCTTGTCAATCTTGGAAACAGCAACAGGTGGCAGCGTCTTCTTTATGTTATTGGTGCTTTAGCAGAATGGATAAATGTCCAGTTAGGTCATGGTGACGGCATATATCTGATAGAAATCAAAGTACACATGCAGCTGTTGTACAAAGGACGATATTTTTGCTGCACGTGAGCTGAAGAGGAAAAGCTTGGAAATAACAAGTCACGTTCCATTGATGCAGTGTGTCTATGTGTTCTCAAATCAATGGGTTGGTTAAACCTGCGGAAGAAAACTCACCTTTTCCTCAGAGACTCAGTTCTCTCTATGATCTGAGGAAATAGTCAAAGACAATCAATGATTAAAACTCACAGGAATTATACTGAAAGCACACACTTGGGAAATGACCAACAGTAACACAGACTGTTTATTGAAGCAGGCTGCAGATCAGATCTGCAAACTGGCACAAAGTTGTGCTTTTTTTCCCACAAAGCAAGGCAGAAGCGTATGTTCTCTTAATGGTTTGAGGGAGGGGTTTGAAAAAAAACACTAAATCTGGACCATGGGTTAAATTAAAATGAGCTGTTTGCGGTGGTACTTTATTCAGCTTTCAAGTATCTGTATCAAGTTAATATCTGATCTGACTGCACCTTATTCACTACCGCACTATTTTACTTTAAATACGGATATTTTATACTTTTTTCCAACTGTATGTATCTAGATATTTATATTTTTCTTTTCTTTTTTTAAATCTTTCAGACATTATACATTTAAATGTATCACTCTACATGCTCTGCACACCCATATAAGAATTTAAGCATTTATTTATTTTCATTCATATAACTAATATCTCGACTTTTCAACAGTGTTTCTGTGCTGTATTCTTTTAAGCTGTGAACTTTGCATGTCATTTCGTACTACAGTGTACTGTGGTATGACAATAAAGAAATCTTGAATCGTGAAACTAATTTAGTAATCCTGGTTCAAGAGACAGGGCCTAGTTTTATCCCATTATAAGATTAAAAAAAAAAAGAATTAAACGGCTAAGACCAGTTAGAAATAAAACTGTGTGCTAAAATTAGGTTTTCAATAGAGTTCACAACACAAAACACAACAGAAGCAGAGAGTTGTAGAATATCCAAGTATCTGCTGACCTTTGACCCCGACACTCACCGTGCATTTACCGTCCGTTGAGACTCTGCTGTTCACTTCATCCTGTAAGAGACACACAGTGCTGAGATATAGAGACTAAATGACTGTAAGTACAACATGCATCACCTTACTGTTAAAATTAAAGAGCCCGCTATTATGCTTTTTGGGATCTTTCCCTTTCTTTTAGTGTGTTTTCATGTTTTTTTGTGTATGTAAATTTAACACATTTCTAGTACTTTTTCTCAACTGCCTGAAAACGGCTCGCCCAAATTCCCGTCTGACATTCCTCTTTTAATGATGTAATTAATTCAGTAAGCCAGCCCAGTTTTCTAATATGCTGCCCATAGAGAGCCAAAGTCCCGCCCCTTTATTTTCTGGTCCCGATCAACTTGTGCCTTGGAAACCTATTCTAAGAGACCCCAAGAGTAAAAATATGACACTGAAAAGGAGTATAATAGGGGCTCTTTAACTTCAGTATAAAAAGTCAGCATGCATAGGACTTACTGGGTAAAACTGGATGAGGAGTTTCTTGAGGAACAGCGGGGAGCGTGAAAAAGAGAAAACACTTTTTAGCCCACAACACTAAATAATTTCACCAATCAGTTATTCATCATATTGATTAGAGGCAGTAGCCACACAATAACTTTAAAGGTCCCACGACATGGTGCTCTTTGGATGCTTTTATATAGACCTTAGTGGTCCCTAATACTGTATCTGAAGTCTCTTTTATATAGACCTTAGTGGTCCCTAATACTGTATCTGAAGTCTCTTTTATATAGACCTTAGTGGTCCCTAATACTGTCTCTGAAGTCTCTTTTATATAGACCTTAGTGGTCCCTAATATCTGAAGTCTCTTTTATATAGACCTTAGTGGTCCCTAATACTGTCTCTGAAGTCTCTTTTATATAGACCTTAGTGGTCCCTAATACTGTATCTGAAGTCTCTTTTATATAGACCTTAGTGGTCCCCTAATACTGTATCTGAAGTCTCTTTTATATAGACCTTAGTGGTCCCCTAATACTGTATCTGAAGTCTCTTTTATATAGACCTTAGTGGTCCCTAATACTGTATCTTAAGTCTCTTTTATATAGACCTCAGTGGTCCCTAATACTGTATCTGAAGTCTCTTTTATATAGACCTTAGTGGTCCCCTAATACTGTATCTGAAGTCTCTTTTATATAGACCTTAGTGGTCCTCTAATACTGTATCTTAAGTCTCTTTTATATAGACCTTAGTGGTCCCCTAATACTGTATCTGAAGTCTCTTTTATATAGACCTTAGTGGTCCCCTAATACTGTATCTTAAGTCTCTTTTATATAGACCTTAGTGGTCCCCTAATACTGTATCTGAAGTCTCTTTTATATAGACCTTAGTGGTCCCCTAATACTGTATCTGAAGTCTCTTTTATATAGACCTTAGTGGTCCCCTAATACTGTATCTGAAGTCTCTTTTATATAGACCTTAGTGGTCCCCTAATACTGTATCTGAAGTCTCTTTATATAGACCTTATTGATCCCCTAATACTGTATCTGAAGTCTCTTTTATATAGACCTTATTGGTCCCCTAATACTGTATCTGAAGTCTCTTTTATATAGACCTTAGTGGTCCCCTAACAGTGTATCTGAAGTCTTTCATATAGACCTTAGTGGTCCCCTAATAGTGTATCTGAAGTCTCTTTTATATAGACCTTAGTGGTCCCCTAATACTGTATCTGAAGTCTGTTTTATATAGACCTTAGTGGTCCCCTAATACTGTATCTGAAGTCTGTTTTATATAGACCTTAGTGGTCCCCTAATACTGTATCTGAAGTCTCTTTTATATAGACCTTAGTGGTCCCCTAATACTGTATCTGAAGTCTCTTTTATATAGACCTTAGTGGTCCCCTAATACTGTATCTGAAGTCTCTTTCCCAAAATTGAGCCTTGGTGCAAAATTACAGCCACTAGAGCCAGTCCCACAATGAGTATTAGTATGTGCCCTTTCTGAGTCTGTAGCTTTTGAGGAGGAGGGGGAGTCATTTGAAAGCCATGATGTTTCTCTCTCATGGCTGGCCAAATTCTTTGAGCAGGCAAAGCAGAGAAAGGGGAGGTAACCTGATGAGGTCATAAGGGGCAAGATTCTAGATTGATCCATCTGAGCTTTCATTTTCTCAAAGGCAGAGCAGGATACCCAGGGCTCTGTTTACACCTATCACCATTTCTAGCCACTGGGGGACAATAGGCAGGCTGGGGAAACTAACATTAATGTTAAAAAACCTCATAAAGTGACATTTTCATGCCATGGGACCTTTAATGACTGACAGCCTCTGGAGCTGAGCTTGATCTCTGATCCAACATATTGGTCAAAATCTGCACATCAGCTTTATACCATAAAATGGGAAGAAAGTTTTAATGTTTCAGAACAGAGTCACAACATCCTTATTGCAAACAATTGAACCAATTGGGTTCATGGTAAATGTAGTTTCATATAATTCAATTTAATTCAATTAGTGTAAAATCATAACAGAAGTAATCTCAGGACACTACAGATAGAGTAGGTCTAGACCACATTTAATTTATAATTTACGACCCAAAAATTCCCAGCAGGAATAAAGCATTTGGTGCGACAGTGGCAACGAAAGACTTCTTAAAAACAGGCAGAAACCTCAGACAGACCCAGACTGTTGGTGGGCAGCCATCCGCCGCTGCCGGTTGAGACCCAGAGACAGATCCAGATATACAGGAAAAAGTCCCTAACTTTCAAACTTTACTGAAATTAAAGCATGCACTATGCTACTGTGTTGTCAGGAAAATACTGATATCAGATCCGGTCTTTGTTCATGTGTAACATCACAGTCATTTTTAGGGTTTCTATTTTGACTGCAATATGTTGCTGAATGTGGAGAGATGAACGGCAAACGCAGATTATTAATTCATCAACTGGGTTGCTGCTGCCAAATGGCCGCTCTAAAAAAGAAATTATCCTGTTATTATCTTGGTAATTACATGTTGTTACCTATATATTAACTCTTTATTTTCATACTGTTCCCCCACTATTACCATGGTGGAATTTCAGACCCCCTTTTGGTTTCTGAGATACCTTGAATGTTGGACTCATTGGACCGTAGTTTAACAGCTCCTCGCCTTCGCTGCTGCAGAGAGAGGCTGCAGATCTTCTGCTCACCTCCTCACTCTGCCTTCCCCCCATCGAGCTCTAGGACATACAACATACAAATGTCAACAAATATTACCATGTCATACTCAGAAGTCTGATCAATAGGAAAAAAAGTCAGTATGAAAAGTATTATCAATATCTTATGTTAAAATGTCTGTTGGTAATCTCAAAAGTTTTCCTGTTAGTTTTTCAAGTGTGTTGACGGTGCTCACCCTGTTATTTGGTGGCAAAAGACTAATAAAACAACTGTTGCTAAAAGTAGGAATTTATTCCTACATCGTTCCTTACATCATCAAAGCATCATTGTCTGGCTGCACGCCTCATTTCAACACCCCGCGAGCCAAAGCTGCATTCTTTGACTTTATTACCTTCAGATTTGAAGCCAGTTTCTATGAACTGTGAGTTTCCTAATAAGCATGCATGTGTTTGCTTAAATGTTGACACGCAGAGAGAAACAAGACATTTTCGGTGTTATGTCAGCACACTACTGCTTAGTAGAAGAAGTATATCATTAATAATAAGAGTAAAAATATTTTGTGAAAGAGTCGGACATAAGTAACAAAATACGTTTCAGAGATGCCGTAAAAAAGGTAAATCAGTTTTTGAGATACCTTGGTGTCAACGAGAGATATTTTGACATGTCAGGGAATCTCAACGTTGGACTCCATTCGCTACGCTAAGCCAACTAGCGGCAGCGCTGCCAGTTTTTCTCCGGACTAAAACAATGCATGCATTGAGACAAAAAATGCGTTGGCCAACCTATCTACAGCTAGGGGAGACCGTGATGAGCCCTATTTCAACTGACGGTGGAGAGTGTCACTCCCCCGTGTAAGTCAAGTGCAGATTTAAGTCGCGCATGCGTCACTTTGCGACAAGTAGCATACAAGATGCTAACGAGAGATTTCTGTAATGTCAATACAGTAAAAATGGACCTACTTAACAAAGTTGGTTCACTACTGGCTACAAGTTAGCATCAAACACAACAAAGGCTGTCAGTTGAATGGCGTTTTGAGCTAACGTTAGCAATCAAACAATCATAGATAGCTAAAACGTTTTTGAAATGACTGCTAGCTTAGCTACAAGCTAGTAATTAAACACAACAAAGGCTGTCAGTTGAATGGCGTTTTGAGCTAACGTTAGCAATCAACTCAATCATTTAGCTAGCATAGATAGCTAAAATGTGTTTGAAATGATTTCCATCTTCTGTTTTTTGTTTGTAATGAGAACATTTTATTATTTTATGGATTTCACAAATTTCAGTATGACATGTTATGCCGTAAACCGTTTAAATATGAGCATGAGCGACTCAAATCTGCACTCGACTCACATCGGGGAGAGACAGCGTGACAGCGTTAGCTTTAAGCTAACACATGTAACGTCGGCACATCGGACCCCACAGCCTCCCTATTCTCTCTGCTGATTCCTGACATCTTTAGCCACGTTTGTCTTCATAAAGGCTCAGTTTTACAGGTCGGCAGCTTATAAAAATGTATGTTTTGGGTTCTTTACATCTTTAGTAGTGCATATCCCAACACAGCAACTTTTAGGCATTTTTCTGTCGTCAATGGAGAGCGGAGAATTGTTTGCCTCTCCGGTGGGGGGCGGGACTTAAATGTGCAGCTGTCTCTATTGCAAGAAAGAGTATTATTGAAAAGCAAACCTTGTCAGGTATCTTGTGCTCCTCCCCCTCATCCTCCCTGTGTCTCTCCTCCCTCCTGAGGTGGAAGTCTTCCTTCTCTTCATTTGTGAAGCTCAGTTCATCTTCCTCCTGGTCATCTTCATCTCTGGGACTCTGTTGACTTTCTGCTGAAATCCGCACCCTCTGCAGAGTAGCCTGCATCTCTTTTGCATCCTTCTTCTGCTCCTGCTGCTCCACCACCTCTCCATCCACCCTGCATGCCCCTCCGCTGTGGACGAGATGAGTTAACATGGTTAATAAAGTTAAAGCTATAGTACAAACAAAGCAAGCCTTCAGTGATCACGCACCATCCCCACCCCTCCTCCACGCAGTTACTTGTAGCCAAGGAGGACACAGAGGATTAAAAAGAATATAAATAAATGATGGACTCTTCAGAAGAGGTTACTATCTTCACTCAATGGCAATGGCTTGAATTAAACGGACGTTCATTAATATAAAAAAGTTACACACTAAAGCTTTAAAAAAGGTATTGATGAGAGAAATTAGCATGTTCAGATCCCAGGATTTAGGCACACCAGACACTAAGCAAAGAGAAAAGGAAGATAAAAAACAGACAGCGAGTGGAGAACACACCGTGGCCTCATCGTCCCGGCCACCAGGTAGGACGTCCTGTCTGCTGGTTGGCCCACGGCGTGCTGCAGCCTGGCGTCCTGTGACAGGAAGACCGTAGAGCTGTATCTGTTGCTGGACATCTAAAAATGAACCAAAAGCATGTTATTGTACAGTGATAATATGCATCTAAAAGAAGTTTAAAAACTTTGTTACCATATATCTTGTTAGGAATTTGCCTCATGACAGAATAACAGACAATTACAACATCTAATATACATCTAAATAATAATAACACTTAAAGATCCCACATGATGCTCATTTTCAGGTTCATACTTGTATTTTGGGGTTTCTATTAGAACATGATTACATGCTTTAATGTTCACAAAACACATTTTTCTCATACTTTCTCATACTGAATATACTTGTATTCTGTCTGAAACGCTCCATTTTAGCACCTGTCTCTTCAAGATCCCGAAAAAGCCCAGTCTGCTCTGAATGGTTAGCGTTTCAGGGTCTTCCTCTTTGGTGCTTTCACAGTATCTGCACCGTCATAGCAGCCATAATGACTGAAACAGCACTTGCCTTTACAGTGTATACTGTAGCATATTTGTGAAATCACAACCGTACGGAAGTCCTGTCAGCTCGTTTAAAGGCACAGTTTCTGAATACGGGCTGTGTGCATTTCTCTGTAGATTGACAGTTTTGATACATACAGTACATGGAAATCTCTTTTTTTTAACTTTTACTTCATTAATACATAACCCTACCCCATAAAACATTACATGCATTACATATATCCATCGACAGCATTGCGGAGGAGGGTCTGGCTAGTCTACACAGCACTCCAGGATGGGAGAAAAACATGTTCTAGTTTATGGGCATTTCTTTGAACCAATCACAATTGTCATTGGCGGCGCTAAGCGCAGGACGCAATAGCAGCGCTTCTGCAAAATATCCTCAGGAAGGAACTTGTTTTGGTGGAACGTGTGTACGTTCAAAAGTTGTTTTTTTTCGTGTGAGAGAAAACTCATATTGACAGAAAGTCTAGCTAGCTGTCTGGATTTAACCTGCAGAGATCTGAGGACCAGGTAACCATAGTCCTCAGAAATCCACCGGAGGTTAGAACAGCATCACAAAGAAAGCGGAAGGTGGCGGACATTTGGCCGAAATGAGGGACATCCGGAGCAATTCCGGAAATGAAACAACGTCGATATAGACTGGGTGGAGTGTACCTTCTCTGGAGGTCTTGTTAAAGCTTCCTGTAACCGACTGCTTCGTTCTGGCTCACATCCCTTCTCCTCCTCTTCACCCTGCTGCTGTTTCTCCTGTCCAGGCTCTGGTTTCCGCTGTGTTGAAGGCCTCTGCACTCTGGCCCTGCAGTCATCCTGCACCTCCTGCTCACTACGACCCTCCAACCTGTGACTCCAGTCGCTGAAGCCCTCATCCTCCTCCAGAACCAGGCAACATCTGGGCTTCAGCTCCTCGTCCAACCTGAGAAAGGCAAAGGCAAATTTATTTGTATCGTACAATTCATACACAAGGCAACATAAAGTGATTTACAGAGGCACTGAAAACATGAATAATGAAAGTACATTCAAGAAACAAAGCACAATTACAAAAAGAAGTATGGATCCAGATTTTGGACTTTGGGCCATCTGTTATTTTATTTTACTCAAACTTCTGTCTGTCATCTCATTGAAAACCTCTTCCTCTTCTAGTTACCATATGTTCAAGTTTCCCTCATTCGTGTGTTGAGCGCCACCTCAAGAATGCCTTATTTTATTAACGGAAATATCGATATCTGGCGCCAGCGTATCGATCATCGCATTATACAAAAGATGTATTTCTGTATAGATATTTTGTCCCACCCGTACTAGTTGAAATAGGAAGACCAATGTTGTTTCTTTTTTTTGTATGGATAATTTTTTGATTTTTAGCCTTTAATACACAGGACAGCTGTAGAAATGAAAGGGGGAGAGGTCCTGAGTCACTGCGTCGAGGACTGAGCCTCTGTATGGGTACCTGCTCTACCAGGTGAGCTACCTAGGCGCCCCGACGCTCTATTTCTGAGCCTGGATGAACTCCTAAGTCTGAAGCTCAGCAGACACATAAAACACTAAACATTGTGAGCTTTCACTGGCCAGATGATCAGTACTGATGAATTTCTAGTAGCACCTGCAGTAAAGGCAACCTGGCTTATTTAATAGCATTTGGGTTATAAATCGCTGGATCTGTGTTATAATATGTCATTTATTCCTAGCAATGTTTTCCTGTTAACCTCATAAGACATGTACCTACACTGTGTTTGAAGTGTTAAATGCCAATATCAGCTGATGATTTGAGCAATGTTGGGACTTTTCTTTTTACTTCTACCACAATGAACACAACAGATAGCTGGTGCTACCAGGACTGCATCAATCAAGTGGATCTGTTTCAAAACAGTGAAGCTGCTACACACACACACACACACACACACACACACACACACACACACACACACACACACACACACACACACAGTGGCTAGAATAAGTTTACACACCCATGCTAAAGTTGATTAAAAAGAGGAATAAAAAAACATCTTTTGGAAATTGATCTGAATCCCTTAATTCAAAATGAATAATGTATTGTAAATAAATAAATGTTCTTCCTTAAAATACAAGGGGCATAAGTATACACACCCGTATTTTAAGGAAGAACATTTATTTATTTACAATACATTATTAATTCACAAAAAAACTGGTGTCCTTAAAAGGTTGGATTTTCCAAAATGTTTTGAATTAAGGCATTAAGATCAATTTCCAAAAGATGTTTTTTTTTTTATTCCCCTTTTTAATCAATTTTAGCATGTGTGTGTAAACTTATTTAAGCCAGTGTAGGTAATGAAGACCATATGTAGTATTTTAAAAATATAATGGAATATAAAGCAGTAAGGAATACTGGCGTTAGTGTAGGCGGAGCTTCCGGGCCTGGTCGCTACGCGCTGCACACAGTGAGGAGCAAGTTGATGACAGATGAGAAAAGTCTCTCTGTATGTTCTGCAGTGTTAGTTTAGTTTGCTGTCACATTACGCAACCCCATATTTGTGAATACAAATGGTTGACGTGAAAGTTCTGTCACAAAACTAAGTTTTTAAGTGGGTATCAAAATCCTGGAGATTTCTAAGTGGGTATACTGCATATACATGCGTAACATCACTGTATTGAACCTATTTTTGTGCTTATCTGCTTAATTGACCCATCCTATCACATTCTTCCATGCTGCCTTACATGCTAAACATGATAATAATAATAATTTATACTTTATTAATTCCGCAAGGGGAAATTACAAGGTTTTCACTCTGTTGTTATTACACACATTTCACACAGGCCTGAATTACACACACACGCTAGACCTATACATGCACTAAATGGAGGGATGTCAGTGTGGGGGGGCTGCCCATGGAAAGACACCCCCAAATGTGTGACATGTGTTTGTCTCCTGTTGCTGCTGACAGTGTCACCCAAAGGTCTCTCACAGAACAGGAGTTTTGTGACAGGTGGCAGACAGGACCTGCAGCTTTAGGCCCCATGGCAACAGAGACGGTGCCCATGGAAACAATAAACAGAGAGGCGCTGCAGTGTTGGATCAGCAGACTGGCCCTCATCAGCGCTAACTAAACACCAACGAGCTGATGTGGTTTCTAATGTTAGCTGTGTGTGTTTAGCCTTCATTTAATTTAGGCTGACAGAGAAATCATCATGCACAGTCACACTGTTGGCACAGTTTAGGCCTATAATGGCGTCCTTTGAGTTCAGTCGGAGGGTTAGCTGATCCTTTATTATGTTTAGAAGTAAAGCAAGTAAAAGTACAAGTATTGGCATCAAAATATAGAAGTTGAATGTAGCACAAGTGGCGATATTAAAGTACCTAAAAATTGTATTTTTTGTTTGACACTTGTTTATGCTACTTATCCATCTCTGCTCTTGTCTTTGCTGTTGCAAACCGCAATTTCCCCACTGTGGGACAAATAAAGGTTTTCTTATCTTATCTTATTTGAGTGCAGTACTTGAGTAAATGTACTTAGTTACATTCCAACACTGGTTTATCTGGTATTACCAAAGTTTTCAGTTTTCAATTTCAGGCTATTTCGTGCACCACACTATCTAAAATTATTGAATTTTGGCCAGTGTTCTTGATAATAACAAAACGTGACTGTACACTTGCTGTTGGAGATTCAGTCTAACAGGCTTCAGCCTTTTGTGGAACAAGCAGTCAAGTAATACTATTCAAACCTTGTTGGAGGAACCATGAAGCCAATGGCTAAAGCAGTGAACAGTCTGTCTTACTGCTGTAAAGGAGTCTGCTCAGCAGCTCACAGTTTCAGGTGACGAGGATATTTCCCCCTCAAGAGAGAGAGAGAGCGAGAGAGCAAGAGAGAGAGACGTCACATCCCTGTCATGGTACAGCAGCTCTCAGCTCATTCACCTGCAGCATCACTGGACAGAACCTACTGATTACACAGAAACAAACCAAGTATTTTTCCCCTGTAATCAGCACTACAGGTAATGGAGACTGAGACTCAGCTGTAAACACCAAGGACAGTTTTATTAAAACAAAGGCGTCGCCCCACCTCAAACATTTTAAAACACTTTTAAAAGACTTCATCCAGCGTTGCAAATCCGAGCCGAGTTATTAAAGAGACACAAGCCATATGTTGTTCTCACTAAAGGCTTTTAACAAACATTCAACGATCTAGAAAATCTAGGAAATCTTTTTAGAAATAACTATCAAATTTGAATGATCTTATCCTGATTTATGGCCAGAAGTGTGTTATTTGATGACCTTTGCCCACCGAAACCTAATCAGTTCATCCTTGTGTCCAGTTGGACGTTGGCGCCAAACTTGAGGAAATTCTCTCAAGGCATTCCTGAGTTTAACAGTACGGGACAGACGGACACCCTGCCAGCACGGAGGTATAAAAAATGTACATAAAGACAGGGAGATGGAAACGTCCTTACAGAAAATGATAATGACGATATTGTTGCACTGTTGCTTGCTCTGGAGGGAACTACTAGAACTGTCCTTGTAAATGATGTGGTCTAGTGTGGTTCAGACCTACTCTATCTGTCTCTATCTCGAGATACCTCTTGTTATGAATTGATACAATAAATAAAATTGAATTGAATTGAACAAATCTGTATTACCACTTTGACTGAGACTGCGGTGCATTTATACAACAAGCTTTCATTGTTACATTTTCATGAAGTGAGACAGCTGTACAGAGGAGTATACAGCACGAGTGTGTGGTACTCACTCTGTGTTGCGGTATGGGAGCAGGTTGTGTTGGGGGGGCTCCGGCCATGAGGGACTCCCCTCTCCTCTCTGCGTCTCCCTGGCTCTCCTCCTTCGCTCCCGCTCCACCTCTTCAGCATCCTCCTGGCTCCGCTGAGCGGTCAAACTGTAAGCAACATGGACGCCAACAGGCTTTTACCAAACTCCAAAAACACCCTAAAAAACACTCATTTAAGAACCTATATGAGCCAGTTAACATCTCAGGAGTTCTCAAGGATAACAGTCTTAGGCTGAATCTCATTTCTCTATCTTACCCCTTCCCCTAGGTTTTGCACGTTCACACAAGAGTAAGTGCTGTCCCAATACTCTTTTTGATCGAGGGGTAGGGGTGTATGGCCCTTGGAACCGTAGATAGTGAATGAAAAAAAATCAAGGGAGGATGCGAGCTTACCTGAAACTAAAGGGTATCCATATTATTGCGCAACAGCCAACAATGGCTGCCAGCGAGACCCATAAATGTATTTTTGGCTTAAATAATTGATTTAAAAATTACGACAGTCTTGTTTTGTGCTCTATACAGTCCTGTGCATATATACTTGCAACCACGTTCTTAATTGAAACTAAAAATTGCTAGCTTGCTATGCTAACGCTAACTGCTAACGTTACATTGCTGACTTACACAACAGTCCCTCATTTCTCTGCCTTGAATGGACTTAATGCATGTCTACAGTTGTAACCATTAGCAGAGAACAACACACACCTTCTTGTTTCCCCCTTAAGTAGCTTTACAGTCATAAAAATAATCTTACTTACACAGTTTGACAGTATCACATTCAGTATTTATTCTGTACCTGCTTGTTCCACATACACAGCTTTACACTGACTAAAATCTTTAAACTCAATTTCAAAACCTATATGTTTTAGGTCTGCGTTATTTCGTCAAATGGAAATATTCTATCTGCCTTGCGCATCATTTTGTATGTATTTCTCCACATTAGTCCTTATATATCCATGACATATCTTTGACCAATGTTTGGCTTCACAGAATGAATTTGTAATAACAGTTGTTATTGTTTTAAGAGGTTAGATAGAACCAGTAAAGCTCAAGTTCATCCTCCATAAAGGCTGAAAGCCACGCGTATATGAACAACTTATGACAATAATTTATTCACATAGCTTTCATGTATTCTGCTGTTGAACAGATAGCAGAACTACTTCCACAGCTGTCCCAAATCCCTCAATCCTCAGAGGTTTAAAGGCTCCAGAACCAGATACACTACATGGCTAAAAGTATGTAGACACCCGAACATTACACCCATATGTGAACATCTCATTCCAAAATCATGAGCATGAATCTGCTGCTCTAACAGCCTGCACTATTCTGGTTTCAGGCTTTCCACCAGATGTTGAGCCTGCTGCAGGGATTTGTCTCATCAGTGAGGTTAAACACTGATGTTGGGTGATAAGGTCTGGCTCCTTCCAGTTGGGGTTAGGGCTCTGAGCGGACCAGTCAAGTTCTTTCAAAGCAAACTGGGAAAACTATTTCTTTATGGAGATGGCTTTTTGTGTAAAGAGGCTATATTAAAACAAGAGAGGATCTTTCGCAATGTGTTGCCACAGTTGCCAAACACATGTTGAAAACATTATTGTCGAAGTTAACCGTAGACTGTAAAATAACGCTGTATGACGGACCAATAAGATTTTTACTAATTGGAGGCCAGACAGACCATGAAGAAGTAGCCCCAGGCTGAGAGTTTGTGGCCAGAGGGGTTTCTAACACAGGACTGGGTACATATAAACTGCATTCCCTTCCACAGTGTACATAAACAGTCCTCCTTGCTCCCTGTTTGGGGAAAGTCCGTCAGAATCCCTCCACAGGGGTCAAACGCAGATATCACTTCCTCCGTGCATTACGTAATGTTAACACCTTGGATACATTGCTGCTGCTGTGGAAATTTGACACCACTAAAATTCAAAAATTGAAAAACAAAAACAAAAAACTGATACATTACAAAAATTAGTATGCTGAAATGTATGTAACTTGACTAAACGTGATGTTAATTTACAAGATAAACAGTCATTCCAATAAGGCGCATAGACTGACAGGTGATCTTGCTTCTCAACTTCTGGGAAAGTGTTGAACAGTTCACAGTTCCCTTTGAATTGAGCATTTTTGCTCCCTCCCTCCCTTGGAATCTTACTTCACATGGATAAATAACCTGTGCAATCCACTTGGCAAGCAACTACTACAGGGCTAGGAACGCACGCATAGGGACGATAGATTGTATAAGCCGAGAAATTAAAACCATATCATCTGCTTCAACAACCACTTTGTCAGCCAACACATTATTCACATTTCCTTTCATTGTTAGGATGTTCTGAGGTAAGTGGATTTTAAAAAAAAAATCATAGGAGGAAAAATAGTTGCTTTTCTCTTTCATAAAAAGCTTATTTGGTTCGTTTTTTTCTAGAGTGAGGGACTTGATAACAATAACTCTTTTTATTGTCCAAGCACATCTGGTGAAGCTGGAGCCAGCTTTGCTGTTTCCCTTCACTTCAATCACTGGAGAGAAAGAAAAGGGAGGGAGGGAGGGAGGAGAGAGAGACTGTAATCCCATGTAGCCCAAACTCCAACTTGTCAATTGTACTTATGGAGGTCTGGAGAAAATCTTGTCAAAAAGTTGGAATAACAAGAACTTTGGAAATATCCAGTCAGCCATTTAAAATCCCTCACATCTCTGGAGAACACCTGTTGGTCGGGTACAAACAAGTTTTCCAAAGTTGTTGTTTTTAAAAGGTAATTACGGTCTAAAACTTGGATCATATTTTCAGAGATTTGGCCATGATAACGATGTGCTCACAAGAGTAATTGCTGAGATTTTTAAGAATGTGGTGCCATTAATAAAAATGGCTGACAGGTCAAAAAAACATGGCAGTCATCCATGTCTTAAATAAATGATTAGGTTAGCTAAACTTCTGTCCATTGTTCACATCCATCACAGTTCACCGACTTCTGTTTCAACGTTGGCATACTGCACTTAAGTTGAGCGATTATTATCAACATTTCAGGTACACTCACTTATAATTGTACCTCCAAATAAAGGTGTTAAGCAGCTGAATTTTGAACTAATGTATTTCAATGGGAAGCCTATTTAGTGATAACGGAACGTTTACGGTAGCAAGTAGCATTGAAAAGCCCAAAATCCATGCAGGGAAGTTGGTCGGGATGGAGGATGGGTCAAACAACACAGGACTGTCACCCGGAGACCGGGGATCGCGTCCCGCGTGTTGGAGTTCCTTTCCGCGTTGTTCTCTTCTTAACCACAGCCGTCCCATTGTTTTTTCGGCGTGTCCTGCGTGTGATGGTTACTTTCCCCGTTCTTTTTTTCCTCTAACCACAACCGCCCCGTTGTTGTGGCTGGCATGTACCGTTTCATTTGCCCCGTTGTTGCGTCCCAGAGAGGCCGCGGATCGTGTCCCAGCGCGAGTTGTTGCCACCGTCCTGCATGTGGCATTTGATTTCCCCATTGTAGCGTCCCCAGAGCAGCCCAGTGTCATTGCAGTTCTATGAAATGAAATGATAACGTTCGAAAATTGTGACATGTACACAAATTAACAAATCAAAATAATGTCACCTTTTTACGAACTGGTGTGAGACCGGGTTGTGTTAAGATAGTCTGACGTTTTTTTTGTTGTTTTTTTTCAGTAAAACCGGTCCTCTTCTGAATGATCAAGTTCATTAACTCATTGGATATGTACATAAATAGCTTTATTGTTAACCTTTTATAATTTTGGCCGCTGCAAAATAGCCTCGGGAAGGAACTTGTTTTGGTGGAACATGTTTACCTTCAAAAGAAAACTCAGATTGGACAGATAGTCTAGCTAGCTGGCTAGATTTACCCTGCAGAGATCTGAGGACCAGGTAACCATAGTCCTCAGAAATCCACCAGAGTTTAAAAAGCCAACATAAACAGAACAGAAGAATTGGAACTTCATGGATATAGACTACAAGTTAATCTGAGACTTTAGCTGTCTGAGTGAGACAATGAAGTTAGTCTTTTTTAGAAAGTTTCCTTGCTAAGCTGCTATAGAAAGCTAGTTTAAGATGCCCTTTGCAGCTTTGTACAAAGGGAGGAATGCTAAAATCTGCTGGTAAAAGCACACTGCAGCAGCATCATGAAAGAAAAGCATGCCAAATCCTGTTGGTTCCCATTAAAAAATACATAAAACAGCCTTTGTACCGGCCAGTTCAATGCAAAGGCCTTGGCCCAACAATATGATTAATTCTCCCAACATGTCAACCCGTCAGCTAATGAAACATTTAGTAGAATGAAATCATCGCAAAACGAATATCTTCCATGTGCAAAAAACTATTTCAAATGTAAAAGGCTGATGAATGTCAGTAGTTATGGCTGCTGGTGAGGACACTAGCCATGAGTGAGTCAAACATGCTGTGGTCATTATTATGTGGGAAAGTGACCTACATAAGATCAAACCCACTAGAGATGTGGATGGAGCCATGTTGGCAAGTGTCTGTCTTTAGTTTCTGTAAATCAATTTGATGTGTGATAGGGATATTTTGGATTCTCAGTCAGGCCATTTTTTTGGGTGGAACCGGATCAACTGGGGATGAGGTTTGATAATCAGGATCATTGCTTCTTGAACTGCAGCAAGGGGAAGGACTATGACGTCCTATGTGGTGCATGTTTAAAGGTTTAAGCCAATAACTACCATGTATATTTTACTCTTAACTTAAAATAATCAGCTAAAGCTAAAGTGCTCTGTCACAACAAGAACATGCTCAGAGCTAACAAGCTAACATCACACATTGAAAATGGCAGATTTTGAAGATAATTTGGATCGTGCAACAAGGCAGGCCTGCTTGGTTCTTTTGGAAAAAGATTGTAAAATTTACAAAGAATATGTTAACAGCATTCCCTCTGTAACTGGGACATCATGGGACCCTTTGGTGGGATTGCTAAGAACACTGGTAAGAGCAAATTAATAGCTCACGTTACTGTATTGTGTAGTTACAATTAACTTCATTTAACATTTTGTGATGTTGTCTTTCTCAGGGTGCAAATGTTCCACCAAAACAAGTTCCTTGCCAAGACTATTTTGCCGAGCCACTGTCACTGCCTCCAGAACTTAGAGCCGCCCAAGATAATTGATATTGATTTAAAAGAAATGAAACAATATCTCTAAACACAAAGCTGGAAAACCAACACATTCTCACTCCGATCACGTAAAATACGGATGCCTGGTCATGTGCCTTAGGCTTCATTAATTACGCTAAAAGTCTCCTTAAGCATCATATCTCAACGCTCGTTATCTTGGTCGGGACGTTTGACGTCACTTTTGACACAATTAGGTTAAGGAAAAGGTCGTGGGTGGGCTTATAAAAAGTTATGTTCCCATGACACGTGGGACAAGAAAGGACAGTTGGGTTTAGGAAAAGAAGAACAGGACAGTTGGGTTTAACGGGACAGTTGGTTTCAGGAAAAGAAGTACGGGACAGTTGGGTTTAGGAAAAGAAGAACGGGACAGTTGGGTTTAGGAAAACAAGAACAGGACAGTTGGGTTTAACGGGACAGTTGGGTTTAGGAAAAGAAGAACGGGACGGTTGGGTTTAGGAAAAAAAGAACGGGACAGTTGGGTTTAGGAAAAGAAGAACAGGGAAGAACGGACCGTTGGGTTTAAAGAAGACAGTTGGGTTTAGGAAAAGAAGAACAGGACGGTTGGGTTTAGGAAACAGTCGGGTTTGACACAGTCGGGTTTAGGAAAGAAGAACCAGTCGGGTTTAGGAAAAGTCCAGTTGGGTGTTGGGTTTGAAACATGACACATCTATCAAAATGCATTGAGTTAAATCACAAACTGTAGTAGATGAGGCATGTCTGCTCTGCTTTATTTTCCCAGTGAATGACTGCTGTCAGGGCATTGTCTCTGTAGGACAGTCTGTACTTCCAGGTACCTTCAGGGGTCTGCTGGGACATTTAACTTGATGCAGTGAAGCATAAATGTGAAACGGGCAAATTATGGGGGAAATCTGTCTGATCTCGCATCACTTTTTCCACCATTTACACAATGAGGCAATGGAGGCCTGGGGAACTGCATTTTCTTTGTGTGTGTGTGTGTGTGTGTGTGTGTGTGTGTGTGTGTGTGTGTGTGTGTGTGTGTGTGTGTGTGTGTGGGGTTGAGCAGGGCACTGCCAGATGATGTAATGGCCATTAAGGAAGTTGCAGCTATAAAGAAGCTCAGTGTCATATTCAGTGAAGTCACACAGCAATGTTCAAGCGATCACAGAGGAAACAAATTTTCAGAAACGGTAGTTAGGAGACAGATGCAAAAAAACATCACAATAAATTAGGCTCCTGGTGCCTGTTAGAAGAGATAAATAACAGTAGGCTGTTTAAAGTGACCAAATTAGGTCGACGGAGAACTAAATAGCATCACTAAACAACAGTAAAAGGTGATTTATTTGAATTTAGATGCAGGAATTCCAATCCAGTTCTGTTGTGCTTTTGTCTAAGTTTCCAGTTAGTTGGATTAAAGTATGATGCACATAAAGATAGATTCACATGTCAATGCAGCACAATACAAAAGAAATAAGTTCATAAGAAAAAGTAGGCTATGTATGTGTTTTCAGAAAGAAATCTCAATAATCCAAAGTAAAAGGACTCATAATGCGGGCAGATTGGCCCCTGTCAGTGTTACATTATTATAAATGTTTGTATTACTGCATTTACATATGTTAAACACATTTTACTATCATTCTGGTCAAGGTAGTGTTAAGTTAAACATTGTATATGGTCGAAGTACTGCACTCATAGCTTCTTTTTTTAATCTAAAAGCGGAAGTGTAGTCAACTAACAATTTTAAAATATCAAAATCACACAATAACCAGTATTGTATAAAGTACTTCAAAGCAATGCATGAGTAAAAGTACAAGTGTCTTACCAGAAAATGGCTTTGGTAGAAGTTAGTCACATTTTAGAATATTACTAGTAAAACAAAACTAGTATATTTACTGAACTTTACTATCAAAAGTAATTTTCAGATATTAAATGTACTTAGAAGTAAAAGTAAAATCAAACTTTTGGCCAATGTTTTTCTTTTCTCTTGGCAACACACAGGCATTACGTCACCAACTGGAATGAAGCGCGCATTAACATGCAATCTAGAAGCAATGATTCAGATGATTTGATTTTGGAGTAACTAAGATGCTTAGGGCGAATGTAGAGGAGTAAAAGAAAAGGTTTCCGCAAACATAGATAACAAAGTAAAGTATAGATATGTGAAAATTCTACTCAAGCACAGTAACAAAGTTTTTGTACTTCATTGCATTACAACACTGACAATAACACAGAGACAAACTAACTGGTGGAGGCAGCCGTAGACCAGCATCCCCCCCGTGTTCTGCGAGGTAAAATTATTGTTTTTTTCAACAGAATCTGGTGGCTTTGTAAAGAGCAAAGAGAACGGCTTCAGTTCTTTGTCAGAAAGGGCTTTACTACTATATGGCAAGGCAAAGCGTGCAAAAAACGATGTTGGTACTGTCTGCTTCTCCAGACTAGGTACATGCCGACCACCATCTACTGTGGCAAATACGCCGACTATGGAGAAGTATCTCATACGACCCCTACTTAAAACATCCAAACTATCCCATTAAGTTTTAGGGTAGCTGTCAGTCATTGATGCTTGACAGAAGTTGGTAGATGTAACACGGAAATTCTGCTAAACAGTGAAACATGAAATACAAAATGGCATATACAGAAGGAAAATAACGTTAAAGAGAGCCAATCGTGATCAAGACATTTCTAAAATATATCTATATTTCAGCTGTTTTGTACTGGGAAACACAATTCCTCCTGGCCGACGTGGAGATGAGATCAACACATGCAAGAAGCGGTGGTTAAGGTCACCGCTGTAAAATAAGGTTTAAAAACCAAGGGTTCGCTTTCTTTTTCCGATCTGAGAAATATTTCACTAAATACACCAACACAGTCAACTGTTTTAATAATACAGTTTCAGTCAGATTCGTTATTGGGAAATTAAAAGAATATGGGGCCACATTTTCTGCAGAAGTTATGCAAAAATGCTAAGAAATCCAAGGAGTTCACTTACTTTTAATTGGCACCCCATTCAATTGTCAATGCAGCGCGATAAAGGTAAAACTGAGTTTTATAAGTAAAAGAATGTAGGTGTAATCAGAATTGTTTTTCCCTTAACTATCAAAAGTTCTCATTATGCAGGCAGAATGTCACTTCTAAACCATATTTTAATGCCAATCCGGTTGAGAGTTAATTTACATACTGTATTTCATAAACTGCAGGGTGTGCTGAAATCATGGTTTTTAGTTGTAACTGTAATTGTGAACAAATGTAGAGGAGTAAAAAGATTGATCCAACACATAATTAAGTCATGTCATCCTGCAGGAACAAGTAAAATAAGAATAAAAAATGAAAAGCTGATCGTCATTGTGTTAAAGGCTTTTTCCTCTCACCTGATGAGGTTCTGCAGGAGCTGCTTGCTGGAGCTCTTTCTTCCGATGGGCTCTGACATGGTGGACTGGGCTACTCCTGGTCTGGGGTCCGGATTGTGGTCTTCGTGCAGCCTCTGGTCCTGGATCTGACCTCGGGTCTGGTCCTGGAGACTCAGATGCTCCCTACAGCTGCTCTCTTTTTCTCCTCTTTTGTGTGTCTCTGTGGCTTATGTTGGCCTCTCTCTCCCTCTCTCTCTCTCTCTCCCTCCATGTGGTTTTCATTGAAGCGTTTCTTCCCCCCCCTCCTCCTCCTCACCCAGGGGGAAAGTAAGATGATATCATCACGGTGGATCAGTAACAATATTATATGCATGTGTATTGTACATGTTCATATTGTGAGGAGAGTGACACAGAGAGAGGCAGCGGAGTGTTTGCTTACAGTCGTTTTGTTAACACATTTAAAGACTCCAGCTTGTTATAAGTTCAATACTTTAAGTTCAGTCATTTATTGCCATGGCAACACAGTTGATTGGAGTCAGGTTAAAAAAGGCAATACATACAGTACATACTTGGTTAGGGTTAGACAAGCACACATGCAGTCATTCAAACCAGTAAAAAGCTGTAATAAAAGAAGTGTCCTATAAAAGAAATGACTCTAGTGTAACTCACTGCACCTTAAAAATGCAACAATGACTGTGACATGCAGACAAATGTTTTCTGAATAAAGAAAAAATGACAAGGTTGGACAGTTGGACAGTCAAATTGCTTGAGAAGGAACAGTTCACCCTCCCCCCCCCAAAAAAAGAAATTCTATTACTTTATTTGTAGGGTACGGAAGAGGATTAGGGCCACTCGTGAAAAATTTATTTTAGTTGTGACTTTAGAGATTAAAGTCAAAATTCTGACTTTATTCTCAGAATTCTGACTTTAAGCTCTGACTTTATTCTCAAATACATTTTTCACCAGTGGCCCAAATCCTCTTTTGTAGTCAATTCATGAATCTAGATAGATTTGGTGTGAGCGGCCCAGTGTGATGTCTGCCTTCTATCCAGTCTAATGGAAGTAAAGGCATTCAGCTTTTGGTGCACAAAGCAGCAAAAGGATTTTTTTACCAAACTACACCCGCCAACTTTATCATACTCATGGTCTGACATTGCAAACTTGGATACATTATAGTTAATAGCTATCAAATATTGTTATCTTACATTAGCTAGCTAAAGCTACAGCTCAGCCTAGAAGATAAATGCTAGATAAACTGTGGATTGTAGTGAGTAATCGGCTCCTGATTTCTGGAAAGAGACATTGCTTATGAGTTTATAAGAGAAGTAGGACATCTCTATGGCCGATCTCTCCAACACTGGGCAGTACAGGTAAGAACAATAAGCCTTTTTTATATATAGATAGATTAACTTTATTGATCCCAAATTGGGAAATCATTGTTACAGCAGCAAGTTACAGTACAAGGACATACAGAAAATATACAAAATAAATAATGAATAAGATAAGATAGCAACGGTAAAAATGCCAGAACTACTGAAAAATAAATAAATAAATAAATAAATAAATAAAAATAATAATAATAAATAATAATATACACACACACACACACACACACAGTATATATAGTATACACTTGTAATAGTGTACACATGTAAATGTATACACAATTAACTGATTTACTGCCTTGTAATCACTGGGTATGTCCCTTTTCAACGAGCCTAAATTGATTAGCTTTTTGTTTTCTAATATGTTCCAAGTTACAGCGACACAACCTGGATGTGTCTCATCAATCAGACAATCTCGACTTGTCTTCAACCTCTCTGAGTGCTCTCACACTACGCCGCTCCTCCGCTCTCTACGCTGGCTAATTGATGCCCGCATCCGCTTCAAGAAACTAGAACATGCATACACGGCCACGAACAGATCAGCCCCAGCTTCCATCCAGGACATGGTCAAACCCCACCCCCCACCCCACCCCACCCTGCATCAGCTAACCTTGCTGCCCCCTCACAACGAGGGACAACTAACAAAATCCCGACTGTTTTCTGACCTGGCTCCTGAATTGTGGAATGATCTCCTCATTGACATCAAGACGACCAAAAAGCCTACACATCTTCCACCGAAGGATTAAAACTCATCTCTTCTGACTGCAGCTCGGTAAAAAGTATATATATACATAACTATTCTTAAAGCTGCACTTTCATTTGGCTCTTTGTATTAAAGCTATACTTGGACTTACTACTTGTTGTCTGGAGTTTGCATCTTCAAGGTTGGAAGCACTTAATTGGAAGTCGCTTTGGATAAAAGCGTCAGCCAAATGAAATATAATGTAATGTAAAAGTAAAGATGATAAACGACAGTGGATACAAGGTCCAAAAACAACTTAAGATCACAAGTTTGAATAAATGTGCACATGACAGACAAGACTTTCTCTGATTTCTGTGTGTTTGTCTTCTACAGGACACACATTATGGAGTTATTTTACACACTTTGAAAAGCTCCAAAAAGAGGAACACTGCAAATATCCCCCAATAAAACATAATCTGAAAAAGAAACAGAACAGGGCGCTGATAACGGTAACTGATCGAGAAAAACAAAAAACTCACATACAATAGTAGAATACGATCATTTCTGTAGGATTAGGACATGTATAATAATAATAATTTAACCACATTTCTAAGTGTATTAGAGTTAATTTGGAGTTTAGCTTGTAGCCAAATGTACTTCTACTAGTGTGATTGTTTTTTGGACATGGTCTGTGACATGTAGTCATTTTAAAAAGTAAAGATATTTCAATGGAATTTCTAATGTCAAAAATTAACTGTATGTTGTAGAGCAAAAGCTGTTGAAGTTTTTGCTCCGTCTTTATGGTATTGGAAATGAAACAAAAAAAAGTTAATATAGAAAAAGTTAATATAACACCGTCTGCACAGAAACATGATAAACAGCAGAACTTGAAATGAAGACGTTAGATCAGAGAAGAAGCCTCTGTGTCTAAGACTCAGACACGAGCAGCAGCCCGAGAAGGCGGCTGGAGGAATAATGAGTTTTGTTGGATCTGGTTACTGTTCGGCAGGTTATGAATAAGATATGGCAGCTCAGAACAGGAGCAGCTGCTGGAGGCGACGAGCTGATCTGCTCCGTCCAGCTCCAAATACTGAGTCTCATCGTCTCTGTCAGAGACTCTGTCAGAGACTCTGTCTTGTCTTGTCTGTCCGTCTGTCTGTCCGTGTCTGTCTCTCAGATAACAGACTCAGCTCTCTGCTTCTGAACACAAAGACAAAAGGGGAACTTTTCTCTTTAAAAACTCTCTTCGTCTATCAGTCCAACACACAGATGTGCATTAGGTCACACAGGCATTTCCAGCCAACACTGATTTACTCTCACCCACACACACACACACACACACACACACACACACACACAGTTTTTCTTTCGCTCCCCCAATATCCTACGGGACCTTGAAACACTCACAAACACTCCACAGAAAGGTTGCCACAGCAACACTCCCACAGCATGCACTTAACACAGTCTGACTGTCTAACGGGTCTGCTGCATGAGACTAATGGTGACGGACGGAATCGCCGCCACCCCCCCCCCGCCTTCCCCACACGCCAACTTCAACACGTTTGCCAATGATTGCCCCAATGCAGGAGTTCAGCTAGTAAAACACAACTGTGTTTTTGTCCTGTGAAAACCTCGTGGCTGACAGCTCTTTGACCTTTAGTTGATGAATTGCTCTTTCTATAGCTCTAATAAGTTGATAATTCATAGGCTATACATGGTATCAGGTTCTTATATTCACCACAGTTTGTAGATTTTCAATCTGTGAATGTACATGGATTCAAAAATTCCAATTATTGCCCCAGAATAGACAGTAAATACTGGGACAGGGACTATAAAACTAAAACACAAAGGCCAATTTGTGTTTGAATGTTGTTTTAAACCTTAGGATTATAATAAAATCAAACCCTGTTTTTGACTCTATCAATCTTGGCATTCATTCTGGAAATAGCCATTTAATGGTTTTGTATTCAGTAACTTCTCTCTAGAGTAGTTTTCATTGTTAGTGGCAGAGTGCACCAGTCCTGCACTAGACTAAAATCGCCTTCACACGCACAATGAGATGATGCACGCATGTAATTCAGTGTAATTTTATCTCAATATTAACAGCCTCACTGTTAATACTCACTCACCTAAAGCCGTATCAGATCTGTATTACGTTACTGCTAATGTAACTACTGCTGCTTTACAGTAAAAGTCTTCATATAGTGAAAAACCTAGGGGGCTTTTATTGTGAAGCAATCAGAGAAAATGCAATGTATTTGTCAGACACAAGTCATTTGTTACATTTTTTCAGTGAGTTATTTGAAATTACTGAATGAAAGTGATCAAAGTGCCAAAAATCTCCAGTTCCCCTAACCAATTTTTGTTTTACCGTGGGGACCCACTCCTCATAAAAATTGTTTAAAAACTCCACAGGGTCATTATTAAGAAAAATCTAAATGTTTTACTCAGGTAGTGATAATAGAGATTGAGCACATGGCCCACTGATGATATATTATAAAGCATTACGGAGCGGGTTTCCGTGGCGACATTGCCAGGGAAATTCACAAGCTCTTCCATCACCCAGCAATGATTGGAGAGAGGGAAGGCAGACTGGTTCTTTACATGTGAGTATAGCAGTGCCTGGGTTTTGTTTTCTGGTCTCTGGTAGCGTTGCGACTAATCGGTTACTATGGTCAAACAAACAAAGAAAAGAGCGATGACTACAGACGTTGAAAACGAGTGAAAGTGAGATCCAAAAACACACCTGCAATTACCGCTCATCACCATAGCTGCCCCCAAAGAGAACGTTGAGATTATCATTAAAATCACTTTTCTTCAAGTTAAAAGGTGTGTTCAAGGTTCAGGGGACAGGCAGCTAGCAGATAGTGAGGAGATGTTTTTTACAGTGTGTTCTGGGGACAGGCAGCTAGCAGATAGTGAGATGTTTTTTACAGTGTGTTCAGGGGACAGGTAGCTAGCAGATAGTGAGATGTTTTTTACAGTGTGTTCAGGGGACAGGTAGCTAGCAGATAGTGAGGAGATGTTTTTTACAGTGTGTTCAGGGGACAGGCAACTAGCAGATGAGATGTTTTTTACAGTGTGTTCAGGGACAGGCAGCTAGCAGATGAGATGTTTTTTACAGTGTGTTCTGGGGACAGGCAGCTAGCAGATGAGATGTTTACTGTATGTGACAACAAATGTAGCCTAAAGCTACCTTTAAATTCCTGATAAATTATTAATTTCATATTGAGTACTTTAAAATCTGGTTGAGTCTTACAGATGAGTTAATGTTACAAACCCTTAGGATCAGTTTAGACAATGTATAGATATTTAACAGACTGATTTAATCATGATTACATCATGAATATTTCTGCAGGTTAAAACATTTCCAACTTGAGCAGATGTGTCTCGTTAGCTCATATCACCTGGAGGGAACATGCCTCTGCTCCATCCGCTGACTTGAGTTTGTCTTCATGCTGCTTTTGCATTATCATCTTTGCATAACCAAATGTGTAATCACAGTAAGGTTGGCAGGCATGTTGCCGTTTTGTAAGTTTACTGTACAATCTGAGAACTTCCGTCCAAGTCTGCAGCTCCGTTCTCCCCTCTGAGCCAAAAACAGCCCATCAGTCTCTCGCAATGAGAGAGCAACTAACCATTGCCAGCTGTCCCGTAAAAACGCTGTCACGGGCAGGAAAGCAGCCGCTGCCCGATCCAGACAGATGAGGGAATGGATTCAAGGTGAGTGACGTCAACAAGGAGCATTCAAGAGCTAATCGGACAATGTTAGAGTTGATAGAGCTTGTATGCAGCTTGGAAAGGAAACAATGCCTCAGGAGTACATCTTTGTTTTAGTGTGTCAATTGATTGATGCGCGGATGTAGGATGTCATTTACAGGAAGAGTGTGGAAAATAAGAACTCACTGGATGGAAGGCAATCCTTGTTGCAACATATGATGAAAGCATCAATATAAAAGGAGTCCTGCAGCATCTTTGAGTTTGCATGGTTTGTAATGACTTTAATAGAAGCCAACCTGTTTTTTTATCCACTAGCTGCATGGGTCTGTCAATGGTTGGTCCACCACTTTGGTCCAGACAAAAATATCCTAAAACTACAGGATTAATTGCCGCGTCATTTTTTGTAGATATTCATGGTTCCTGGACGATGACGCTCAATGAGTTTGGTGAACCTCAGACTTTTCTTCTCTCGCCACCAGCAGGTCAACTTTTTAACTTAAGTGAAATATATCAAGGTCCAGATGGATTTGCACAAACCTCTGTTCAGACGTTCATGTTCCCCAGAGGATGACTCCTTGTGACTTTGATGATCCTGTCTTTTCCTCTGATGGTTGATAATGGTTTTCAGTGAAATGTCTTAACCATTGAATGGATTGCCATTACATTTCTATAGACATTTACAGCATGTTCCCCTCGGGGTGAATTGTAACTTTGGTGATCCTCTGAATTTTTTATCAAGCATTCATCATCGAATACAATGTTTTAATTTGCCCAATGCTTTGTTTGATTAAAATATCTGCAAAACTAATGACATTGCCATTGGCCTTAGCTGTACTGTGTGTTCATGCTGGATAGCTACACCCTTGCTAAAAGATGCATGTTAGCAACGTGACATTAGCAGCCTCAAAGAGCTGCTAGCACTGCTGGAGACGCTTATTACCACCTTATAGGGGCTGTCAAAAGTTACCAAACATGACGTTTGAATGTTCTTTCTAAAAAAAAACAGGTTTTAATACATCTGAACATCTGTTTTTGCACATAAGCGCCATCAGAGGGCAAACCAATACAATGGAAGACACTACTCCTTGTATAATCATTTCAACATAACACGCATTTTTAAAGATCTACATAACACATTACAAAATAAATGAGCGATAGAAATTATCAAAATCTAGTTGTGTCCCAAGTTTGACCTTTTTCTTGGTGTATTTGTGGCGTCTTCTTTATAGATGTATAATAAGACCTTGAAAAAGTCACGTTGTGGTGGTTGTGACGCGCAAATAAATAAATGTTTCCACTGATTCACAGACGTCTCTTTCGCCACGATCTCTATGAGAAAATATCTTTTTGGGCCCCATGACATCATCTAACGAACATGGAAATCAAATTGGCTTCAAAGCCCAGCACACTTCCTGGGTCTCCTACTTAACCCTTGTTATTAACTTCCAGTAGCGCCAGTCACATGAAAAACCCTCAACACATCCAATAACTTGGATGTATCGGCCAGGCTCGATTGTTTAGGGAGCAACGGACCAGGCCCACGGCAGGAACCATATTCTAATATAAATATATTTAAAATTACAATATACTGTACGTTGAGAGCCTAGTATCTTCTCAGTTGTTGATATGATAAAGAAGAAGACAAACTGGTGAGGTCTTGAGTTCAGGGTTTCTTCTATAAATACATTTTGAGAGTTCTGGAGTGATGTTTGGGTTGAGAATGACTAGTTAGATCACACAGCTGTCTGCCTACATCAACAAACCAAACCAACAAAAACCCTGACATCAACTTTTCCAAAGGTCAAGGCGAGAATGAGTCACATGAGCTCCTTAACTGCTGTAATTTTGTCAATTTTCAACTTAACTTCTAATCCACTTTAATCTCCCCTTGATGCAGATTTTTTATTTTTTATTTCTTTGTGCCAATCTCTAAATACTATTAAAAGGGAATACAATAAGATTAGCATTTAACTCCTAAAAAGGGTAACTCCAGTTTGTTTCAACCTGGATCCTATTTTCCTATGTTTTTGTGTGTAAGTGACTGATAGGAACAACAGCAACGTTTGAAACCGGTCCAGTAACCGGTTTTTAAACGCTTGTTTCTCCGCAGCAATCCTGCTTAATACTGGACCAATGTCAAACATTGTTGTTCCCGTCAGTCACTTAGACACATAAATAGGAAAAAAAAACATTTTTTTCCAGGTTGAAGAAAAGAAAAGAAAAAAAAAAAAACTGTAGTTACCCTTAAAAGGTCCCATGGCATGAAAATTTCACTTAATGAGGTTTTTTAACATTAATATGAGTTCCCCCCTAGTCTGCCTTTGGTCCCCCAGTGGCTAGAAATGGTGATAGGTGTAAACCGAGCCCTGGGTATCCTGCTCTGTCTTTGAGAACATGAAAGCTCAGATGGGCCGATCTGGAATCTTGACCCTTATGAGGTCATAAGGGGCAAGGTTACCTCCCCTTTCTCTGCTTTGCCCGCCCAGAGAATTTGCGCCCCCTCCTCAGAACTGGCACATCCTAAGGAAAGGACTGGCTCTAGTGGCTGTAGTTCTGCACCAAGGCTGAATTTTGGGAAAGAGACTTCAGATACAGTATTAGGGGACCACTAAGGTCTATATAAAAGAGACTTCAGATACAGTATTAGGAGACCACTAAGGTCTATATAAAAGAGACTTCAGATACAGTATTAGGGGACCACTAAGGTCTATATAAAAGAGACTTCAGATACAGTATTAGGAGACCACTAAGGTCTATATAAAAGAGACTTCAGATACAGTATTAGGGGACCACTAAGGTCTATATAAAAGAGACTTCAGATACAGTATTAGGGGACCACTAAGGTCTATATAAAAGAGACTTCAGATACAGTATTAGGGGACCACTAAGGTCTATATAAAAGAGACTTCAGATACGGTATTAGGGGACCACTAAGGTCTATATAAAAGAGACTTCAGATACGGTATTAGGGGACCACTAAGGTCTATATAAAAGAGACTTCAGATACAGTATTAGGGGACCACTAAGGTCTATATAAAAGAGACTTCAGATACAGTATTAGGGGACCACTAAGGTCTATATAAAAGAGACTTCAGATACGGTATTAGGGGACCACTAAGGTCTATATAAAAGAGACTTCAGATACAGTATTAGGGGACCACTAAGGTCTATATAAAAGCATCCAAAAAGCACCACGTCACGGGATCTTTAACCCTCATGTTGTACTCGGGTCAACTTGACCTGTTTTCCTAAATCAATGTTCTTTTTAATTATTCAAAATAACATGATTGTTTCCAAACAACGCTCTTTGGCAAATCTCTACTTTCATTCATTTTCGGGCGTCTTATTCAATTTTATAGCATTTGAAAACAAATTGAAGTGTTTTTGAAATAGTATTGAGAGTAAAAGTTGACATATTCCAGTCTGATTATCCATCAACATCCATTCCTTTAATTTTAGTCTAAATAATTCCTAATTTCTGCTTTTCTAACTCAAACATTAAGTATAAATTCCTATAAATGAGGTTTATTGACCATAAATTCCAAAAATAACTGTAAACTAAAGTTAATAAGTTAGTGTTACGTAGTGTTGAAAATATCAAAAGGACAAACAAAAGGGACAAAAACGTAAGAAAAAGTTAAACACATTGATTAAAAACCGTCTACAAAAGTGTTGATTTTCAATTTTGACAGGAAGACAACACAAGGGTTAAACAATAGATGGACAGCAACAGCTGACAATGTAACCATGGTGTTTCTAATCCAGCTGGAAGAGTCAGGGTTCAGATCTCACAGTTCATCAGGTCTCTTAAGTTGACCTCTTGGTTTGATGGAAGCTTCTTGATATTTGTGTTAAAGGTTTTGGGAAAGCATTAGCACTACAGAGGTAGTGTGAGGTTGGTTTTCTATGTCACGATGTATGGAGGGATCTTTTTCACTGTGTCAGAGGCTTTCACCTAATGAGTATTTAATCACGTTACCTGGAAAACAAACAAATCGACTTGCTTCTTGAAAGAGGAATGAACAGATCCTCATTAGATCAACCTGCAAGGACGTCAAGTCTTTCTTCATAACTTAAAAAAAAACTATTTGAGTAACATTTTAATCATACATCAATACGAGAATTTAGGTATAAGAGTGAAATATTATTGTGCATTAGTGTAAAACAGTGATTGTTATAGAGTGCAATGCCGAATCAGTGGAGTAGTCCTTTAACTTTGAACTATGACCAACGAACGTTGAAGAAAGTGACAAATGTTGGAAAAAGCTTCAAAAATGCAGGAAAAAAAAATAAAAATAAAAATTTTAAATGCTGAAAAAAGTGGCCAAACAAAATAAAAAAAAATAAATAAAAAATAAAATCACCAAAAAGGTGATCTTGTTAAAAATAACTGACAAAAAAATTGGCAAATGTAAGAAAAAAAAAAAAACGTGTTAAGAAAAAAAAAAATGGAAAAAAAATCTACATAAACATTGAGAAAAGTGTAGAAAAAAAAATCTAAATGTTGAAATTTCGACCCAGAAAAAAAAAAAGTTGCAGGTCGACGGGAACACAAGGGTTAAAACCAAGTAGTTTTTGTGCGTTAACCTATAAAAGAAGTGAAAGATCAGAAAAAAAGTCTCATGAATCATTTTTCAGTCCAAACGTGTTTTAGAAAGCACTCAGAAATGGATTTGTTTTGGCGGAGGAGGCTTCTCTTCAGAAACTATACGCATGTGGGTCATTTTTAGTGCACTTCAGGAGCAACTTTCTTCACACTACACACAGAGAAACGACATTCATACAATTTCTGTCTGTGCAACACACACACACACAGTCTCACACACAGTCTCACACACAGTCTCACACACAGTCTCACACACAGTCTCACACACAGTTTCTAATAAGTCTCTGCCTTCCAGGAAAGGTTTCCATCGCTCGCTCATAAAGAGGGCATGACACATCTGTGAAACATTCATGACTGAATAGCTGCCAGATTCATTAAACAACACAGGGATGGAGCTAGCTGTGAAGAACCAGAAAGGTCCGATCACACCAACTACAATACCCTTCATCCAGATTTCAATATTTTCCAGATAGCCCTGTATCGATTCAATTTGTACGTTTCAAAAACTAGAATCTTCGACTTATTTCACTCCCAAGATAGCAGAACAGTAATCCGATCAGCAGCCGCCACACACACACACACACACACACACACACACACACACACTTTATTGTGGATGTGCAGTGTGTGTCTGCCAACACCGATACACTTCCAGCTGTCTTCCAGAGTGTGTTTCTCTGCACAGCAACACTCAGTGATCAATGACAGGAATCAGATTCATCTCCAGTGTTTCCATGACAACATGGACATGGTTCACAGTGACTTATGAACACATTTTTGGAGTGGCCTGTTTCCATGTATATTCTCCTTAAACTGTGAAAAGTGCAACGTGGACACACAAATAGGAAATGGCACAGGTTCTATTTGGCGTTTAAGGATCAGTTTATGGAGTTAATATTTTCAAAATACATGTAGGGAAATGCAAATAAATGGACGGTCACGACGGCCGTGAGCCATTCAACAATAAGAACCAAAAACTGTAATTATTGCAAAATATCTAAGTTAAAGTGTGAATAGCAGGGTGCGATTTGCCATGGGCAATGGAGGGATTTCCCCTCTTACTGTTGTGTATATCCCTGCCTTTTTAAAAAAATCTCCAGTGGGGACAAAATGTACACCCCCCCCCCCCATGCTTTAACAATATTTGAGCATAATGAGCATCTTTGGTCTGCCCTACACCAATATACATTATATACAGACTAGTCGACTTTACTCCTTCACAATGACGTTTTGAGCTTGACGTCGACCAGTCGCTGATCATGTGGTTTTGTCCCCAACGACATGGACCTGTAGCACTGTCACTTGCAAAATTAGTCAAAAACAGCTCATTTGGAACTCCACGGTGAAAGCCACGGATCATTTGAACAAGGACGGACAATAGACTTTGCACTTTGATTGGCTGACTACCACGGAGATGCGCGCGTAGGACACGTAGGACATAATTACCGGGACTGGTGTGCGTGAAGTTATCGCTGGTAAACCCATAGTTAGTAGTAGTAGCGGTGCTGAAGCACAAACTGAAGAAAAAAAAAGAAAAAATAACGGGTAATGTCAGTTACGGTTGATGCAAAAGCAGTTGCTGATAAATTAGACGGTTGCAAAATACTAGAAATGCTAAGCTACAGAAAGCAAGTATCTTAAAAAATACAATACGAGGGTTGTGATTAAAGGGTGATGAAATATAACTAGCTACCATGCAGAGCATTCTCTCCTGCTGTGATTTTATAAGACTAGCAACTGAAAATATAATCATCAGCGACCGTTCGACATTGACTTTCATCACATCGGAGTCGACTTTAACCCCTTGTGTTGTCTTTCCGTCAAAATTGAAAAGCAACAATTTTGTTGATGCTTTTTGTCAATTTTTTAAAAACCTTTTTCTTACGTTTTTGACCCTTTTTCCAACACCCACTCCCTATTTTTTTTCCCATGTTTGTCACTTTGCAATTTAACACTAAAACAACGTAACTAACTTTTACAGTTATTTTTGGAATTTATGTTCAATAAACCTCATTTATAGGAAATTATAACCAATGTTTGAGTTAGAAAAGCAGAAATTAGGAATTATTTAGACTAAAATTAAAGGAATGGATGTCAACTTTTACTCAATACTATTTCCAAACCACTTCAATTTTCTTTTTCAGATGCTATAAAATCGAATAAGACGCCCCAAAATTACCCATCAAAGAGCGTTGTGTGGAATCAATCGCGTTATTTTGGGTAATTACAGTTGGGTAGTTAAAAAGAAAAGGATAACATGAGGGTTAAATGATCTAAAGTCGTGCAACCCTTACTATGTACTTAATTTTTTAAATATCATTATTTTTGTGCTTTTATGATACATTAAGACTTGATTGCAGTTGATCAGTTGGTTCAAATTACTAACTTCTAATGAGCTGACACATTCCTAAGTCTATGAGAGACCCGCTTTGTAAATAGAGTTGAGTCAAAGATTACTTGAGTTCATTATAAAGTTTCAAACATTTGCTAAATTATTCCTTAGTAAGATACACGTGTTAAAAACATACACAGTATAGATCTACCACCATCTAATGAAGATCCACTTCTGTTAGTGAGCACCCTGATGCAGATGACAGGGGGGGGGGTGTCAGTATGTGCTATAACACAGAAAGTTTCTGGTCTCAGAACAGTCTCTGGTCTGCACGCTGCCTGTGCTGTTCTTGGACAAGGCTCCACAGTGCTGCACCGCGGTGGGGCAGAGGGGCAGGTCCAAGTACAACACACTCGCCCCGTTCACCCACAGCCATTCACCGGCCAGGAAACGGAGGCCTGTCCACACCTAGGGAGAGGAAACATCGCGAGCTTCAGCTTTGTGCTGCATTCATGGGGTGTCTGAGATGGGGGAGGCCTTCTCTTACTTCGCTCCATGGTCTTGGAATAACTTGCTACATCTAAATGATCTAGTCCCATTAAATGAATTTAATGTTAAAATGCCATGTAACTCAAATGTAACTGCCCATGTGACCTGTTCCTTTCCATTATGTGTGATGCTTGTTTGTTTTGACTATGCTGTATTTCTATTTAAATTGTAACTGGTGTACAATCTTGGCCAAGTCTCCCTCGGAAAAGAGAATAGGTTAAATAAATATTTTATGGGACACCTGATCTGTTTCATTTGCTTTTCGTTGTCATGCAAATACTGGAAATGGTTATCAACGTGTTGTGTAACACTTTACTTTAAAAAAATATAGGCGTCCATGTTGTCCCAACATAATTACTTATAGTTCATGAACACACCAAAGTCGGCAGAACCCTCCGAGGAGCACATGAATGCACTATTGGCCTTGGCGCAGGCCTGCGCTCTCTTTTCTTTCCCTTAGAACTTCCCTTTCCAAGCCGCAGGGGAAAATAAATGATTATTAAAAGCTTACATTATGTTTGCTCTGGGGGGGGGAAATCATCATTTATTCCGTTTATTGCTGTAAAGCCATTCAAATTTCCTTCCAAATGGGCTCCACCGAGCATTGTTTAGTGGAGATGCGACCATAAGAGCATTTCCTACCTGTGTTGCTGAAAATGAACCCACCTCCTCAGTGTCGGCCTCCATGACCCTGTTCATCACGTAGTCGTGGTCTCCTCCAGGCTGCACGCTGACCAGCTCGTAGCGAAGGTTGGGTTGGGAGGTTGACTTGAGGCCCGGCAGTGCTCCAGGGCCCCCTCCCACGTCTTGTTCTCCTTTACCAGGACAAGGTTGTCTGCAAAGCAGACGAAGGGAAGTCGAGCAGAGCAGTTTTGGGTAGCCATCTGTTTGCTGGTCGAGGAGATGGAAACACAGTCATCGCCCCCCGGCTCACTGTCTGCCCAGTTTCTGTACTCCGACAGCCCTGAGCTCCACCTCCATGTTTCCCCTAAAGAACAGATGTTTGAAACGTCAGCAACACAGATGAGGTGAAAGTTACCGTTTGTCAGAAAGTCAACTAAACAGACAAATATCCATCAGCTTTTTGGCCAAAGTTTGGGGGTGTTGAGCTTGTTACCGTATGCTAATTTTGCGTGAAACAATTATTTACTGTTAAAAGACAAACAGGCCATAGAGTTCCTGACAGTTCACCGTCTGGAAGGCGTGGACATACTTTCCATGTTACATGGACATCTGTGGACATGCATCAGTGGACACATGCAGCCTTTTTCCTGGAATTGGGTGCACTACCAACACAATCTGCCCGCCCTGTGTGTATATCTAGTCTGAGATCGTCTGCGCTGCATCTACTGGTGCGGTGGTCAGCTGTGCGTCTGGTGGACATACTCGGAGTAGAACGGGCGATTTAACCCGCCAGTCCTCATCGATATAGTGACATGGGTCATAGGTTTCAGCTGTGAACGCCGTCCAGCAGAACGCCAAAGAGTTCAAAACGCAACTTGCTTATGCAAAGTAAGCACTGGCAGGTAAACTAGCACTTAAGTGCTTTACGTAAAACATACAATATGATACATATTAAAACACAATACAAATCAAAGTAATACATAAACTATAACAGTCAAACTGTTAACTATTATCCCTCATGTCCTGGGGTCAAATTGACCCACTATCCTATATCAATGTTCTCTTTAACCCTCATGTTGTCCTCGGGTCAAATTTGACCCGTTTCCAAGTTTTTTTTATATCAGAAATATGGGCGGTCAAAAATGTCTAAAATGTCGAAAAAGTGACAAAACGTCAAAAGGGACCAAGGCAAAACAAGAAAAAAGAAAGAAAAAACGAGAAAAATGTTGAAAAAAAATACAATACTTTTTTTGAAAAGCAACAAAACATTGAGATAGGGACAAGAAAAGTGTTAATTTCATGTTGAGGGAAAGACAACACAAGGGTTAACATGCCTAACAAAGCAGCGTCATACATATTTCAGAACGTAGACCAATTTGATTATAGCAATCCTTAACTCGTTTCTCCACTCTTATGAATATATGGGTCTGGGTCTGGGTCTGTCCCAGGTTTCTGCCTAAAAGGAAGTTTTTCCTCGCCACTGTCCCACTGTTGCTTGCTCTGGAGGGAACTACTAGAACTGTTGGGTCCTTGTAAATTATGGAGTGTGGTCTAGACCTGCTCTATCTGTAAAGTGTCTTGAGATAACTCTTGTTATGAATTGATACTATAGATAAAACTGAATTGAATTTGAATACATAAGCAATTTATAGGATGAAATTGTGTTCTTACCTTCTCTGTACAGTCCAGTCCAGACTGGAAAGTCCTGATTTATGACAGTTGAATATAGGTTGGATTCTAGGAAAGTTGCCAGATCGCCGTCCATCTTATCCTGGCAATACTGCCTGGCGTCAGACCATGACATTGATTGTGGTATAAATGTGTATTTGAATGGGAAGCTTTTAAAGTTGATACAAAAGAAAAAGTAGTATCCATCACAATGTCTGGCATAAAACCTTCAAGAGAAATATGAAAAACAAAATTAATCTGGATTCCTGAATTCAATGTGATCTTTTCAGAGGAACATTGTGCTTCCAGTTGACGGCATGTTTCATATTGGGACTAGACCAATGTTCTTACAGATTTACAAATAAAGTGTTTGCACGACTGCGGTCCACTTTCCAATTCAAATCATGCTTTTGAATTTTGAGTGTGGCCCCTATAGCCTCCTATATGATGGTAAGAGAAGTCAATGTGCTGCAACTTAAGAAAACACAAGCAAATAGACCACACAAGCAAATAAGGAAACATGGAAACACAAGTACTAAAACTTTAGAAGCAAGCAAACGTTGGGACTAAAAGAAGAAATTAACTGTAAAAAGAAAAGTGCCAAGATAATATCTCTAATTATGTCAGCCACGCAATCATCGATAACGTTAATTATACAACTGTCTGTGTGAATACTCGATTCTGATTGGCCTCAGGGTGTCTATAAGAACGTGATTTAGAAGACCTACTTAGTAGTTCTGGTGAAATTGACTGTTTACTGTTCTTAATGGAAGAAAACTAAAAATGTTATTTGGCAGTATTGATGGTATGAGCAGGTTTATGCCCTTCAAGGCATCTCTTAGCAGGCAATTAATGAATTTAGGTTAAAGGAGTCAGGCAAATACTTTCAGTGCATTAAGGTTGCACTGCAGAGACTTCTCTTGGCTACCATACTCCTGAAAGCCATCAGTTTCCATACATAAACAACATGCTTCTAATTACCACACAACAATAAGATATAGATCTATCTATCTATCTATCTATCTATCCATCTCCAAATGTTAAACTTCAAGAATAGAAAAGAAAATTAAGAATCAATAAAAATAATCTGTGTAACATTTAAAAACATTGTGCAAGTCTTTAAAGACGGTGTTAGTGCATTACCTGTGGTTGGTGTAATAGACGGTAGCACAGTTGTCGTTGGGTTGCTTGGGTTCCCCCCACAGGTACATATTTTGTTGTAAGTTGACATTGATTCCATATACAGCAGACCAAGCCCAGTAGGTGCTAGTGAATTTGTACAGACCTGTCCATGCATGATAAAACACCATATTTATGTTATCTGCATCTGACTGCGTAAAGATGGTGGCCAAATCAGTGTTGGAAGTTAAGCTGTTGGAACACAAAACAAAATATATTTAATTCTCAAAATACAAGTGATTAGAAACTAAATTATATAGTAGAGGAGGTTCTACGTGGCTGATGGGAACGTCCATATTTGTTCATAAAACAAAGCATTGGACAAATTGTAACTTTGACTTAATGACAGCAGTAAATTAAAAATTGAAGTAAAGAGCTCATGAAAGTTACTATTAACTGTACTGCATTGTATTATTGACAAGCGATGCTGATCTTAGCTCTTTTTTTATATTTAACATTACATTCAAGCCTTAACTACACATTCTAACTTTATTTAACCCTATAATTAATTTGAGATTTAAATCTCTTTTTGGAGGGAGACGTGGCCAAGGCAGCGCATCATAACAAGGAAAGAAAATTATAAAAGAATAGAACCCAGTAAAAACAGACAAGAGACAACAGATACATCATACAAATACATAAGCCAGATAAGGAATAGCAACTGCAGATACATTATGAAGGTTATTCCGTGACCAGGGGGGCAAAATATCAGAAGACTGTGCTGCCAAGTTCTTAATTCCTGGTTACCTGGTCACTTCTAATAGCTCTTTATGTAAAAACTCACTTCTTGCAGTAGCTTTGTGCGTCCTGCCAGGTGTAATACTCTGAGATGTACGAGTAATATCTCTGCACCACTGATCCCAGCCCAGACGCAGTACTGCTCAGGCTGAGGAGGAGGAGGAGGACGAGGTAGGGTCCTGAACTCTTCATCGTCAGACCTCTGTTGCACAGAGAGCATCATATTAAACCAGATTCAGATAACTATTAGTCTCCAAGGGGAAATTCAGTTTTACAGGCAACCCATCCATAATGAATTTAAGTTAAATGCATTAGCATACAATGTATATGTTAAAAAAGTCATAAAATAAAACACCAAGTACTGCAGCATAACATCCACATATTTTACACATGACCCAATCATATATCATTTCATATAACACACGTTGCAAGTTATGTCTTGTATGATGTCCATTTAACAGTCTTATAGCAGAGGGAACTCTTCATTTTCAGAATTCTGTTGTACACAGAACATAGTTTATATATTTGACCCTTTCACTGCCCCCTCACTCTGACATCTCTCCAGTTGTGCATGTTTAGCTGCTGAGCATGTGTGTGTGTGTGTGTATTTCAGGCCTGTGTGTAGTGTGTTCCAACAACTGAGAGCAACAATTGTAATTCACACCCCACGCTTTATCCAAAGTGATTTACAATTGCTATAGACGTATGTCAGAGGTTCCAGCGCTTGCTCAAGGACACATTGGTTGATGTATCGCAGTGGGAATTGAACCCAGATCTACCACAACAAAGACATGTCATTCACTGTGACATCACAATACAACACAAATAACTCAATTAAAATAACGGACAGTAACCTGAACTTTGTCAACCACTAACAACCCCTCAGCCCCAGTCAGTCGTTACCTGTCCTGTTTTTTTGCTGTTCAGTCAGAAACCCCCGATGCCGTCCGATGAGGCTCCAACATCAAGCTGAACATCTCACTTCTTTAAGTTCAACGTATAAGTACAATCATTTGACTAGTAAAACACTTAAACCAAGTATCAGCTTCCTGTCGCTGCATGGCCAGAAACTATTTGAATGTTGGCAAATGAAGCAGAGATTTACCTGCAGACCTGAAAAGACAGATATATTTTTGCTTAAGAGACACCAGGAACCAGGCAAACTGTTTCACCCACCTGGTAATATCTGATCTGTATTTGCAGCGGGGGGTCCATATGCCAAAAAGAAGTCATTCGTCAAAATCTGTAATGTAAATGCATGCATGCAAAACATGTTTAAAAAGGTCACCTACCTACTTCTTCCTGCTGCCCTTTCCCCTGTGGGATAGAAAGCTCCTTTTGGAGTGAAATGTGTTTTTTTGTCACACACACACACACACACACACACACCTCAGAAAAAAACTATAACACACTAACCTAGCCCTAACCTGTAAGTACTAACTACTGTAATATGAAATGTTTTCTGCAGTTGGGGCTGTTCAAATACAATGAGCGTCTTTGGTCTACACTACACCGATATTTAAAATCCTATGTATATACCTAATACATTTTTAAATGAAGCTTTTTTGCAATTTCATATAGATGAAGACTCGCTCACACATGACCAAGTATAAGAGACACTTGTTAAATAGGGTTGAGTCAAAGTTTACGGTCAGAAAGTTTTATTATAACGTTTGATCAAACTTTTGCAAAGATATTCCATAGTAGGATACATATTCCCTAAATGTGTGTTGAAAGCCTACACGGTTGTATGTGGACCGTCTGAAGAAGCTGTGTGCCAATTTATGAAGATCCACTTCTGCTAGTGAGCACCCTGATGCAGATGACAGGGGGGGGGATGTCAGTATGTGCTATAACACAGAAAGTTTCTGGTCTCAGAACAGTCTCTGGTCTGCACGCTGCCTGTGCTGTTCTTGGACAAGGCTCCACAGTGCTGCACCGCGGTGGGGCAGAGGGGCAGGTCCAAGTACAACACACTCGCCCCGTTCACCCACAGCCATTCACCGGCCAGGAAACGGAGGCCTGTCCACACCTAGGGAGAGGAAAGATATAATGAGCCTCCGCCTGCTCTCCAAAAGCATTTTCCTCCACCATCATTATGAAAGAGACATCTCAAAAAAAAAAATATGGTCACATAACTATTTGCATAATTATCTTTTAACTTTCCATTAGAGGTTTAACATTTGTACATTCCACATGTACAAATGTTAAATTACATCATGCATTACATCATGCATGTAAAGCTATGTTTACATGCATGATGTAATCTCAATGTGAAGATTTTGGGTCACTAGTGCAGTGCACGTTTGGAACCATGCCTGTTCAGAAAGGGTTAACTGCCTAGTACACAAGTATATGTGTGTGTACATTTACTCCAGAGAGGCCAGAACCCCAGAACCCCACCCACACCCACACACCCACCCACCCACCCACCCTTTATCCAACTATAAGTGCAGTTCAATGAGTGATGAGTGATTTCTCAGCTGCGGCATAAACATTCAAATGAAAAAAATGACACTCTTTAGTAGCAAACAAGTTTTATCTAGACCTACAGTATGATAGACTCTAGTCGGGGACAATCAACTTTCCCAAGGGGCCACATGAGAAATGGACTATTGTGAAGTGCCGGACCAATAATTGTTGCATTTCTCTTTCGGAAATTAATTTCAAATTAGCTTTATTACCAAAATGTTTTGGCCTCTCTGGAGTAAATATTAAAACTGTAAGACACGCTTTGTGTGTCTGCTTTGTTCATAATGTACAACGTTGGCGGGACAACATTAACGTTGGCGGGACAACATTAACGTTGGCGGGACAACATTAACGTTGGCGGGACAACATTAACGTTAGCGGGACAACAACGTTAGCAGGACAACAACGTTAGCAGGACAACAACGTTAGCGTTAGGGGGACAACATAGCGGGATAACATTAACGTTGGCGGAACAACAACATTGGCGCTAGCAGGACAACAACATTAGCAGAACAATATTGGCGTTAGCACGAAAACAACATTAGCGGGACAAAAACATTAGCGTTGGCGGGACAACTTGGTGGGCATTGTCTTTCCAGCGTGATAAATACCAAATGTGGCGTGTGAACTGCGTGACATGAAGGCATTAATCACGCTTTACATGAGTCACTACAAAGGAACCCACCTCCTCAGTGTCGGCCTCCATGACCCTGTTCATCACGTGGTCGTGGTCTCCTCCAGGCTGCACGCTGACCAGCTCGTAGCGAAGGTTGGGTTGGGAGGTTGAATTGAGGCCTCGGCAGTGCTCCAGCGCCCCCTCCCACGTCTTGTTCTCCTTTACCAGGACCAGATTGTCCGTGTAGCAGAGGGAGGGAAATCGAGCAGAGCAGTTTTGGGTAGACATCTGTTTGGTCGCCGAGGAGATGGAAACACAGTCGTCGCTCCCTGGCTTACCCGCCCAATTCCTGTACTCCGACACCCCTGAGCTCCACTTCCACGTTCCCCCTGCGGAACAGATGTTTGAAACGTCAGCAGCCAAAAAGTTAACTATCCATTCCAACATTAGCTTTATGGCTAAAGACGGGCTTGAACTGTATTTTGCAAGAAACCAGGAAAAAAAAAAACTCAGAGGATTAACCTAATCAGGAAACAGAGTCCCAGTCCCATATTTTTCATCTTTCTACCATGACAGTACCAGAAGGTACTCAAAATATCAGGCCGTTTTTCACCCGATATTTAATGTATCCCATCCCCTAATATGCAAAGGGTCTGCCTTGTCATTAGGTGCGTTATTTTCTGTGTTCAGGTCACATTAAACAACCTGAGACAATATGGAGGTGTCTGCTGATATTTTGGGTACCCGTATGTAACTTTTGTTTGACATCTCCATATTGTCTCAGGTTGCTGCAAGAGTCGTCCAGCTGAGCAAAGTCAGCACTAGCAAGTTAACTAGGATTTAAGAAGTCAATTGAAACGCCCACTTTAACATGCCAAAGAAAAGAAAAAAAAACTAAATGTTTTTAACTTTACCTGATTGAAATTTAATAGTGTCAGTTCAACGGTTTATCATTAACATCCCTAATAACAGGTTTTTTTATTCCATTCTACATGTTTCAGGAGATTTTAATTATAGCATCTTCAATTCCTTTCTCCACTCTGTAAGAATATATTGCATGCTCAATTTCCTAACAAGCTGTGTTGCCATGGTTTCTCATTATGAGGGTAGCGGTAAGTCATTAAGTGGCCATTTCAGGATGGTTGCCTTTGGTTGTCGCCCCGTCGGTAGCACAATTTGCACGCACTCAGACATCGACGAGATTAATGTTCAGGTGCTTGAGATGGTGACGTAACAGATTTGGTTCTATCTCAGAAATTAACTTGGAGAACTTCCTGGAATGAATACATTAGAGCAGTTCATAAAAGCAAAACAAGGGTCTTTACCGTCTCTGTACAGTCCAATCCAGACTGGATAGTCCCGAGGAACGAGCGTTGCGTATAGGTCAGAGTAGGATTGGAAAGTTGCCAGATCATGGTTTGAATCAGTATAGCAATACTGTCGAGCTTCAAGCCACGACTTCGCCTGTGGTATAAATTTGTAAGTGTATTGGACGTTGGAGCCGCCGCCTCGTTTGTGACAAAAGAAGAAGTAAGCTCCGTCACAATCGGTGCCGTACAACCTTCAAGAGAACAAAAGTTACAATGAGGAAGAATCTGATGCATGAACTCAATTTGTCCTTTTTAGGTATAAAAAGAAAAAATATTCCATTGCGTTCACACAGTTGGCCATGTTGCACATATTAGAATAGATAGAAAATGGGATTTTGATGAAAATTCAGCCCAATTACTAATTACTTATTTTCCAAATCAAATCATGCTTCAGGATTTTCAGTGTGGCCCCTATACCCTCCTATACGGTGGTGTGGCCCCTATTACCCCCTATACGGTGGTGTGGCCCCTATACCCTCCCATACCGTGGTGTGGCCCCTATTACCCCTCCTATACAATCTATCTATCTAATGAACTTTACTAACCATATACCATTTCTTAGTGATTGTTATTACCAAATATTTAACCTTAAATAATATGGCTGCATGAGAAAAATATGTTATTTGTTTAACTCGTGAAAACGTCTGTAAAACAGTGTAAGAACAGTACCCTTTGGGGGATTCAGCGACAGCACAGTACGCGGTGCCTTTCTGGTTCCACCAAGTCAGATTGTGGTTGCCTGAATCCACCAGATAGCTGTAGTCTTCATTACTGACCCAAATCCAGTGGTAGTAGTTCATGGGTTTTATCATGCCGGTCCATGCATAATATCCCTTCAAATTTAGAATGTATTCATCAGACTGACTAAAGACGGTGGCCAAATCACCGTAAGTAGTTGACCTGTTCGGGGGAAACAAAAACAATTTTTAAATTTACGAGATCTGTCGAAATTCCAGTGACCAAGATTTACCGTATTACAGTACATACAGTATGAGGGGGATGGGAATGGGATTAGTTCTGCAGATTTATGGTCATAAAACTGTACAAATGGGAACTTTGACTCTATGGCACTTAATGAAAAGTAATGACGAGGGATGAGCGAGTACAGCATTATCTGTATCCGTTTACCACATGAATTGTCTGTATCTGTACTCGGACTGGGCGGGGCCTAACCCGGAAGTGGGTCGGGCTGTCTTTAAATGGGCGGGGCTTTAACCAGTATGTAATTTTAAGCATGCAATAGATATGGGTTGATCAGAAATTGTTATATTTATTGCTGATTAGAAAACTATTTCCATGACAGCATCAAGCTTGAGATCAGTGTCGGTGTTGTCATGGTAACACACAAACTACATACAGAACAAGTTTTGCAACAATGAATACAACACATGCGGTTGCAATTATGAAGTAAAATGTAATGAACAAGAGTTTTCATACTCAATATAACTCTTTAACTTTAAATTTTTTTATGATCAGTGTGATTTTTTTATTTCCACACCAGGTGTGTGTGAGTGTGCACGCGATAAAGCGAGAGAGAGAGCGAGAGAGCGAGAGAGAGAGAGAATGGATGACTGTTCTGTGATCAAATAGATTGAAGGCATAGTTTTTTTTTTTTAAATCAGATAAGTACAGATATTTACACGTATAATACTTGTATCCGGCTAAAGTGCTTTATTTGTAGCGGATACTCGTTTCAGCCAAGTGGCTCATCTCTAGTAAGGACCTCCAAAGTTACTATTACCTGCATTGCATCATGGAAAAGTGATGTTTCCATTTATCTTATCTCTTTAATTCTATATGATTTCCATTGTTACATTCATTCATTAAAGTGCTCATATAGTTCTCATTTTCAGGTTCATGATTGTATTTTGAGGTTGTACCAGAATAGGTTTCCATGGTTTCCATTAGAAATAACTAGAACAGGGACATGTAAGTAGATCAGTAGTTCTCATGTAGATCATGGTGAACTAGTGTGTTCACCCAGAGACTGAAGACAGAGGACATTCAGAGACATGCATCTCACTCAAAACAGTTTATATGCATGTGGAAGCACCAGAGACACAAAACAACCCCCCCCCAAAGTAAATGTAGTTTTGCCAGACCATCCTCCACAGCGCAGCGGAGGAGGACGTACACGTACACACACACACACACACACACACACACACACACACACACACACGAGAGAATAACGTGCTCTGGTTTATTGGCATTTCTTTAAACCAATCACAATCATGGGTGGTGCTAAGCTCCACACGGAGCCACAGTGCCGCTGAAAAGTAGTCGGGGAGGAACTTTTTTTGGTGGAACATGTGTACGTTCAAAAGTTGTTTCAGTCATGCAACAGAAAACTCAGATTGGACAGAGTCTAGCTAGCTGTCTGGATTCACCCTGCAGAGATCTGAGGACCAGGTAACCAGAGTCCTCAGAAATCCACCGGGGTTTAAAGTTCCAACACAAAGGGCCCTACCTTGCGCCCAGCGCAGAGCGACCAACGCAAGTGTCTTTGCTATTTTAAGACCAACGCAGTTAAATTCCCATCCTGCGCCCACGTCAATTGAATAGTAAATGGACCTGCGCCCATGCTTGACACACACACACACACACACATATTACATTGCACATCCTCCATCATAATATCAATGTGTCAGGGTACAAAAGCGCCCGGCTGTTAAAGGGAATGGGAGATGACACTGGTTTATTGCATGTTATGCCCAAAACACACCTTTGAATCAATGAAGACACAAGACAAGTATAAGTTCTTTGAACCGTGCGCCCGGCACACTTTTTTCCGCCATCCACCTAAGCAAAAGTGGATTAAGACCCAACCTAAATGCACCTGCGCTAGGGGCTTCACGCCTGGATCGTTAAAATAGGGCCCAAGGAAAGCAGAAGGAAACTGACATCGCCAGAAAATCCGGTGGAATTTCCTGCAGCACCTGAAGTGGATGTCATGGATATAGACTAATAATAGTAAATGTAATTAAAAAAAAAAAATAAAAATATGTAAAACCTCACCTCCTGCAGGAGCTTTGAGCCTCCTGCCAGGTGTAAGGGAATGGCTGGTACAAGTAGTTTCTCACCACCACTGATCCCTGTCCAGACACAGTACTGCAGAGGAGGAAGAGGAGGAGGAAGGGGCCTGAACTCTTCATCGTCAGACCTTTGTTGTACAGAAAGAATCATATTAAACCAGATTCAGATAACCATTAGTCTCCAAGGGGAAATTCAGTTTTACAGGCAACCCATCCATAAAGAATTAAAGTTAAGTGCATTAGCATATAATGTATGTTAAAAAAGTCATGAAATAAACACTAAGTACCGCAGCATATTTTACACATGACCCAATTATATCCTATCATATAACACACATGCACATGTTGCCAGAACCAGTTTTGTTGTAGTTAGTTCCTGTATGATATCCATTTAACAGTCTAATAGAGGTAATTAATGAATTGGCATAGCTGTCAGTTTTTTTTGTATCGGCACGTAGTACCGCCGACCTGACTGTATGAAAACCAATCCATTACTAAATACATGCTGTACTATTGAATTTAGAGCAAATAAACAGTTTTTATAACTCTCATTTGATGAAAATTAAATCCCAGACCCCTTAATATCTCAGGCAGTTAAAGACCAAAACCAGATTTGGGGTCAACTCTTAATAAAAGACAAATGGCTTATTAAATAATAAACACTGAATGACACTCAGGCCCAGTTGGCAGTGGTGGAATGTACTATGACTAAATACCGTAAGAACTGTATTAAGTACATATTTAAAAAAGGTACTTCTACTTTTTAACCATTTCAGTGAGAAATAGTTAACTTTAACTCCTCTACATTAATCTGACGTTACTAGTTACAAATTAAAGATTTTTGCACACAACACTTAATATAAATGAAATTAGCCTACCAATAGAACAGCCTACATTGACAGCTTAAATGATTAATTAAACAGTTGATTGACAGAACTCTATTCTAGTTTCCAGTTTCGAAAATACTAGGATTTTTTCTGCATTGAGTACTTTTTTTGTTTAACATTTTCAATGCTGGACTTGTCACAGTCTTTTCAGTGTGGTACTAGCACTCTTACATAAGGATCTGAATATTTCTTCCACTACTGTCAGTCAGAGTCGTTACCTGTGCCGAGGTTGTTTTTGTTGTTTCTCGGTCAGTCAGAAACACCCGCTGCTCTCCGATGAGGCTCCAACACCAAGCTGAACATCTCCCTTCTTTGAGTTCCACGTATAAAATACAATCATTTGAATATCAGACACACTTAATCCAACTATCAGCTTCCTGTCGCTGCATCCCCAGAAACTTTGTGGATTCAGCATGTTTAAATGTTGGCAAATGAAGCAGCGATTTACCTACAGACCTTCAAAAAATATATACATATTTTGCATAAGAGACACCAGGAACAGGCAAATAAAATTGTTGCATCATCGTAGGCTGGTGTTGATTCAGTCACTGTTCTAACACTGCTCGTGATATTTAAAATCTCTATCTATCTATCTATCTATCTATCCATCTATCCATCCATCTATCCCAGATGGTTCTCTAACCAGGTCAGTTTTTTTTTGTCTACACAGAGACAATTTTGACCATAACATTGCAACGTGAATGTATTTTTCCAACAGTTATTTGTGAATGGATACAGATAGTGGAGACACATCTTATTGTGGTCTAACTTTTTTTCAAGCCATTGCCAAATAAAGCTTATGAAGACCATCAGCTCCACACAACACTCTCTGGACGTTTCTCTCAGTACGGCCATGTTCAGAATTACCTCGTTTGAAGAGTCCTTCATGTGTTTGTTTTTTATCCTGCATGTCCTCCTTGATCACCGAAGTTTTGCGTCACGTGGACGTGCCGACAGTTTTGATGCCATTACTTAAAATTCCTTAGAAGCTGCACACTATAGCTGTAACTTAGAGGACTTGTTTTGGGGGGGGGGAGTGGGGACACACATCTCAATTCCTTACATGGAATGAACATTTGGCATAAACAAATCAGACTTGATTGTATACACGAAATGTATTTAGAGATATTTCTTTTTTTTAACTGATGACAGCAAAATATCTTCAGCTGACTGCACTCTGTTTTTTGGAAATCAAGCATTTATAAGAATTAAACAATATATTCATGAATATTATTCAGCATAACAGAAGAAACATTTTGCATATTAGGCTGTATTAGGCATGGAGTCAAACTCTTTGATACCTTCTACACCTGCAGTCACTCACAGTGCAAACAAACTCTGAATTACATCTGAAACAAAAAGAAAAAGTCATTTGTAACATCCGTCACATGCAGACACTGGATACAGATTTAAATCTCTTCAATTTAGCCACATTAATTTTTTTTTTATTATATCTATTTTTTTGTGTTGCTGCTGCACTTTTGGTGAAAATTCAAATCAGCACCATCCAAAATGTATACACCCCTCCCTGCCCCTCCCCCAAAAAAGTATTAAGGTAGTGATTTGTTTCCATTACCGTATTATTATTAGATTATTCCCCTCAAACTAATAGCATTAATTATAGCAGCAAGAACATAATTTACAGGTTGTTTGAGTTGTTGAGGTGTCATATTGGGTAATTTGAGATGTCCTCAAACGCATCAGATTAACCCTTGTGTTGTCTCCCGGGTCAAAAAGATGAACACTTACTTATTTTCACCCATTTTTTGACATTATCAATGCATTTTTTTTTTATATTTCACTACCACCACCTTACTACCACTTTAGACTACTTTTTGGAATCCATAGTCAATAACCCTCATTTGTAAAGATTTATACCTACTATTTGAGCTAATAAAGCAGAAATTATGAAACTTTTTGACTAACAGTTAAGACCTGAAGAGCGCATGTTGAGTGGATGAGTTTGGTCAGGATGCTGATTGGAAATCATTTAAATTTTCACCCAAAATTCAATGACAGTGATTGTATTTGCACAGAGCGTTGCATGGAATCCATCCTTTAGTGGTTAAAAAGAAGGCCATATTTCAGATAGACATTTTCAAAAAAGGAGTCAAATTTGACCCGAGGACAACAGGAGGTTAAGGTTGTTTTTTCCCCATGCTCACCTGGGCGCGACATGCTCCTCTCCAGCTGCTTCAAGGATTCTCCCGTCAAGGTGCGGATCTCGTCCTTTAGCCGGCGGTGGCCGTCCAGGGTCAGGTGCCAGAAGCACGACTTCCTCTTGCCATCTCTGAACACCTGGTTGCAGGTTTTGCGGAAGCTGTTGTTGAAGCACAGGTTGTGGCGGATGGTGTTCTTCCAGCCGTCCGGCGCCGTCTGAAAGAAGGGGAAGTGCTCCCTGGGAACGGACCGGAAGGATGGATATTAGAGCCTTCAAAAACAAGGCTGCTGTGCAATATGTCAAGCATCACCATTACAAATTACACACAGGCCCTTTGTGGATCTGTCGGACATTTTGGAAGATACTTTTTTGGATTTCCAGCCACTTCAAAATTGTCTGACTGGGTGCCTCCAATTAGTCTGACCTGTCTGACTGGGTGCCTCCAGTTAGTCTGACCTGTCTGACTGGGTGCCTCCAGTTAGTCTGACCTGTCTGACTGGGTGCCTCCAGTTAGTCTGACCTGTCTGACTGGGTGCCTCCAGTTAGTCTGACCTGTCTGACTGGGTGCCTCCAGTTAGTCTGACCTGTCTGACTGGGTGCCTCCAGTTAGTCTGACTGGGTGCCTCCAGTTAGTCTGACCTGTCTGACTGGGTGCCTCCAGTTAGTCTGACCTGTCTGACTGGGTGCCTCCAGTTAGTCTGACCTGGTGAAGTTGTAAATCTGCTGCACTTTCAGGCTCCCAGTGTGGCTGCTCTTGAGGGCCAAGGCGATGAGGATGCAGTAATTTACAGGTGGGCGAGGCCAGCATCCTGGCATTAGGATCTTATTGTCCTGGAAGCAGGAACAATGTGATTAGAAGCCCATTCATTCCACTTATGGAGCTCATGCATGACAGTTTTTATTTCCAGAGCCCTCAGAAGAAACCCATGCAAACTCCACACTTTGCTTCAAGCTTAAAGAAAAAGTCATTCATTCCTCAAAAGATATTTAAATCAAGTTAATTGTAACCGCGTGTCTTCTTTCAGGTGTATATAACAGACTTATTACACTGTTATCAATATCCTAAACTACAATTAAAACTAATTTCACTGTAAACACATTGGACTTTACATTTTGATATATATAAGTTGAATTTGTTTTTTTTTCAATAAAAGCATGTTTTTAAAGAAATAATGGATTTTTTTGGCACTTTCCACAAATGTGCGTTGTTACCAACTATCCACCCTTTAATTTTTTTTTTTAAACACAATTGCATTATTTAAGCAACCTGGAGTCATAAAAACACATCCAGCCATTTTTACCATATTTAAAAAAAATAATTCATGCAATAGAGGGTTAAAGCCCATTTTTGTATTGATAACACTGACTAAACAATCAAAGTTAGAAATCAAATATCAAAAATCTTTTTTTTTTTTTTTTATAAATAGCAGTTCCCTACATCCCACTGGAGGAACCCGAACCAGGACCGAGCTCAGCGTTCTCACCTTGGCCTTTGTGTTCCTTCCTCTGCGTCTGGTCTTGGGTGGTGGAGAGGAGACGTCTTCATTCTTCATCTAACAGTCAAAGATTATGGAATTACATTCATATCAATCACTGGTACTGGTTTGAACCAGTGCAGGGAATCCTTTGTTAGTGTTTGTCAGGGTTTATTAAAAGCAGGTTTCATGTGTTAACCTTACATTTCTTTTTTATATGTGGATCAAATAGCCAGAGGTAGGTAGAGTAGTCAAAATTGTACTCAAGCAAAAGTAGTTATTTCAGAATAACAGGACTCAAGTAAAAAGTAGTTATCCAAATAATTACTTGAGTAAGAGTAAAAAACAATGACATGTACAATGCCAAAGAGGTAAAAAGAAAAGTAACAAGCTCATTGTAGCCTAATGTAGCGGATTAAGAGCAGTTTCTTCTTCACAAATCTACTCAAGTTAAAGTATAGTGATTTAAAACTACTCCTAGAAGTATAATCTTTTAGTAAATGTAACTCGTTACTACCCACCTCTGAATGTAGCCAAACCTTTTAACCTGATACAAGACCTCTTTTTCACTTGGTATTAATATCTGATCTGTATTTGGAGCTTTTACATGTCTACATAAAGCAAAAAAAAGGTAATCTACCTACACCTCCCCCTGCTAAAAGCTACCGACAAGCCCTTAAAAAGTAAGAGGCTACACAGCATCATCTCTGTCCTAGACCCAGGGGACGCTGTGCGTGTTTACAAGTCCAAAAGCTTTGCCTATAATTTGCATATTAAAACCTGATCATAATGTTGCCCAAATCGAGACAACCACTTATACAGGTATACATGCAAAGGCCCATGTTTATACCGTATGTCATTTTACACATATCCTGCTTATTCCAGGGGTAAGTGGCGTGTTCATTTAGCTTTGCAAATGTCATACAATATGCAACTCTAGGTGCCCTGAGGTGTTAGCTTGAAAACAAAAAAAATGCGTCATGCACTAAAGTTATCGCTCATCAGCTGCTCGACTCAGATAGTTAACCAGCACATTTCGCACTTTAATAATTTAATAATACTTCTTAGGATGGTGTGTTGCCCCTGCTGCCTTGTGTCCTTTTGGGTTCTAGGCCGCTTCATTGCCTATGTTGGTTTTTATGTTGATTTTATTTCATGTCAGAGTCAAATTTCCCCTCTGGAACAATAAAAGTGTATTCTAGCTGTATTGTCTTAAGGTCTAACAAATTTATTCAGCACATTCACTGGTAAAAAAAAAAATGGCCCCATTTCTTGGTGCATTACCAAGGTCTAAAACAGTTCTTCCCGACCTTTGAGGTCTAATTTCGACCATTTCTCCATTACTTTTAGCTAATCATTTAACCCTCCTGTTGGGTCAAATTTGGCCCATTTTCAAAACGTTCCTATATCAGAAATATGGGTTTCTTTCAATCTAATTTTCAAAAATAAAAAACAACGATGTTGGTTTCCTACAACGCTCAAATAAAATAAACAATCAGTACACTACTTACATTACATTTTGGTTTAATTCAAAAAGAAAAATCTTCAAAAAATGTGTGGGAAAAAAAAAAAAGTCAAAATGCGCAGATAAGCGACAAGCGTCGAGAAAAAGACAAATAGTTTTAATTTTAAATTCATGCCCAGAAAAACAAAAGTTGCATGGACAATGGGAAGACAACACAAGGGTTGAAACGGTTTAGCCAGTAGTTTGATATTTATTTCTACCATTTTTCATAACCTTTAGCTAACTATTTCAACCATTTAGTCATTAGTCTTAGCTCATCAACGATCATCAGTCAACCGTTTACCAGTTTAACTTTTGTTCAGGTGTTAAAGGTGATATACAGTGGTTTGAATACGTTTACACACCCACGATAAAGTTGATTAAAAAGAGGAATATAAATAAAAAAACAAACATCTTTTGGAAATTGATCCCAATGCCTTAACTCAAATAATGTAGGAAAATCCAACCTTTTTAAAAAGGACACTAATTTTCTTTGTGAATGAATAATGTATTGTAAATAAATGTTCTTCCTTAAAATACAGGGGGCATAGATATACACCCCTCTATGTTAAATTCCCATAGAGGCAGATTTTTATTCCCATCATCACATAACCCTTCACCATACATAGAGATCGGCATGGTGTTATTTCAGTTAGACTAATAGCTGGTTTGATTTGCGTTGAGAGATGATCTTATGGAAATTTCCCCATGCCTATCTCTAGGTATGGTGAAGCGTATGTGATAATATGGGGAGATTTTATTTATTTTATTAAATATATATATCCTTTAAAAAACAAAATGTGCCTGCCTCTATGAGAAATTTAACATAGGGGTGTGTATACTTATGCCCCCTGTATTTTATGGAAGAACATTTATTTATTATTTACAATACATTATTCATTAAAAGAAAATTGGTGTTCTTAAAAGGTTGGATTTTCCTAAATTATTTTAATCAAGGCATTAAGAACAATTTCCAAAAGATGATTTTTTTTATTCCTCTTTTTAATCAACTTTAGCCTGGGTGTGTAAACTTATTCAAGCCACTGTATTGTTTTAATAAAACCATTCATTCATTCATTCATTCATCAGTGTATTCATAAATAAGTCCAGCTGCTCCACAACCTTAGCAAGTACCCTGTGGCAACAACAGAAGTACCCCCTTGAGTAGAATTACCCCTGGTCTAAAACTCCACGGTTACTGTATGACAGAATTGTTGATGCCTGCAGGGCATACTGTACCATGTACTCAGCGGTGGGCAGCAGTTCCTCCTGGAGGGGGGCACCGTCGGGGTCAAACACGTGGAGCTCTGTGGCGAGTTGACGATGGGTCTCTGCAGGGTTCATTAGAGGAGTTTGGATTTCCTCAGCCGGTTCACAGAGAGCCTGCAGATCTGCTGTATTTTCTCGGTACTGGATCGGGCACGCAATACTGGGATTCACCAACAGCCACAGGTTTGGGGTCACAAAGGTGTCTGAAGGACAGACCAATCAATGCCATTGCTTTTTGTACGGTAACAAAATGAAAAGATATTAGCTAAGCTAAGCTAGCCACGTACTGGCTGTTTTAGAGACATTGTCGTCAATGTCTCTAAAAGACAGACATTGATGTTCTCAGCTGACGCTCAACAAGAAGCCATATTTCCCAAAATGTCTAACTATTTTTCGAAACATCAAGGATACACATTGTGGTGACAAACACCAAACCTAAACAAAAGGATCAGTTTAATATAATGATAGATTGACATTTTAAAAAGTTTGAAAAAGGTTAAAAAAGGAAAAATATGAATAGAAAGCTGTAAATGAGCATGCAGCAGCTCACCTGACGTTTTATCGTACCAAATGAATTCATCTTTCCTTCTCGAGGCTCTTGCAGAAGGTCTCTGGACCACGTACTGATCATTCAGTTTGTCATCTGTCATCAGTGAACACAGACACACAAACATTAACCACCGACAGACTGCACATTACGCACTTTAAATCAGTTTACCACCACAAAGAGACAAAATGTCTACAAACAGACCCAAAATGACTATTGATTATTACATCAAAAAGGATAGAACTTGGCAAAACTGTTTTCTCATTATATGTACCAAATGTCTGGAATGAACTTCAAAAACACCTTAAATCTAGAATCACTTCCATCTTTTAACCCTTTTAACCCTGTCGTCTTCCAGGCAAAATTGAAAATCACTTTTAAAAAAATCGAGGTTTGACTTTTTAATGTTTAAGTCCCTTTTTAAACGCTTCACAGTCACTTTTTATTTTAATTTAACACTATGTAACACTACCTTAGTTTTACAGTTATTTTTGGAATTTATGGTTAATTAACCTCATTTATAGGAAATTATACCTAATGTTTGAGTTAGAAAAGCAGAAATTAGGAATTATTGAGACTAAAATTAAAGGAATGGATGTTGATGATAATCACAGACTGGAATATGTCAACTTTTACTCTAAATACTATTTTAAAAACACTTCAATGTTTTTTTTTCAAATACTCTAAAATTGAATAAGACACCCCAAAATGAATGAAAGTAGAGATTTGTACTTGCCAAAGAGCGTTGTGTGGGATCAATCATGTTATTTTGGGGAATTAAAATGAACATTGACATAGGAAAACGTGTCAATTTGACCCGAGGACAACATGAGGGTTAAAAACCTTCAAGTCAACTCCAAGTGAACAGAGTCACTGCTTTTAACTAGGTGCCCTTTAAATCGTATGTCTATATCAGTGTAAGTTAAGTGAAATGTCTTGTTTGTGTTCTAGTATGTGTAGAGATTTATGGTGTAGCATGTGACCTTTGTCCTGTCTTTTATGTATTTTGAAACCTTTTGCCACCGGTGTTGGCCAGGACTCCCTGGGAGAAGAGTTACTGGAACTCAACGGGACTTTTCTCTCTCTCTCTCACACACACACACACACACACACACACACCTTCTAAAAGACACCGCCACAGATAAACGGGGACCCACTTAAAAACGACTGACAAGTACAGAAAGACCAAAACAATTACGAAGTGAAACAAGAGACTCAAGACACCTACAAAAGAGACTCAAAACGACTTCAAAAAGACAAAAAAAACACAGATAAAGGGGGACAGCTCATAGGACAGCATCTCTGTCGCACAACTAGAGGTCTAAAACTCCACAGGTTGCACAACATGAATGCTGAATGTGTGTTAACTGCAGGAGGTGGTGGGGCCTTTGCATATATGTCTATGCCTTCGCACGTCTGTGCCCACAGGCCCATTCTCTCATAATCCCCCCCCCCATATGACATCAATTTCCTTCTCTGTGGGTTTTTGTGCTGTTTGGATTTAATGGGAGTGAAGGATAATCATCCTAGTTAAGCCAAATACAACAGAGAAAAGGAAACCGTCACATGAGCAATTTACAGGTGGGGGGGTGGGAGGTTAAAACTGACTAGTGCACCCCCACAGAACCCATTATCAGGTCCTTTACATAAAGACATTGCACCATTACTTGATGCAGAAAAGGCACAAAATGTTGCAGAAAAATTCACCAGAATGAGGATAATTTAGTGTTTTACGTTAAAACCTTCAGTTTTGCTCAGAAGTAGTGACACACCCCCCCCCAGGTCACCGTGGTAAAACTGGTCGGTGGTTGTTGCCAGTCTCAGCTCCTTGTCCATGTCCCAGTCCGTCAGGCCCACAGAGCAGTGCAGGTCGAAGAGTCGAGCTTTGGTTTTAAGCTGTAAAGTCATGGTTGTAACTGGTTCTTGGGTTTATTCCCTCTCAGTTCGGTTGAGTTCAGAAGCTCTCTGCTGACAGTTTCACGTTCACCGACAGCCCTGCAGGCTGGGGATCCAACAGCTGGAGCTCAACATCCTGATTGGACTCAATCAAACCTAAAGAGTTCAGCCTGTGCTGAATCACGCTTACCGGGTGGGATTATTGGGCCTGCAACATTTGAATTTAGTTAATCTAAGTGTGTTATTCGTAGATTAAATGTTATAGTCATTCTGAATTTACTGGATAAGCAGACAAAGATGGATGGACGGATTCTGAATTTGTATGAAAGTTAGTTTGATCAGTTCACCTCATACCACTGGTTGTAATTGAGCTGTCTACATGGAGAAGACTCTGGTCCAGATTAAAAAAGAACAATTATTGGATTGATTGCCGTGAAATGTTAGTCCACGCGTCCCCCTTTGGAATAATTTAACTAGTTGTTAAGCACGTCTGTCTGTCTGTGTCCTTCGCACGTCTCGAGAACCGCTCATTCGATCTCCATCACACTTTATGGGTGTGCTGCTGGGGGGGGGGGTTGGCGGTGCAAACGGGGTGGGACTTCAGGGCTCTGCAGACTGATTTGGGCAGAAACCGCAGAAATTTATAACACCAATAATGATACCTGAGTGCAATCAGTGCAACAACTGCTGTTTACTGTATATATATATATATATGTATATATACATTCATATATACACACACATTTTTTTTTACCCTATGCTGCTATTTGGAGAGGATGGCTCCAACAGAATTTTGTTGTATTGCATCCAATGACAATGAAGATCTATCTATCTATCTATCTATCCATCCATCCAATCAATTGTCCTGCATTTTAAATTTTAACAGCCACAGGCCAAGCTATCGACGTTTCCCAAACAGGCATGTTCTGATCGGGCACATCCCTTTGGTGCTGGGTCAAAAATTCAATTTGTCCAATACTTCAAGACCAAATTACATTGTGTTTAGTGCAATTATTAAATTTTAGCATACTAGCATGCTAAACTAAGATGTAGATTTTAATATTACACCCACGTCTTCATTTCCTACATCTGTCACTAACACATCAAACTAGTGATATTATTTCAAAGCCATATGATATGTCTTTAAAATGTCTCCAGATCGGTGTTAGTGCAGTGTAGTCTTATTTATTTTGTTGTCACATTTACAGTACACATTTCACAAGTAAGAAACAGATCAAAACAGAAATAAATCTTTTTTTTTTACAGCATGGAAAAAAACAAACAAAATCATACAGTTATCTTTAAATATCTATATATCTTTGTATAGTTTAAACATTAAGTCTGTCATATACTCACAAGATGTCGCCTCACTTTCGTTCATTTACAGAAACTAAGAGTTCACACGGGACGGGACGGGGACGGGGACGGGGAGGACTGGAAGCTCCTGTTCAGCTGTTGTATTTTAAATACCAAACAACGATCTAGTTAAGACAGCAAATCAGGCGGGGGCTCACACACTTCACTCGTTAGTTGTTGGTTTTTTTTGGGGGGGGGACAGTAATGACCAGACATGCCGACAAAACCTAGCACTAAAACAGAAATAAATACAGGTTGTATAGAACCTGGAGGACCTGGCGCTGAGCAGAGGAATGATTCCATGGCTGCTTGGAGCTCTGCGGTCGTGTTGACCTCAGATTTGTGACGTTTTAACTTTTCTTTTTCTTGACTGTTTTTGGTGATAAATCCAAAATGTACCAAACACTGCACCTATAGGCATTAAATGCGCCTGATGATTACCGCGACCTCAACAAGATGCTTGGTGTCTGACGGGCTGGAAGATGGAAGGAAAATAAACACTGAGGGGTTTTCGGTTCTGGTGGCTGGCGCGTTAATTCCTGGATTGAGTAAATTGCAAATTCTTCTTCTGGTGTGTTTTGTCGGTCGATGTGTCAGGTGGACACGTCGGCTTTGCATGTTGCAAAAAAAACAACCACACACTGAGCAGCAAAAGTTTGGACAATCAGAGCTGAGTGTTTGGAAGTCAAATGAGTTGCCTCCTTTTTTGCTGAGCTGATTAAATCAAGCACCAACCACCAGGCTCATGTCGTTCTTTTCCAGCTTTTTTGAGGGTGAATATGTGTTTTACTCTGTAAGCAATAACGAGCAGGGCCGGACATTCTATTGCAACACCTGCGCGTGAAGAATGTGGAAAACTTTGCATCAAACCATCAGAATATTTAACACCGAGGTGGGACTGGAGACACTGCTCAAGACATAAGACTGAATGACATGAGGATGGGGGGGGGCGGAGGAGGAGGAAGAGGAGGCTCAAAAGATAGGAATGTAGTTGTCGATCTTGGCGCGGTGCCGCTGTGCGATGCACTCGGCGATCCACACGATGTTCCTGCACTCCTGCTCCTTCAGCTTGACGTAGGCGTAGAAGACACTGAAGTGGAACTGGTTGAGGAAGGCCAGCTTGTTCAGCTTCACCTGCAAGGGAGGAAGGGGGAGAAGGAAAGAAGCAAAGAAGGAGAGGAAGAGACACAGAAAGATCATCACAACACTAAAAAATGGCAAGCAACCTCCTAATATGGGTTTATATTACCTGTTTGCAGATATAAATCCTGTCTGCACATGTGACAGCGCAGTACAGAAATCACAAAATAGTGGGGGGGGGGAGGAATCACCAGACTCCTCCCGATACGATATCATCACAATTCTTATGCCACGATACAATATTATTGCCATTTTTAACATATTGCAATATTCTGCGATATATTGCAATTTATTGCCTTTCTTCCAACTTGTAATTTTTCCCCAATTTCAAATGAAGTCCCCAAAAGGAAACTTTGTCAACATCTGTTTTATCTAAAAAGAAATATTTCTCTGTTTGTTCATCTCACTTCGACTTTATTGCTGACAAATGGGATTGTCAAGCAGACAAACTGACCAACACATATATAATAAAAGATCCATACTTGTGTAATGATTCAATATTGCCACGGAAAATATCGCGATAATATGCTGTATCGATCCCCCCCCACCCCTAAAAAATAGGACCTGAAGAAATTTTGAAATTGATATATTATATTTTCATGGAATAATTTCCCAAGTAACATATCCATAATTTCCCTTTTATTTTGGGATCAATATCTATCTCTCTATCTGTCTCTCTCTCTCTCTCTCTCTCTCTCTATCTATCTCTATCTATTTTATCAAAGGAAAGGAAAGTTTATAAAAAGTGAAATCTCACCTTCACCTACATTTATCTTGAGGTTTTATGTGTCCAGTTGTATAATATAGTGTAATGTCATTTTGTAATATTTTTTTAATGTCTTAGTTTCTGTGGTTGTTTCCTTACTTTACTTGTTAGAGTTTGTTAGGTTTATTTTCTTTTTTTAAGGTTAGGAGCAACACAAGCTTACAGCCACAAAGCATCTGCTACCACATCTACCACATGAAATGTTTCCAGTGGACATTGATTGACTGATGATGATGTTCCTTGTTGTCTTTTTTTTTTTGTGTTTCTTTTTTTACCTGTTGTGTCTAATTATGATTGTACTGTATATTTATTTATCGTTAAGGACATCTCATTTCAACATTGAAACTATGATTGCGAGTCGAAGTTGGAGTGCCGCTGTATATGTGTGGTTATTAGGCGTAAGAGAGAGAGGTGCTTCTCCACTTGAACGTCAGTGTATGTCTGCTCGTGTGTGTGTGTGTGTGTCACCTCGTGCTCGAAGAAACGGTCCTCCAGTGTTTTGTCGCCTGGGTTGCTGCCGGCACCCTCGAACAGCAGCTTGTACTCCTGAGGACAAGAGATCAGACATATTGACAGTGATGGTGACTAACAGTAACATACACTAACAGAAGAAACAACACTCTTAACCATCTCTACAGACACACTGGCCGCCTTTACTGTGTATACTAAAACAAGAGGGATTGTTTAAAGAAAATCAACAATGTTTTTGGCTTTTGAACTTACAGGATAGAAATCAGCGATGGCCTTGACCTGCTCGTAGTCATCTGCCCGGGCCAGCTGAGCAAGGCCTTCTGGGTAAAGCTTGCCGCAGTGGGGGAAGAGCTTGGCGCGGTCCTCCTTGGACAGCTCCGTGCCGAACGAGTTGATGGTGATGATGAAGGCTCTCCTGTCGGCCTCAAACTGCAGAAGAGACGGGAAGGTCAGGAAGTGACCGACTGAGCTGATACTTTCACCCCGGTCAGTATTATAATGTAATAAAACAATATAGATAATACAATATCCTATACAACTTTCTTGGCCCTAAAGGCATCTTTGTTGGCTACAAAATGAAAACACTAGAGGTCCGTAGGTGACAAACTTGCCCCTTTTTCTTAAAGGTGCTCTAAGCGATGTCACGCGTGTTTTAGGCTACAACATTTGTTGTCACATCCAGCAAATACAGTGCGCGGAAGGGAGGGGGAGGGGACGGGATGATGAGGAGGAGGAAGGGAGGGGCGAGTTAGTCTCGTTTTGTTTAAAAATAATTCCAACGTCACCCAACATCGCTTAGAGCACCTTTAAGCAGAGAACCAGTGGAGACCTCAGTGGAGGTCCAGATCAGCTCCGTAGCAGAATGTCCTGCTGGTGTTTCAGATTTTAATTCAGACGTAAATCGTGACTAAGGCCTCGTGCACACTGCCAGCGTGGCGTGAGCGTGGCGTGGAGTGTCAGCTGCGTGGCGTTTCGCCACACCAGAAACGTGTCTGACGCGGCGCTGCTGCTGAAAAAAAGTCACGTGATTTGGATCACCCTTGTTCGACATATGGGGAGAGAGTTGTGGAAATTTACTGCACTCAAGCAGTAGTGTACTTCATGGGCAAGATAAGTATATACACTGATTTGATTAGAGCAAAGACAACATCGGCAGTACTGACGGCAAAATACGCTACAGAATATTTCGTTTTGTGTATTGACAGGTCTAATATTTGAAAATATATTTATTATTATTTCTTTAAATCCCATTTATATCTGCATCTATGTCAAAACCTGGAGACTTTCAAACATCAAAATGTAATTTATTAATATGTATTTGTGTCAAAATGACATAAACCTTTTTCATATTCTATTTTGCCTGGAAACGTTTCCAACACGCTTGTGAAAAATAGGCGTCGGTCCTATTTCTAGCATGCACGCCTTTCTGTTTCACGTAGGCAGTGTGCCAGCTCTAACCTGTTAGACTTAGACTTCTCTTTATTAATCCTTTTGGGATGACTCCTGCAAGGAAATTCAAATTTTCAGAAGCAGTTTTCAGCAGAAAAATACAGTATAGAGAGAAAAAAAGACAGTATAAAGATAATAATAATAATACCTTTAGCTAGAAAAAGACAACATAGGAGCCAAAATAAAAATGGACACGCCAAGCAGCTGACACGCGCATGCCACGCAGGCAGTGTGCAGGGGCCCTAAGTCTGGCTGACTGTGTGTGTGTGTGTGTGTGTGTGTGTGTCTCCTGTAAAACAGAGCAGAGACTCACCTCCAGAATAGGACACATGGTGTCAGCCGTGGTTCCTCCGAGGTTGGAGCAGAACTTATAGAAAGCCTCCAGGTAAGCCTAAGAGGGCGGTTGGGGTCAAAATGTAAATTGAGGTAACCAATAAATAAATAAACACAAACAAAATCATTCCAGTTATTAGTTTAAAAAAAAAAAAAAAAAAATCATCATTGTATCAATTTATAACAACACTAATCTTAATGTATATTCTCTTTTACATCACTTTTTTCAGCTTTATTTACATTAAGATTTCCCCTGAGAGTAACACCCTGTAAAAACATTCCCATTCAGTACAACCAAAGTCTGATCTGATTGGCTACTGAGCAGCCAGTCTGGGGAATAGAACCAACGACCTCCAGACACAAGCTCATTTCTCTAACCACTGCCCCGGGACTGCTAAAATATTCAACAAAATATCCGCAATCCTTGAGTTGCTGTTTATATAATTCTTATTTTAGATTTCTTTTCACTAACCAATTGCTGTTGTTTTAGTTCATATATAACCTTTTTAGTCTGTAAACTCTCACATTAGTATCTTTATAATCCCTACGATCATAACTACAATATGCTTTACCTTGTAAAGTGTGTTACGAATTATTTCAATGTTCATCTCATCCAAATCCTGTTCAGATATGCAGTCCTGGAAGAAAGCAGCTGAAAAGAAAAGAAAGAGTTTGTATCAAACTAACAGAAAGGAAATCGTGGAGGTTTTGTACGCTTTGGCGCCATCTGCTGTTCTGCAAGAGACACTAGGCCTGTTCAAGGTGAATTGAGCCTTGCCTGTAAAGTGGACAAGAGCAGGTGGCGGTAGCCGGGGGGTGGTGACAAAAACCTGCTCTCAAGTCGGACAGTTTCCAGCCGTTTCCTGCAGCCTTCAGGCTGACCATCTGACTTCTTTTTTTTTGATTTTTTGGGGCATTTTTAGGCCTTCATTGACTGGACAGCTGAAGAAATGAAAGGGGAGAGAGAGGGTGGAATGACGCAGCAAAGGACTGCAGGTCGGAGCCGAACCCGGGCCTGCTGCTCTAAATATGGGGGCCCGCTCTACCAACTGAGCTATCCGGGTGTCCCTCTCTGACTTCTAAACATCACCATCAGCCACACAACATGTGTTCTGTACAGAATAAGCCTTTAAATCAGACAAATGGCAGTTTAAAATCCCCCTGAATCAAAAAAAATAAAAAGCGTATATAAAACGTCATCACGTTGAGTCGATTCTGAACCAATCAGCTGTTAAATCAGCTAAGAAGCCGGCGTTTCCCAGCATTCTCTTGGTCCACCTTGGGTCTTGCAGTTGGTGAAAAGCAGCTACGCTGCCTGCGTCTAACACCTGCGGCTTCCTTGATCTAGTGAGGTTAACGTTGCCCACGTGTGCATGACGTCAAAGCAGACGTTGGGTCATGCAACGGGCAGCGATCGATTCTGCGCAGACCTGGCTCGTCTCCAACGAGCCTAATATCATTAAGTTGCCACACCCTCTTTTATGTAAATAGCTGGTCATATGGGAAGTACGCACCCAGGGGCGTGTCCACCAGGATGGCGTTGTAGAGCTCAGCGGGGGTCTGAGCGATGTTGACCGCCTCCATCTGCTCGAAGCTGCCCAGCGGGTGACACTTTGGCACCAGCTCAGAGATGGCCCGCTGGTGGAGGGTGCCCGTGATCAGCAGGATGACGTTATCAATCATATAGCTGTACCTGTGGACACAAGGTGGGTGGAGGGAGGTTGTAGCAGGATCATTGCAAGCAGACTTTTGACTTTTTTTGTTAAAAATCATCATACATGTCATATAGCCATTTTTAGCACATTAACAGTACATAGTATAAGGCTAGGGGCTTCTATGTGTTTTAGGCCAAGGACCCGACAGCTGATTAAGCTGCAAATTAAACTGGGCCTACAACAGTGTGCAAGGCGGCACTATATCCATGGTATTGGAAGGGGAATTTCATTTTTGCATGTTTTGTTTTGTTGTGCATGATCAAATGACATCAACAATGCTCTGCTTTTCCCCACAAATCACGCCCTGGTTATAGTTCAAGAAGTTAATTGTTATTTCAACAAGACAGCTTTCTACTTACGTGATGAAGTCCATGAAGCTGGCCAGCGGCTCGTACGACTGGTTCCTCATGTGGCGAAACTCCACCACCATCTTCTCCTTCAGCTTGTCATCGATAACGGACACGGTGAGAGGAGACGCCTCGTTTGCCAGGAAGCTGCCATAGTCTGTGCTCTGCAGGTGGAGCTTCAGATCTGAAGGGGAGACACGAGCGGATTAGAAAGCCTTGTTGTGATTGGTGGTAATAAGTGTGTAAGAAACCTATCCTGATAAAGTTCCCTTGGCGTTTTTAATTAAAATAACCCCACATCATCACATACCCTTCACCATACCTAGAGCTTAGCATGGGGTACTTTCCATAAAATCAACTCTCAATGCAAATCAAACCAGCTATTAGGCCAACTGAAATAAAACCATGCCAATCTCTAGGTATGGTGAAGGGTATGTGATGATGTGTGGTGGGGTTGTTTTAATTCCAAAGGCCAAGGGAACTTTATCAGGATGCATAGTATCCTGATCCATAAAATAACTGGCCTTAAAAAATAAAAATCTGCCTGCTTCTATGGGAATTTAACATAGGGGTATCTATCATGCCCCCTGTATTTTAAGGAAGAACATTCATTTAATTATTTATTCATGATAGATTATTTATTCACAAAGAAAATTGGTGTCTTTAAAGGATGGATTTCTCCTCATTTTTTAATTAAGGCATTGAGATCAATTTTTTTTTTATTCCTCTTTTTAGTCAACTGTGTCTCAGAACATTACTTGCAGAACCATACCACCATGTTTGCATGCAAATTTTGTACACTTCATAGCTGCTGACCAGTCTTTAAAGCATTTTGCAGTATTTTTACGGGACATAAGGAGTGTGCAATGTAATTAAAATATACTCTACCTTTACCAACTGCAGTTATAAGCACATTAATACTTCAATAATTATGACGCACCAATACATGATTGTGAAATGGGCCATTGTGCATAACGAGTGCTTTAAATATATATATATATATATGTATTTTTTTATGCTAATATTTTTGTGCTTTGACTAAAGGAGAAAGCAGGACTTATGGACATTATAGTATGGCTACTTTTACTTCTGAATGATTGTGAATTAACAGTTTAACGACATCAGTGAGCATTTCCTTTCAGCTATGGAAGAAAACAAGCAGCAATAACAGATGATATATATCATCTGTTATATTGGTGTGTGACAGAAAAACGGTCTCAGTGTAGCTAGCGTTAATGACCATAATAAACTGCGGGAGTGTCAATAGTGGTATGAAACCTGCCATTTTGTCAACGCTATAGTGTCTAAAGTAGCTAACAATGTAAAATTTCTTCCTACTGTGATTTCACTTCCTCTAAAAAAAGCCCATCATTGATCAATAGACAGCTGTATTTGCTTAGCTTGGGTTAGCATTATGTTAGCTAGCTATGATTTAGAGTATAGCCAGTTTAAAATAACAAATATCGAATACAATGTCACAGTTAATCCGTGCAAATTGTCCTTGTGAAGCTTGACGACTACCACTCAGTGCCAATAATACACACAGTCTGATAAAAAAGCAACATTATCGTTAAACCGAGCTAACTAGCTAGCTTTGAGTCTGACAGCTTGCGTTAGCTTGAATTAGCCTAGTGCGGCTAGCTATTAGCCGTTAGTTAGCATCTGGTTTAACTCACCTTCCAGGGTCTCACACTGAACAAGGTTTAGATAATCCGCCTGGGACAGTATACCAGCTTTAAATCCTCTGACTAGCCCCTCCAGGTAGCCGTTGTCCACGTTAAAATATAGCTCGGAGAAAGGCATCCTGTCTGACCGTCAGATCCGTCTCTCTCTGCCGCTGCGGGAGAACCGTCAGAGTCCGGTTGTTAGCGTTAGCATCAGCTGACTGAACCATGTGACCGTCATCTGACCTGTCATCCGTGTGTGTGTGTGTGTGTGTGTGTGTGTGTGTGTGTGTGTGTGTGTGTGTGTGTGTGTGTGTGTGTGTGTGTGTGTGTGTGTGTGTGTGTGTGTGTGTGTGTGTGTGTGTGTGTGTGTGTGTGTGTGTGTGTGTGTGTGTGTGTGTGTGTGTGCAGTAGGGTACTAAAAGTAAAGTAAAAGTAGCCAATTTTGCAGAATGGCTCATTTCAGAGTATGTAAGACATTATGGATTATAATTATTGATACATATTGATTAGGCTATAATTAGGCAGCTTCACCGTAAAAGATGGAGCTAATTTTGAGTAGACTACTTTATATACAGTAGGCTACTGGGCAGTGGTGGAATGTAACTAAGTACATTTACTCGGTATACCAATTCGAGGTACTATGTACGGTTTTTGAAGTTCCGGCAACTTTGTACATGTACTCCACTTCAGATGTAGCCTACATATCAGATTTTTCATCCCCTTCTTGTCCATGTATCTCTAGATGTGATGATAAGTGTTTCTTAATGTGTTGAGATAATTCTCTTACTTCTTAAGCTAAATAATGTGATTTAAAAAGCCTCTTGACTAGCTGGAAAATGCATTGTCACAAAGCTGAAAACAGTGCTGTTTTCTGACACTTTCTTTGACCTTTTATGTTACAAACTTACATATTAATTAACTCAGCTGTAATAGCAATCCAGAAACATCAGATATAATAGGAAAAAAACACTGACAATGAATATTTTACTCCACAAACGAAGAGAAAAGAAGATAGTCTGGAACACACCCTGGGATTGGTCGACACACTCGGCCAAATGCATTCTGGGAGTCAAGATGGCTAACAAATAACGGTTCCGTAGTGGATTCATGCTTCTGGGATTATTGTAAAACCCTCTGAAAAGACACTAAAGCTCTAGACACAATTACACAGCTTCTGAAATAATAATAAGTCACAAAGTACTTCAAAAGAAAGAAAATCTGAAACGGAAACCTGCGGTCGTCCGACGCCGGCCTGCTCTCCGTTCCCCCCCCCCCAGACTCACACAACACAAACAAGCAAACAACAACAAACAAGCAAACAACAGACAATCAGCAGAAGGTATGGCTGAATGTGAAGTGGCATCAAATAAAGGTTTTGTAAAGTGTGGTTGCCATAGTACAGAAAAACAAAATCGCGGTGTAAGTGAGTAACGTTAAAATTAAATTGAATATGTAATTAAAATGATCTAGCAAAAGTAGGTAACCATAATATAAATTATATTTACCTGTGACCATAAATAATATTGAACAAGTAAGTACTTGTAATGGAAAAAAATATAAATACAGATAACTAACCCACAGTAGTTCTGTAAAGTGTCCTTGGGATCATAAAGGGCACTATATAATTAAAAGCAATTACAAGAATACTATTCATTATAAATGACAGGTTTCTGCATCACATCCAACAATCTACTTGTAAAAGTGTGTAAGATATTTTTCTATATCAGATATAAAACAAGTAAGCAGAGAGAAAAATGATATGCCTATGCTGGAGATAAAGTTTTGAAAGTGGCCCTGAATGCATCACCACAGTTTAGAGTTTGGTATGAACAGGAAACTGATTGATTGATTGTTAAAAATGTATCATAATAATTAAAAGATAGGCATGTATCACAGTTACAAAATTATTTTTTTAATTTCTTACATTTGCTTGTCAATGTGGTCTCCCTCACAGAAATATAAGGCGCTGTCCTTAGACTTTAAATTCCTGGACACAAAGCTGCGTCTCTTCTTCCTTTGCCTTCAACAGAAATAATCAACATTCAAAATGAACACTGGGACAGTTATATGTGTGTACATAAACTTCTGCTTTGAGTAATAATTGGTGAAAGCAGAGGACAATCAAACACTAAATATAATCAAGACAAGTAATGGTGATATACAAAGTTTTTAGTTACATTTGATTGTCAGAATGGCGTCCATCCTCGACCTCGATCTGAAGGGACTCATTCAAAGACCTGTCACGCTCACAGCTGGGTACAGATGAATCTGGTCTCTCCTGGTTCACTGGACTTCAACGCAACACAACCAGTACAAATTAATATCAGAGCTGTGAGAGGGTGAGCAGTCATGAACAATCAGAGACAAGTTTATCTTACCTCTTATCTCTGGGCTGGCTGTCATGTTGCTTAGGCAGAGGAACTTCAGAGGCAGAGACCCCGTCCTTTCTCTCTGCGGACACATCCATGTTGGAGCTACACCTTTAACGACACAAAGCATGGTAAGTGCTCAATTAGTCTCGCAATTGCCAGAGGTCTGGCTAGTCCACACAGCATTCCGGGATGGGTGAGGAATGCGCTCTGGTCTTAGCGGCATTTCTTCAAACCAATCACAATTGTCTTGGACGGTGCTGAGCTCCGGACGGAGCCATGGTGCCGCTGCTAAATAGCCTTGCGAAGGAACTTGTTTTGGTGGAACGTGTGTATACGTTCAAGTTTTTTTTAGTCGTGCCACAGAAAACTCAGATTGGACAGATAGTCTAGCTAGCTGTCTGGATTTACCCTGCAGAGATATGAGGACCAGGTAACCATAGTCCTCAGATTGGACAGATAGTCTAGCTAGCTGTCTGGATTTACCCTGCAGAGATCTGAGGACCAGGTAACCATAGTCCTCAGATTGGACAGATAGTCTAGCTAGCTGTCTGGATTTACCCTGCAGAGATCTGAGGACCAGGTAACCATAGTCCTCAGATTGGACAGATAGTCTAGCTAGCTGTCTGGATTTACCCTGCAGAGATCTGAGATAGTCCTCAGAAATCCACTGGAGTTTAAAACCCGACATAAAGAAAGCAGAAAGACGGACTTCAGCCAATAGAGGTCCATCTTCTGAGTTTCCGGCGGCACTGGAGCAATTCTTGAAGTGGAACGTCGTGGATATCGGCTAAGGCTCAATTAAACCAAGGAATAGGCAGACGTGGAAAGAGTACAAAAATATTCTACTTAAGTACTATCACTTTGATGAACTTTTACATCAGTAAAAGTAAAAGTACTGGTTTAAAAACTACAAGTAAAAGTAAGAAGTAGCTAATTTACTCAGAGTAAAAGTTACTTTTTAAGTTACTTTTTAACAGTAGGGGGAAATATACTTATATGTATACCTATTCAATGTCTTATTTATGACTAATATACTATTATTTAATTAAATCTTAAGTCTTTAGTGATTTGATAAGCTCACAAAGCCATACCGCGCTTTCGATTTTACTTTGTTTGACAGATACTTTGCACAAAACAACGTAGGAGCAGTTTTTTATTCACTTTTTTTACTCAGTTATGGACTTCAAATGTATCAAAGTACAATACTTCAACCAATACAAACTTGAGTAAAAGGTAAAAGTGAAAAGAAATGTATTTACATTTTAAAGCTATAGTGCGTAGTTTCTGTCTCCCCCATGAGGAATTCTAAGTAATGACAACAACACTGTCGGCGCGTCCACACGACACAAGCCTTCCGTGATAGCACACCAGAGGCTAGATCTATCTGTCTATTGTCTTGTACACAATGTATTGTTCTTGTCAGCGATTTAACCATTACCACTGTTAGTATAGCATACATTTAAGTCAGTAAAATAATTAGTATACCTTTAAAAACTACATTTAAAAGTAGAAATAAAAAATTAAAAAAACTCTATTACAGTAACGTGGGTAATTGTAATTTCCATCCCCTGGTAATAGGTTCACGCCAACCACATTAAGTACAATCCATTCGTGGATAAAGAGTCTTACCTGCCAAAATCACGTCCAAATCAAAATTTACAAAGCACTTTAGCAAATTATTGAAACAGAAACCACTTCTTATTCTCCGTCTGTTTCTAAGGGTTTGAGTGCGTCTGGTTTATTTCTGTCTTTTCCAATTTAATTGCCAGTTTCTCAGACCAGTCCAACCAGTGCTGAGGCTCAATCTGTGCCAAGACAGCAGATTAGTTGACCTACATAGTCCTCATGCTCTCACATAATCAAGCAGGGATCGTTTAGGGCAATGTACAGTACTTATAGGCAAGAACAAAGGTGATAGATAGATAGATAGATAGATAGATAGATAGATAGATAGATAGATAGATAGATAGATAGATAGATAGATAGATAGATAGATAGATAGATAGATAGATAGATAGATAGATAGATAGTACATGTGTACAGTACTTATATGCAACAACAAAGGTGGTAGTTAGATAGTCTTTATTTTCCCATGGGGCATTTGTTTGCACATGTACAGTACGTGTACACATGTACGTGACATGTATTTTTTTTTTTTTCTGTGGTCTATATTCCTTTGGAAGCAGTCTTTTTGTCATGCAGGTTAAGTTGCTTTTTTTGGAAATAAAATGATGCTTAAAAGTATCAAAATTTATCAAAAATTTAGTGCAATGACAAGTACAGTTTTAAGTGATATTTTAACAATTTATAGTTATGGGATTTACACTCTGTTTCAAATGTACTAGGTACACAGCTATAATATAAGAGTGTGGTCTAATTTAACAGTAGTCCACTTTTTGTTTTGTCTTTTCAGAGATGTGATGCTGATGAATTGTTTTGTTTTAAACTAAAATAAGTCTTATATGTTGTCTACCCCATCAAATAGTTTTACACTCACTCTGCTGCTCACACTGGACCCCGAGTTGCCCCCAAATGCTGGGCCATTGGAGTGTAAATGTGTGTGAATCTGAAAGTGTATCTGATGAGCAGGTGGCAGCTTGTACAGCAGCCTCAGCCACAGTGTGTGAATGTGTGTCAATGGTTCCTCTACTACATAAGAGCGCTTTGAGTAGTTGTTAAGACTAGAAACATCCATTTACATTTACAATGCTTTGGGTGTGGTTTAATAATATTTACAGAAATGATACATTACTTTTTTCCAACTAAGCCGGACAAAAATCTGTTCTCACTTTAAAAAAATGCGTCTTCATGAAGGATTCAATCTGTTTGAGGTTTTCACGGCTTTTTAGATGCGTTTGAAGGTTCAATTATGGCAATTAACAGCAAGGTTATTTACCACCATCTAGAGACAATAGAGTCATTTTTAGCTGTGATTATGTTCTGCTTCGGATTTAGTCTCATAACAGGTTGGACTGGTTTGTGAAGATGACGGTAAAGCCATGAGGATGTAACAGAAATAAATCAGACGACACAAACCCTCAGGAAAAGACGGAGAATGAGAAGTGCGCAGGTAAGAATCTTTACCCACAAATGACTTGGATTTAATGTGACATACTAGTTGGTGTGATAAAATCCAATGAGGTTAAATGGAGCCCTTGCCATTCTTTTGTTTATGTGAAAGGAGTGCCCTCCAACATGGATGTGTCTGCAGAGAGAGGGGACGTGGTCTCTGCCTCTAAAGTGACTCTGTCTGAGCAACATGACAGCCATACCAGAGATAAAAGGTATAGTTCAACTTTTCTCAGAATGCTAATGACTGTTCACTCTCTCAGGGCTCTAAAATCAACTGTGTTTATGTTGTGTTGAAGCCCAGTGAAGCAAAATAGACCACCAGACAAACATGTTCCCAGCTGTGTGTCCATGAGTGGTTGGTCTATGCATGAACCTATGGCGTTCAAGGATGGACACCATTTTGATAATCAAATGTGAGCATTTTAAACATACAACTTTGTTATTATGTCACTTTTACTGTTGAATTAGTCAGTTATTTACACATGTTGAATTCATTCACATTGTTAAATGTTACCTGTTTATGTTGGCTTGAAGTCAAGTCAAGCAGGAGAGACCAGACTCACCTGGACCCAACCGTTTGTCCATCAAGAGTGGCCAGTCTATAAATGAACCTATTGAGTTTAAGGATGGGCCAATTGTTGAAACAAGGTAAGAATTTAAAAGGATTTTAAGGATGTTGTTGCAGCTGACCTGCAATTTAACTGATTTAAGGTGAGCACAGTTGAAAAGTGCCTTTGAACCATTCATACATATAGCTACAAAAAGTAATGCACTGTTATTCATATGCTCAGATTGGCGTAGGTAGGAGGTCGGGGTGGATGGGTGGTTCGTAATGTATAAAATATGGCTTCAAGCGGGGAAGCGGAGTTTGTGTCACAGGAGAAGTTAAGAAGTTAAGCTTGTGTCCCAGGAGTACTTATTAAGAGGGCCAGAGTTTTTTTATCCAAACCACAATATTTCTTTCTAATCTTAACTATTCAACTTAATTTTGGTGTCTAAACTTAAAGGTCCCATGACATGGTGCTCTTTGGATGCTTTTATATGGACCTTAGTGGTCCCCTAATACTGTATCTGAAGTCTCTTTTATATAGACCTTAGTGGTCCCCTAATACTGTATCTGAAGTCTCTTTTATATAGACCTTAGTGGTCCCTAATACTGTATCTAAAGTCTCTTTTATATAGACCTTAGTGGTCCCCTAATACTGTATCTGAAGTCTCTTTTATATAGACCTTAGTGGTCCCCTAATACTGTATCTGAAGTCTTTTTTATATAGACCTTAGTGGTCCCCTAATACTGTATCTAAAGTGTCTTTTATATAGACCTTAGTGGTTCGCTAATACTGTATCTGAAGTCTCTTTCCCAAAATTCAGCCTTGATGCAGAATTACAGCAACTAGAGCCAGTCCCACAATGAGCAGAGAAAGGGGAGGTAACCTTGCCCCTTATGACCTCATTAAGGGTCAGATTCCAGATCGGCCCATCTGAGCTTTCATTTTCTCAAAGGCAGAGCAGGATACCCAGGGCTCGGTTCACAACTATCGCCATTTCTAGCCACTGGGGGACCATAGGTAGGCTCGGGGAATGCATATTAATGTTAAAAAACTCATAAATCACAGCGAAAAAGAATACTGTGGGTGTGTTCTTATTTATCCATTTGTTTGGACAAAAAAACAATTAATTTATGGTGATTCACATTGTACATGGGGACAAAGCTGGTCTGGTAAGCCATTTCTTGTTAACATTTCATTTACAGCTATGTAGAGGTGCTTGAGCTCCGAGCTCTTTAGAAAGCTTAAGCCTCACTGTTGTTGAGTTTAAGGTGTGTGTGCATGCGTTAATTGGCCTCATGTTTGCTCGGTCTGCAGAGCTCACCGGAAAAGGTCAGAGGTTCTCAGTAATCGTCCTGTCCAGAAGCATCAGCAGAACCTGGACTCCATTTTCATGGTATGGAAATCTACAATTTTTTGACATCATACGGTGCAAAGAATGAATAAAATTAAAATCTTCTGAACTTGTATGTGCATTAGTGACAATTAATTCTGTGATGTCTGTTTAAAATACAGATTTAATCACTTTTAATATCAACACTGTACAGATCTAAGTACAAATTCAAGGGCAACCAAACTGTGTCTGTTTTGGCACTCACTCAAAGCATTCTTCAGTTAACTGACTGGAAAGTCCCACACATTCAAACTTGTTTGATCACACTTTGGTATTGTACATACATTGGCTGAGATCCAAGCATCTTATGTACAGTAGTGCACATGTGACATAAGGAGGCAGTGTTACCAGTAATAACCATTTTTAGCCACTGGATTACACAATCCATGTCATGCCATACAGAAAAATACAGAATTTCAATTTACTTCTGTTAAGAAACATGTGTGCAACTTTATTTAGAAGAAGGTTAAAAGTTAAAGCTAAATATTTAAGTTTGAATAGCTCATGTTTAAGGTTTTAGATGATTCAGATTTCAGATGGATGTGTATTCAGATGGTTGTAAGACCATTTTTTTAAATGATACACTGTATTCTTATAGGTTCTTGAAGAGAACATTGTGACTTTTGTGAAGAACGAGCTGAAGAAGTTCAAGAAAGTTCTAGAAAGTTCAGAATGCTTAGAGCGGCTGAAGGAAGACGATGAAGTCATGGAAGGTGAAAAAGAAGAGCAGAGAAGCAGCAATAGAGATGCATTTTTGACGCTCACACTGAATTTCCTGAGGAACATGAAACAGGAGCAGCTGGCTTACGCCCTTCAAAGCAGTAAGATCCTATTATGAATTACATAACCCTTATGGAAAAATGAAAATGTTCTATAAGATCTATGAAATCGGAATCTGAACATTAGCCTTACTTCTAAACAAGTTGTTCAAAATGTGAGGTTGTAGATGTGGGATTGAATTCTGGAATAATATAGGTTTCATGAAGCATATGTTTTTCAAATTACTGTAATTTCTTATAAGCAAAACCAAAGAGTTGAGAAACATATGCTTTTACATCCATTGACTGATGTTATCTGTTACTTTATCAGAAACTCTTGCTGCGATTTGCCAACGTAAACTCAAGTCTAAAATGAAGAACACATTTCAGTGTTTGTTCGAGGGGATGGCCAAAGCAGGAAACCCAAAACTTCTGAATCGGATCTACATGAAACTCCACATAAAAGAGGATGAGAGTGTAGAAGCCAATGATCAACATGAGGTCAGACAGATAGAAGCAGCATCCCAAAAGTCGAAACAACAGTCTGGTTCAGAAACAACAATCAGAGGTGAGGATATATTTAAACCGATACTTGGACGAGATGAACCAGTCAGAACTCTAGTGACAAAGGGAGTGGCTGGCATTGGGAAAACAGTCTTAACGCAGAAGTACATCCTGGACTGGGCTGAAGACAAATCCAACCACAGCATACAGTTTATCTTTCCATTCACTTTCCGAGAGCTAAATTTGCTGAAAGCAAAAAAGTACAGCTTGGTGGAACTTCTTCATCACGTCTTTACCGAAACCAAAGAAGCAGGAATCTGCAAGTTTGAAAACTTCCAGGTTGTGTTCATCTTCGACGGTCTGGACGAGTGTCGACTTCCTCTGGACTTTCACACAACTGAGATCGTGACTGATGTAACAGAGTCAACTTCAGTCGAAGTACTGCTGACCAACCTCATTAGAGGTAAGCTGCTTCCGTCTGCTCGCCTCTGGATAACCACACGACCTGCAGCAGCCAGTCAGATCCCTCCTGAGTACGTTGACATGGTGACAGAGGTGGGAGGGTTCAGTGACCCGCAGAAGGAGGAGTACTTCAAGAGGAGATACAGCGATGAAGAACAGGCCAAAAGAATCATCTCCCACATCGAGGCATCACGAAGCCTCCACATCATGTGCCGCATTCCAGTCTTCTGCTGGATTACTTCAACAGTTCTGGAGCATGTGTTGAAAACTACTGAGAGAGAAGAGCTGCCCAAGACCCTGACTGAGATGTACATCCACTTCTTGCTGGTTCAGACCAAACAGGGGAATGTAAAGTATCACAGCAGTGCAGCGACAGATCCAGTCTGGAACTCAAAGACCAAGAAGACCATTCTCACTCTCGGAAAACTGGCTTTTGAGCATCTGGAGAAAGGAAATCTGACCTTTGATGAAGCGGACCTGAAAGAGTGTGGCATTGACATAACAGCTGCCTCTGTCTACTCAGGACTTTTCACAGAGATCTACAAAGATGTGCATGGGCTGAACAAGGAGAAGGTATTCTGCTTTGTCCATCTGAGCGTTCAAGAGTTTCTGGCTGCACTCTACGTCTATCTGACATTCATCAACACTGGCGTTGATAAACTGAGAAAAAGCAGAAAAGGGCACTCAAATTTTAAACACCTCTTCCAAAGTGCAGTGGACAAGGCTTTAGTGAGTCCAAATGGACACCTAGACTTGTTTGTTCGTTTCCTCCTGGGCCTTTCACTGGAGATCAATCAGACTCTCCTACGAGGCCTGCTGAAAACGAAATTACATAAACAAGAGGTCAAAGAGATGCTAGTGCAGTACATCAAGAAGAAGATCAGGGACAATCCTTCTCCAGAGAAGAGCATCAATCTGTTCCACTGTCTGAATGAGCTGAATGACCATTCTCTAGAGAAGGAGATCCAACAGTACCTGAGATCAGGACGTTCCTTTGGAAACAAGCTCTCTCGTTCTCAGTGGTCAGCGCTTGTCTTCATCTTACTGTCATCACAAAAAGATCTAGACGTGTTTGACCTGAGGAAATTATCTGCTTCTGAGGAGGGTTTTCTGAGCCTGCTGCCAGTAGTCAAAGCATCCAAAAGAGCTATGTAAGTCTACAGATAGATGGAAGCATAAAATGTGTTAAAAGTAAGTTGTAGAAAACAAGGAAACACTTCACAACTACTGTTTCTTCTTTAGATTAAGTGGCTGTAACCTCTCATCTAAAATCGATCAAGCTCTGGCCTCAGTTCTCACCTCCAAGAACTCTCTGAGAGAGCTGGACCTAAGTAACAATGACCTGCAGGACACAGGAGTGAAAGGGCTCTCATATGGACTTAGAAGTCCACACTGTAAACTGGAAAGTCTATGGTCAGTATTTGTTGGTAGATTGATTTTTAAATACATTAATCATTTATATTCATTAACATTATTCACTAGTAAAGTTATCTTACCTCCTTAGGAGTCCGTTTTCTGTTTGGTCTAAAGGATATCAATATGTAGCATAAGACAATATAGTGAGTTAAGCCTGTAAACCCCTCAATTTAACAGTTAATGAAGCTTGCGTCAAAATGATTGATTAACTAAGGGTGTCAATCAAAAATTAAGGGTTCTGTTTGTGTTTGCAGCCTGTCAGGCTGTTTGGTGACAGAGAAAGGCTGTGCTGATTTGGCTTCAGCTCTGAAGTCCAACCCCTCCCACTTGAGAGAGCTGGACATGAGCTTCAACCATCCAGGAGACTCAGGATTGAAGCTGCTGCATGATGGACTAGATGATCCACAGTGGAAACTTGAAACTCTCAAGTATAATAGATGATATACTTGTACAGATACAGCACATTACACCAGTTGTATATGTGTGCATGTGTTAGTGTCTCTCATTCACAATTCTCTAACTCTTTCACAGGACTGATCATTGTGGAAAGAGTCGACTAAACTCATCACCACTCAGGTGTAAGTTTAACTTTTCTAAACGGGTCAAATTTGCCCCTAGAACAACATAAGGTATAATATAGACTTGATGTTTTTTTTTCCAGTGATCGCATTAGTCATTGTGTTTTCCAATTGCACCCAAGATGTTTGGTCTATGGCTTTTTCAAAAATGTAAGACCTTGTGGACATAGACAGTTCATTGGGCCCCAGGACACACATATTTGCTAAAAGAATGCGGCCATATGCGGCAGATCTATACATGCGTCCTCAATGCATTGTGGTTACATTCACACCTCTACATAGAGCTGTCCACTTGCCTGGCACTGTGTTCCTGTTGTGTCTAAGTGATTTAATTTTGCCTTTACCAATCAGTAGCGAGTGATGTTTCAATCCAACGTCATTTTCAATCACCGTGGAAGCTGTAGTTGTTGCAAGGGGAAGTCAACTTAACGCTGCATTTTTGTATCTTATTTTCACCCTCAGATTTCTGTGAGCTATCACTGGACCCAAACACAGCACACAGAAACCTCTCAGTGTCTGATGACAACAGACAAGTGATGGTGGTGAAGGAGAAGCAGCCGTATCCTGATCATCCGGAGAGATTTGACAGCTGGAAACAGCTCCTGTGTAGAGAGGGTCTGAATGGGCGCTGTTACTGGGAGGTCCACTGTAAAGGAATGGTTCGTGTAGGAGTCACATACAGAGATGTGAACAGGAGAGGAGACGGTGATGTCTGCTGTTTTGGATGGAACGATCAGTCCTGGAGTCTGCTTTGCACCGCTAAGAGTTACACAGCTTGGCACAATAACACACCAACAGACATAGCTACACTCCCTTCCTCTGACTCCAACAGAGTAGGAGTGTATCTGGACTGGGCTGCGGGCACTGTGTCCTTCTACTGTCTCCCCTCCATCGTCTCTTCGGTCAAACAGATCCACCTCCACACCTTCCACTCCACATTCACTGAACCCCTCTACCCTGCGTTTGGGTTTGGACGAATGAGTGAGTTAGGAACAGACTCGAGATTTTTACCATCAGTTTATCTGTCACAGTTTAAAGAATGAATGTGGCCTCCTGTGTAGAACAGGCGTTCCTAAACTGGGGCCCTGAAAGCAACACCAAAGATTCTTTTTTACTTTTAAATAATGTTTGGGTTCATCAACTCATAACAGGGTGAACGGCACTTATGCATTTGCTTTGCGGCCCTCTACCGGCTATAACCGCACTATGCAAGTTTGCCAGATAGTGTAGCGGATCTGTAGTTTCAATAAGACAGCAGTAATGGAAAATTCCGGTTCCAACCTGTAGGGGCATCAAAGCAGAGAAGTGCTTTGGTGTTGCTTTAAGACAGTACGTTAAGAAGTACAAATAGTGACTGTTAGAGCAAGTGATGGAGCTTAAAGAAACACTGAATCATATCAGCTCTCAACACAGATGAGACCAACAGTTTGAGCCACTTAAAACAACTGAAACCAGACTGCAAAGCAAAACCTCCTCTGCTCATGGCTGTGGAACCAAAATGTCCTAAAATATCATTCTTTAGCAAAGATACTGAATAGAATCTGCAGTCTGGCACATACCTCGGTTTTGGGGTCACAGTTGAAACCTAAAACAAATGCAACGCAGAACATTACGTTTTTCTCATTTATTTTGTAAATGTTAATAGTAAAAGCTGGCTTCCTTGCTGTAATTTTAACTCTAAGAATTATGGTCATAAAAACTTTAACAGCCCTTTGAAATGGGCCAATAAACCTGAGCCGGTCAAAAGTACTGAAATCAGACTGGGCAGCAAAAGCTACTTGGCTTGCAGCTTTCTGTGGGTAGGTTAAGCCAGCTGTCTGCAGGGAACTACTAATGCAGCAATGACCAAGCTCAGGAGACCTCTCAACACAAATACCTCTCTTAAGCAAAGATATATGCGCAAAAAAGAGAATCAGCGCAGGATGTTGTGTTTATTTTGTCTTTGAAAACTTAAAATGTAAGCTGTTTTTACACAAATACTTAATACTTAATTAACATTTTAGCTATTAGCATACTTCATATTTATCTTTTGTTCAGTTTAAATTCAATATTTATCCACAAATCTGCACAGAAACATTTAAAACTGCTGACTGATTAAATATATAAGCCTTATTTCTCTTTATATTTATTGATTAGTTGTATAAATACAATCATACTCTATTAACTTGACAAGGTGACATTAGCACAAACAGTATCCAGGACCCAAATTAAGGTTTTAGATTTTTATCTTCTCATTCTATAGCTTTAAAATATGTATATTCTATCTATATTCTCATATTTATTTTCTATTCTGTATCTTGATGAAATGTTCTTTGGGTTTGTATATTTTTTTGTCTCACTGCTCCACAATATATTGTCCATTGTAAATGAAGCGACTGATTAAATTGATTAAAGCCATTTTGTAATTCAAGTGTCTATTCAAAATCTAGCCTGTGACTTCGGCCAATCACAAGTCATTTCAGAGAGAGGGTGTTCCTATTGGCTGTTGTACAAATGCAGATGCGTGTGCACGTCCCTTGAGATGGTGAAAGGCTGATTCAATGGATGAAAATCCTGCAGAAATCTTGCTATTCCAGCATTGGCACAAGTGCCTTCATTGCAAAGCAACCCAAAACAAGGAAGACAGACTTCTCAAAGAGAGTCTAAAAAGAGTCTGACAATAAACACAATAAAAACACGCGTCAATATTGGCAAAGTGTTTCAGAGATGATGAGAAAATGTTGCTAATATTAGCCTTCGCTCATCACTGCAGCCAATTCAAGTTCATGTTTATGTAGCTAGAGTCTTGTGTCATCTCAACGGGCTTTAAATTCATACTTACATACATAAATGTGGGAAACAAAACAAACACTGAACCTACAGTGGCTTGCATAAGTTTACACACCCAGGCTAAAGTTGATTAAAAAGGGGGAATAAAAAAAACATATTTTAGAAATTGATCTTAATGCCTTAATTTAAAATTTTTGGAATATCCAACCTTTTAAGGACACCAGTTTTCTTTGTGAATGAATAATGTATTGTAAATAAATAAATGTTCTTCCTTAAAATACATAAGTATACACCCCCCTATGTTAAAATACAGGGGGCATAAATATACACACCACTATGTTAAATTCCCATAGAGGCAGATTTTTATTTTTAAAGGCCAGTTATTTCATGGATCAGGATACTATGCATCCTGATAAAGTTCCCTTGGCTTTTGGAATTAAAATAGCCCTCCCCCACATCATCATCATCATCACATACCCTTCACCATACATAGAGATAGACATGGGGAACTTTCCATAAGATCATCTCTCAATGCAAATCAAACAGCTATTAGGCTAACTGTCATAAAACCATGCCAGTCTCTGATGACTTTAAAACTGCACAAAGTATGTAAAGAGTAAATAATCAACAGCTATCTGAGAGTATCCGAGGGTTGTTTCAAATGAAAGAGAGCAAATATCACTTAAAGCTTTAGTGTGTAACTTTTTATATTAATGAACGTCTGTTACATTCAAGCCATTGCCAAATGAGTCACTTGGATAATTTTATTACTAAAAATCCTCGTCTCAAAATTCTTTGCCTTGAAGCTTCATTTAAACATTATAACTAACGTTGTATACCGATATGTTTCCGCATGGATTATTACTGTCGCACAAATGGGCTGACGCTGCTGTAAACACATGCCATGAAGACTGACGGTGCAGATTACAAAATGAAGGAAGAGAGGAAAAATAGTGAGGGGCTAAGAGACCCTAACATTAATATGAGTTCCCCCAGCCTGCCTTTGGTCCCCCAGTGGCTAGAAATGGTGATAGGTGTAAACCGAGCCCTGGGTATCCTGGTCTGCCTTTGAGAAAATTAAAGCTCAGATGGGCCGATCTGGAATCTTGCCCCTTATGAGGTCGTCAGGGGCAAGGTTACCTCCCCTTTCTCTGCTTTGCCCACCCAGAGAATTTGTCCCACCCATGAGAGAGAGACATCATGGCTTTCAAACGAGCAAAGTGGCAGTTGGTCAAGGCCACACCCCCAGCCTCCACCTTGCCCCCTCCTCCTCAGACTCCGAAATGGCACATACTAAGGAAAGCTCATTGTGGGACTGGCTCTAGTGGCTGTAATTCTGCACCAAGGCTGAGTTTGGGAAGAAGACTTCAGATACAGTATTAGGGGACCACTAAGGTCTATATAAAAGAGACTTCAGATACAGTATTAGGGGACCACTAAGGTCTATATAAAAGAGACTTCAGATACAGTATTAGGGGACCACTACGGTCTATATAAAACAAACTTTAGATATGATATTAGGGGACCACTAAGGTCTATATAAAAGAGACTTAAGATACAGTATTAGGGGACCACTAAGGCCTATATAAAAGAGACTTCAGATACAGTATTAGGGGACCGCTAAGGTCTATATAAAAGAGACTTCAGATCTGCTGGCGGAGACAAACCAGCCCCTTTCTCTTAACCAGCGCCTCCTGCACATGGCTAGTTAATATGCACGTAATTGAGTCATCAGAGCTTCTAACATTGAAGTCTATGATAGTTTCTGTACACGGTCTAGTACCTTTGGCCTTTTTGGCCGGTTTCAAAATTGACTTTTTTCTTTAAGAGAGTTTATTTACTATCCAAACCACATCGTCGTAGTTGACTTCAGGCAGGTTGCGGAGGTATCTATCGGGCTCTGCCATTGTAAAAAGCTAACTGGAAGAACCGTATCCCCACTCAGAGACATTCTTCCGGTCTTCAATTGTTGCGTGACATAGGCCTATACTGTGCACATGTGACACTGACTTACAGAATACATTATGTGTAATAATAATAATAATAATAATAATAATCTTTATTTGTAGAGCACTTTTCAAAAACAAGTTACAAAGTGCTTTAACAAGTGTAAAGAGACAATAATACAAAAAGATAAAAGCATGAAAAACATTTAAAGACTAAAGTTGTTTTTAATGTAGTTTGTATAGTTATATTAAATACAATAAACTAACTTATCAAACAAAAACAAGGAATCCAAAGTAACATCTGGCCTTAAGGTTATATGTGTTTCTTTGCTATAACATGATTTTAATGTCACACATGCACGGCAATTTCATTTAAAATAATAATAATAATAATAATAATAATAATAATAATAATAATATGTGTCCAAAATCACTGTGATAGTCCAATATAATTTCTTTTTTAGGTAGATTTTTTCTAAAACTATTGTCAAGTGTTATACACCGTTAAGTCCAGCAGAGTGCAGAAGAGTCTTAGTTTTACTACAGCAGTATGAGGCTGTAAAAGAACAACTGATTGACTTTAATTGCCTATCAATGTGGTAACAGAAGCACTAGCACTTGTAATTGATTCAAGTGTAATTGGGTTATTGATGTGTGACCTTACATTACATGTCATTTAACTGAAGATTTTATCCAAAATGACTTACAATTGCCATATATACATATATCAGAGGTCGCACACCTCTGGAGCAACTTGCTCAGGGACACGCATCACAGTGGGAATCAAACCAAAGGCACCCAAGGCATGTGTCACATGTGTCATATCCACTGCGCCATCACCACCCACTTGTCTTTTCTGCATTTGTTTTGTTTTTTTACAGATTGCTTTAGTTATTTTCATATTTTATCCTTTTTTAATTTGCTATAATTTTGCCATTGCTTTTGTGCAGTGTTGGGCAAGTTACTTGTAAAAAGTAATTAGTTATAGTTACTTCTTCCAAAAACTATATGAAATACTCAGTTACAACTTATAAAAGTAACTAGTTACTTCAGAAAGTAACTAATGCGTTACTTTCAAGTTCATTTTTAAATGCTCAAATGTGACCCCACCTCCACCCCTCTTCAACAGAACTTAAAACACATGTGCATGTTGAATTATTTATGGTAAATCTAAATATTAAAATGAAATGGACACGTAATACAATACATTATTAAGCCATGTACGTAGACATTATGTCTAGTGAAGCGATACAAATAACAACATAGATATTTTGTAACTTTAGATGTGCATTGCCCCTCAAAACAGCCCAAAACTTGGCAAAATGAAATAATGCTTGCTAAGCACTATAGCAAAAATAAATGTTCATACTTGTGCGCTGTGTGTGTGAGTGTGTGTGTGTGTGTGTGTGTGTGTGAGAGAGAACGAGGGAGAAGTAAGAGAGTGACAGCAATTAGCTTTGGAGCAAGTAGCCACTCTAGAGTCATAGTGAGAGAAACAAAGTCTCCCCCCCCCCGTGTTTTCTGACCACGGCGGGAAATCTTTAGCAGGAAGGTTACCCCCCCCCCCCCTTGATTTTGTAACGCCATAACGGTCTCTCGTTGACTGACTCCTTGTGTTGTTCGTTGTGTGTCCGACTGCATGGTTATGAACACCCGCCCAACTCTACCTCTGATTGGCTTACCATGAAATTTTACTCAAACTTAGCCAATCATCAGCATTTATGCGCTTGTCTCGTACACTGCCCATTAACCAAGGAAGAAAAGAAGTAACGCGCCACATTTTTTGGCAGTAACGGTAACGCCGTTATTAAGATGGGAAGAGTAATCAATTAGATTACTCGCTACTGAAAAAAGTAACGCCGTTATTTATAACACCGTTATTCCCATACCTGCGTTTGTGTAACATTTCACGTACTATTCTGGGTTTGTTTGCGGAAAAATTGTGCTTTGGAAAGAAGCGATTGATCACAAAGTGTCCACGAAAAGACGGGCTGCCACAAACGTGGACATTGTTTCATTTGAGACAAGTTATTTTTGTTTTTTATTTGAACTTTGTCTCAATCATAAGTGTATTTGGCACACTATGCACTTGGAATTCAAGGCTTTCCTATCATTTTTTGACCCTCTGGCTACGCAACATGTTAGTTATCAAAAGATGAACTGCATGGTATACAGCCATTTGTATTGGGAAATAAATGTAATGAATGGAATAACTGTGACAGTTGGTGTGTGCAAGGCAAAAAGGGGAAAGACCCAAATGCAAATGAAGAATCTCCATTGGAATTTAGCAAACACTGACAAATTTAACGTAAAATTTACAGTAACTATGGCAACAATTGTCCAGCAAGTTACTGTGAATTCTTTTACAGTAAAGGTACCGTACTTTTATTTACAGTATTTGATTTATTCATTGTAAAATCCAAAACAATTAAACACAACATAAGATAAAAAAGTAAAAATACAGTAGTGTACTTTACTATTTACAGTAATATAGTGGCTATATTGTGATTTTTCTTTACACTAATGCTTTGACTACTGTAATTTCAACTGTAATACTTAGACTACTGTGGTGTTGTCATGTCGACAAGGTTGTAATGTACTTTTCAGCATTCTACTGTAAAAATCACATACAGTAGTGTTACTGTGAAATCTAAAGGAAATAACTGTAGATTTCACAGTCGTTAGTTACAGTGAAACTAAATACTTGCATACATACTAGTACTTGCATATAGGGCCACAAACGGATCAGGCCCAACTTACTTCCTGGACACGGACAATCCCCACACCCCAGCCCGTCCCCCTTTGCTCTACATCAACACCAACCTGCTTGCTGGCCCCTCATGACAAGGGATAAAAAAATCACTTGACAAATAATCAAAGTAGGCTTTGACAAATAATCAAAGCCTACACATCTTCCACCGAAGACCAAAAACACATCTATTCCAACTGCACCTTGGAAGAAGAAGAAGAAATCAAAAACAAAAGAAAAACTTACAATTGCACTTTCATATGGCTCTTCGTAGCCTGGCTTATTTAAAGCTAATGTACTTGCACCTTCAAGGTTAATTGGACGTTGCTTTGGATAAAAGCGTGAGCTTAATGACGTAATGTCATGTAAATGAACAGTATTCAAACTGGCTGTAGTCCCAGTTCCATCAGATGTCTTTTCCTGAAACAGAGGTTCAACACATGTAGGAGACATTAAAGGGAAGTAACGTGGTACAGTTGTTATTCACGGCACTGCAACAGGTCGCTGGCTATTTCCACATTTCAAACAACCGACCAGTGCTGCTGTTTTTCTGCGTTAGACGATTTCTTTATCGATACTGACTCATCTCACCCAGAAATCAATCTTCTTCCTGGTCTTTCTACAAAGTAACTGGAACAAGGTGGAAAGTGCGCCCGTGGATCTCAATTCAACAGAAGACAATAGATGCGTCAGAACATTTAACCTTTAGAGAAAAGGAAGGCGGGGAGCAGTGTGGACAGACGGGTTCACGATATGTGAAAAACATCAACAGTTTCAGTCTGACTAATGACGTGTTAACTGAACTTTAACCATGCATTTGACACGTTTCACTTTGTTTGTTGTCACCGCTTTTGATTGGCTGTTGAAGGGTTCCTTATATGACGTATATTTTCCCCTCACAGTCACTTAGCGTGGTATGTCTCATTGTGTCGATACAATAACTAGACTGTCTTGTTCTTAAGGCTTTCTTAAAACTTTGATGACAGACAGAAAGACATTGTTACTGTACATACTGTACATGCAGTAAATGTGTGAGGTGCGAATGTCAATGCAAGGTATGCTGTAAAAGTTATGGTGCAGTTATGGATCAGATAAAGACTTTGTAGGAATGAGCATATACAGAACTTAAATAAAGAACTGAAGATCATACAGAGTTTATAAGAAGGTATATTTCTAATTTCCAGTAAAAACCTTCTGAAAGAATTGGACGATTGAAAATGAAACTAAAAACTAAGATTAAGATCCATCTGATAGATGGGGAAATAGTTGGAAGGTGTAAACATGTAAATATCAGATTTTAAACTGTGATGACTAAAATAAACATTGGCTAAGTATGCAAATATACAAGGTTATTTTTTTTCTCCTTTGTGCCACATTCTGAGAAAAAGGAAACATGTAATAGCCAATCAGAGGGCAGAATGCGGATGGGGAACCAGCATCTTGATACGCCACACCTGTGAGGTGGATGGATTATCTCGGCAAGGTAGAAGTGCTCACTAACACAGATTTAGACAGATTTGTCAACAATATTTGTGCAAAATAAGCTTTTTGTGTATATAGAAAAAAGTCTTTGAGTTCAGCTCATGAAAAATGGGGGCAAAAACAAAAGTGTTGCGTATGTAATTTTGTTCAATATATATACACGCCGTGCTCAAATTTATATTGACAGTGAGGAAATTGTCATTAAAAATGAAATTAAATTAAATGCTCTACAGGAACCCAACCCCTCGTGTTTCCAACTGAATGACTTCCTGCTTTGTTTGGTAACAAAATAAGTCTGAATTTCCAATTCCGAGATTGCTCCGGTGAAGCAGGAAATTCCCCCGGATGAATGTATTTTCACTGTTTCCTTCCCCATTCTTGGTGTTGTAATTTTAAACTCCAGTGGATTTATGAGGACTATGGTCAAAGCAACACAATGCAACCTTTCCCGCTTTGGTGCCCCTACATGTTGGAGGCAGAATTGTCTCATTATGTCTCATTGGAACTGCAGATCCGCTACCCGATCTGGAAAACTTGCCTAGTGCGGTTATAGCCGGTAGAGCGCCGCAAAGCCAATGCAGAAGGCCCGTTCACCCTGTTACGTGTTGATGAACCACTGAAACGATTTTGGAAACATTATTTAAAGGTACAAAAAGTGACCTAGTGTTGCTCTAACTGCTCCTCAGATCTCTGCTGGGTAAATACAGACAGGTAGCTGGACAATCTGTCCAATCGGAGTTTTCTGTCGAACGTCTATTTTGCAGCGGCACCATCTGGCGCTTAGCACCACCCTACACGATTGTGATTGGTTACAAGTAATGCCAATAAACCAGAGCAGGTTTTTCTTCCATCCCAGAATGCTGTTTGGAGTAGCCAGACCCTCCTTCACTCCGCATGGTCTGGCAAAGCCAGACTTTCAATGGCTTAACGTGACATAATGTATAAGTCCCACCCTTGCATATTTCTGTTGGAGGGACAAACCTGTCTGGTTCTGACCTTACAAAAGAACCACAAGAATGTGTCCCTTATGTAAAGTCTGGAGGGCTTTCAGTACTTTAATCTACTACCTTCATCAGTCAACGCTCGGTAAATAGATTGTTGTTTTATGACCTGTACAGGAAAGCTATATGATGTAAGATGTGTTTCTATATCATCTATTCACCTGCATACTTGTGTCTAGACTACAATCTAAATGAAAAGTCATCGGTATCTGATCTTTTACTTTGGGGTAGAAAATGATTCATCCCTGAGAACAGCAAGTTTGGTAATTTTAACCGGAACAAGTAGCTAAACTGGATTACTAATTGTTTCTGAATGCGTTCCACGGCTGCTTGATTTCATGGACGTTTTTTTCAAATGATTCTTGTTATTGTGTTTTCTTCTCCTCCTCTCAAAAGGGCTATGGGTTGATTATTATCTAATCCAAGGAGGTTTATTTTTGGGTTGTTTGTCTGTCTGTCTGTCTGTCTGTCTGTCTGTCTGTCTGTCTGTCTGTCTGTCTGTCTGTCTGTCTGTCAGCAGGATCACAGACAAACTACTGGCCCGATTTCCATGAAACTTGGTGGAAGAGTGTAGCATGAGCCGAGGAAGAAACAACCTTAATCACAGGGCACATACACACATTAGTTTTTACTTATAGTACTTGAACAATGCGAGACAAGTATTTCCACCTTGGAGGTCTGCACTCTAAGAAATTTCTGTTTATTAACAGCTGTATGACTGTATGTTTTCTAACAGAAATTGTCCATAGAAAGTGATTCACAGTTGTATTTGAGTTAATTTATATTTCAGATTGCATTATGGGAACTTTATCTGTGCTCCGTCTACATTTCCCCAGTAGGTCCCTGAATAAGGGAGCGTAAAAAGCCTCAAAAAGCTTCAAAAGTGGAACAAAAAGCCTTGAAAATGTGTAAAAAAAGCGCCAAAAAGTAAATAAGAAGTGTTGAAACAAGCTTAAAAATGACTTTATCTGACAGAATGTGAAATAAAATTTGAAATAACAGAAAATATTTCTTCAACTTTGGTTTTTAATTACAATTAATGAGCTGCCAGAACTTTTTTTTCTGTAATTTTACGGATTTATTTCTTAAAGTGTGCACTCTCCCTTTATTCTGGTTCTATTTGATTTAGTTTTTCTTATTTTTCTTTTATATTTATGGTTATACATTTGATATCTTCAGACGCGGAATACAACTACATAAACTTGTGTTGTTTGAGTATTTTCATCTAATGCTACTTTATCCTTCTACTCGGCTACATTTTGGATGTACTTTTTATGCCAAGTACACCCATTTAGTTACTTTACAAAATAAAATTTCACTTACAGATATGATGTTCTCTTGTTAATTATACAACCCAACAGCAATTAAGTAGTTTAACCCTCCTGTTGTCCTCGGGTCAAATTGATCCGTTTACAAAAACTTTCTATATCAGAACTATGACAAAAGAACGTTGAAAAAAACAGAAATGATGGGGGAAAAAACGACATAAACGCAGGAAAAAAAATCTACAAAAACATTCTTTTTTTACACTGAAAAAGTGACCAACAAAATCGGAAAAATTGACAAAAAAAACATAAAAACTTTTGGAAAAAGTGACAAAGAAATTGTTAAAAACTGACTATAACATAGTTAAAAAAAACGTCAAAGAAATGAACAAAAAGTTGGAATAAAATTGACAAAAGCATCTAGAAAAGTGTAGAAAAAGAACAACAAAATGTTGAAATTTCAACCCAGAAAAACACAAAGTTGCAGGTCGACGGGAAGCCAACACAAGGGTTAAATGTAGCTTTGCCTGGACCAGCTTCCATATTTCACCCTGATGTGTTAACCCTGAACATGAACACTGCTTTTTTCCCACATTTGACACTTTTTTCCCTACTACTGCCACTATATACACCATATACACCAACTTATTATAATATTATTAATTATACACTTATTTTTGGAAATCATAGTCAGTAAATCTAATTTATCTGACCTAATAAGGAGTTAAAAAGCTGACATTGTGGATTATTTTTTACTAAAAGTTAAGATAAGAGCAAGAGTTTGGCAAAAATGCTGTCAGGATTTGGTTATAAAACCATTTAAACTGTTTTTCCCCTTTTTCTTTAAAAGGCTGGGAAATCAAATAAAAACCCAGAATTCGGTGAAAGTACTGATCAGATCTGTCATTTTACTTACAGAGAGCGTTATATGAAATCATCCATGTTACCTTGGGGCAATTTGATTGAAAGTAACCCAGATTTGGGATCCAGAAACTTTGAAAACGGGAGGGTTGAATGCTGTTAATACATTACTGCATCAGTAATAATAATCTAATATAAAAATAAAAAACAACCACAGGGGCAATAGTTTGTGCAGAATGCTTACGTTTTACTCAAATGTGAAAATGTTACCTTTACATAAGTAGAAGAATCAGAACACTTCCTGTAAGCAGCTTAAAATAAGCAAAATAGTTAACTGACAGCCGAGATGAGACATGAGGATCCTCGGGCACGCCCAGTGATAGTTGCCTATAAAGAGCCAGGAGCTGAACACCTGCAGCATCCAGCATCGAAGTCCAGCTAACACAGGTAATCTCCACGGATCTCCTTCCTAACCTTCTTACTTTATCACGTTCTGCACTTGTATTGAAATGTATTCCTTAACCACGAACTCTGTTCAGATTTTGACTTTTCCAGATTTGCAGTTTAACGTGAGAGGACCACCACCATGACTCCAGTGATCTTTCTCGTCCTCTTCCTGTCGCTGACGAACGTTCTCCCGGTAAATCTAACTCCTTCTGATTTTTGATGAGTTTGGTGCAATTTTAAAGTAATTTAATTTGCGTGTCAAACTCAACTAGTTCACATGGCCAAATCCAGCACCCTCGCAAGTTTTGATCCCTATATACACTACTGGTCAAAACTTAGAAATCCCCATTGCGCTCCCTTATAGACAGAATACCAGCTGAGATCAGTTGCATTGTTTTTTTTTAACCAAGGCAGCAGATGACATTATGTGCTTACATAATTGCAAAAGGGTTCTCCAATGTTTTCTCCGTTATTTTTAAAAATTATATCAAATTAGTGTACAGAAAGAGCCTTTGAGACATTGGATCAATGGTTGCTGATGATGGGCAATGTAGATAATGCAGTAAGATAAGCCCCCCCACTCAGATCAGCTGGTATTCTGTCTATAATGGAGTGTTATGGAAATTTATAAGACCCCAAATTGTTGGGCAGGTAAAGTACATTCAGTCACAGATGTATATCTGTGACTGAATGTATGTAGGGATATGAATGGATGAATGAATGCACATTTTTAACTGAATGTATGGATATTTAGGAATGAATAGATGAACGTTTCTTTATGATGGAATGCATGGATGCGTATGAAGTAGGAATGAGTGTTTTAAAGTCATGTATGCGAGAACAGAAGAATGTAGGAAGGATAGCTTTTCTTGTATGGAAAATGGTAATTTGCAATTTGCACAGCTGTTTGAGAAGCCCATGTGTTTACTGTACGTTTTTCTTTTAAGTGTTTTAATCCTGTGCTTTTAGTGTGTCTCTCTTGTAACTTTTGCGGCATTATTTCCCGATGTGTCCAAAACACATTCCTCCTTAGAAGATACTTTGACTTTAACTTTGATCTGGCCCGCATAATAATTAAGGTTCACCATAGATTTTTAGCCCACCAGAAACCAAAAAGACGGGAAACTCTTTTCAAACTGTAATTATGCGACACTCCAATCAGAATTTGGCAGATTTGCAGACTTTGGGACTCAGGACTTCCCCCAGAGGCAGATAGTTTTCATATTCAGGCTGTGAAACAGGATGCTGTAAATTGTAATCATTGTTTTGCAAAACCCTATCATGGGTAAGGAACTTTTTTTAGGGCTTTACGTCAACATAACTGAAAGTGAGAAAGCTAAATGAGACATGCAAAAATACAGTCAAATATGTTTGACTTTGATTAAATTAAAGCATGTCAATAAACTCCACATGTCTGGCCCCTGATGTGATTCTTATTTCCAAGTGTGGCCCTTAGTGAAGTTGAGTTTGACAACCCTGATTTAGTTTTTTTTTTTTTTTAAAAGGATGTTATCCTTGAATTTAAATGAATTCAAATGTTAAAAAGCACTTTTTCAGGACTTTCAAGGATGGTTTTCACTTGATAGAAACCAAATTATCATGTAAATATAACAACAACAAAAACAGATTTAATAATGTGCAACGTTGTGCATTGTGTTGCAGGGAACAACAGGAAAACCAATACGTGAGTTGAGTGATTATATAATTCCTCAAACATTGAGCTTAAATTATATCTTTTCTCTTCGTCTCGATTCACATCTGACATGTAAATAATTGACAAGTTAAACCACTGCTCATTGTTTCTGGTGTCATCTGTTTTCTTCTGTTTGCTTCCAGAAGAGTCAACGGACGTCTTTAAAACCATCGAGAGAGCTAATGCTGGCATAAGTAAGATTTATAATGATGTACTGTATATTTATATGATATAACTCTAAATACATGATGGCAACACATCTAACTTAGTGTATAAGTTGTCAACAGTTAATAATGATAATAAATGAACTAATTAATTAAAGCTATAGTGCGTAGTTTATGACGCCCCCATGAGGAATTCTAAGTAATGACAACAACACAGTCGGCGTGTCCACATGATAAAAGCCCCCACCCCTCCTCCATGCAGTTGCTAGTAGCCAAGGAGACACAGAGGATTAATAAAACATGACGGACTCTTCAGAAGAAGTCATTATCTTCACTTGAGTTTCTGCGCAGGAAAGTCACCGGATGACACAATCTTCTGAACATACTCATACTGAGAAACAGGGTGGTGATGGAGCAGTTATTCCTCTTTTTAATCAACTTTAGCATGGGTGTGTAAACTTATTCTAGCCGCTGTATTAGCATAGGTCTGATATCTTTAGGTTTTTGACTGTTGGTCCGACAAAATATTTATTGTTCAGTTTTTTCTTACATTTTATAGAAGAAATGAGCGATTAATCAAAACTGAAAAAAAGCCTTGGCTTATTGGTCCATTTCTGTCAAACATGTCAAATGTGTCTGTTTATTTCTTGTTCTGCAGATACGCACCTGGTCCACGGTGACATTGTACCAAATTTAAATAAGAATGCCGACCCCTGCGTGACCAAAGGCTGCTTGTGGCCCAAAAATGGAAGTTACGTCTACGTGCCATACAACATCAGCGCTGAATACAGTAAGTGGCAGGTACTTTGTTTTAGAGCTACCAACGTGTCATTGCAGATTATGAGCTACAGTATGTAAAATCTCATATAAAAAGTAATTAAGCAAGTTCGGTGATACCAAATCAGCAGAGACGTGTCTGTAAACCCATGGTAAGAAAAATGCAGAGAGCATACAACTTCATACAAACTTGATATATTACCCACATATGCCAAGTTCTGTGTTTTCCAACTGAGATAAGAGGTGAGACGTCATTAAAAAAATTTTTTTTTAAATCAATAAAGCGTCTATGCTTATGAAGGGTGTGAACTGTTTCTTTGTCTCTGAAGCCAGCACACAGCGCACCTTCATCACTAACAGCCTGCTGACCTTCAATCAATCCACCTGCATTCGCTTTGTCGGGCGTACTACGGAAAAGGATTACCTCAACTTCTTCTCTGGAACTGGGTAGGCACACACACACGCACACGCACACACACATGCACACACACGCAATAGATTTTTTCAGGATAACCTGGACTATCAAGATATGTATGCCACTGGCATTTCATATGGCTGTATAAATTTGTCACATGTCACATAAACGTATTATTGGCAATCAGGAAAAACCAAACGAAAAACTGTAACTATACCAAATTTAAAAATACTACTATGTGAGACATCAGGAGGCCAAATCTCTCTCTCTCTCTCACACACACACACAGGTTACGGGTAAGGTTCCTGCATTCAACCCTTATCCTACCTAAGGAAAAGTATTATCAGCAAAATTAAAAGTATTAAGTATTCTGCAGTAAAATGCCTCAGAGACTGATATAAAATAAAAAATATTAATTCAAATTTGATAACTTTACCTTTTTGGTCCTTGTACAGTTCTTTGAATTAATCCAAATGAGAAGTTGAAAGGGGAAATGTGTTTGAATGTGTGTTGAATTAAATGAGAAAACTCTAAAAAGATGCAATGTAGTATGTCTTTTGCATCCATGTCAATGTTTTACTTCAATATTCCCCAAAAAACACGAGAGACAAACAATACATCAACAACACCAATTTGTGTGTGTGTGTGTGTGTGTGTGTGTGACAGGTGTTGGTCCTTCGTAGGCCGGCAGGGAGGCGCACAGAAGGTCTCCCTGTTGAAAAACGGCTGTCTCTACCTGAGCACGGTCCAGCACGAGGTTCTCCACGCTCTGGGCTTCCATCACGAGCATGTCCGCTCCGACAGAGACGCGTACGTCTCCATCCTCAGCGAGAACATTGCGACAGGTCAGCTCCCTTACACCCTCTTGATCAATGAGTCCCACATAAGGAAAGTAACAAGACTGTGTCCACAGCTGTGCTAGCAGCTCTGAGGGGCTCTTAGCATTTGCTTTGAGCTAGCTGCGATGGTCATACTAATTAGCTGATAATTAGCAGGTATAATGTCTAATATGTTCACCATGTCAGTTTAGTGTGTTGGGAAAGGCAAGGCAGCTGTATTTGTATAGCATGTTTCAGCAACAGGGCAAATCAAAGTGCCTTACATAAAAAGAATTAAATAGCAGATACAATACAAGAATAAAAGTTACAGTGCAGGATAAGAAATGAACAATTATTTAAGTATTAGTTAGTTAAGATGCCAATACTCTGGATCAAGGGAAGTTGTCTTTGATGTCCCTCACCTTGCCGTTATTAATGTTTTTGGGCTGTTCTCTCCTGCAGGAAAGGAATCCAACTTCATGAAGAGGCAGACTAACAACTTGGGGACTCCCTACGACTTCAACTCTGTCATGCAGTACAGCAAGTGAGTGGTTTTGAATGGATTGTCACTGTGGAAGAAGTACTCAGATATTTTACTTAAGTAGCCTAAAAAAAGGGTGTTAAAACACTGTTACAAGGAAAAAAATAAAGAAAAAAATCTACGTAATACGGAGAATGGCTCATTTCAGATTCATATGTATGATATTATTGGATTATAATTATTGGCATCAATGTGTTCATCACTTTGATGATGCAGCTGGTAAAGATGGCGGTCATTTTAATTACTTTATATACTGATAGTTTATTTAACCTGTAATTATACAAATTACTTTGTCACTGGATTTATAGTTTGTATGAATCTGAATCTGCAAAGTAACTAGTTGGCTAACTAAAGTAAATGTAAAGGAGTAAAAAAGTAAAAAATGTTCCTTTCTAAGTGGAGTAGCAGTATAAAGTTGCAATAAATGGAAATACAAAAGTAAATTACTTCATAATTTTACTTCAGTACTTGAATAAATGTACAGTACATACTTACATTCCACTTTTTATAGTGTATTCATTTATTAGGTTACTCTAATGTAAGTCATTATGTTATATTCAAAAGGAAAGAAAATCCAAAAGAGCAAACTAATGCCTACCGTACACTACAAGACTTTGAACAGACTTTAAAAGACAAACATCTGATAACATCTCACATCTAATGTAAAATACTGTTGTAATATGTAGAGACGGGAGGGGGTCACACATTGCAAGACTACAACTAGATTTGTCTTTGAAAAGTCTAACCCATCTAGCTAGTGTAATGGGATAATGACATTTAAGCATGATTTCATATATCCTTCTGTAATATTATTCATATTATTGCATTACTATGCTTTTCAGTTATAAGACTTCATTTCATTCATTCTGTATGTGTCCTCCCTGGACTGTTTGAATGTTGGTACCATGAAGTCTGAAAGATACAGATGTCCAGAGCTACGTGTATCGATAAGGGCGAAGGGTCAAGAACATGCGACCAAAGGCACAGGTTGTCTTTGGCAGCTAAGATAAATGACCGATGAGGGACAGATATAGAAAGACGTAAAAAGGCTACCGCTAGAGGAATGGCGGCAGTACCCCAAGGTCCACGTTTACACGCCGTAAAACACCCGTTGGATGACTCGCTTCAGATCATTTGGAAATCAGCAGCTTTAGCATTTAGCTTAGCGCAGCGCTAAGCCACCAGGAACAACACTGGCTGTTACAGTTCGCTGCTTTCTGTTGGTCGTTGGAGGTTTAGTGACGCCCCCGAGGCAGTGTCCCCGTTTTAAGTTTACAAAGATTAAGGCAAGGCAGCTTTAACTGTAGAGCACATTTCAGCATCAGGGCAATTTAAAGTGCTTAACATAAAACAGTTAAAAAAAACAGTTAAAAAATAAAAACAGAAAAGTTACAGTGCAGTATAAGAAATTAAAAATTAAAGAAATTAACAATCATTTAAAGAAAGACAACATCAAAAAGAAAAGGTCTTCAGCATTGATTTAAAAGAACTGAGAGTAGCAGCAGACCTGCAGGTTTCTGGGAGTTTGTTCCAGATATGAGGAGCATAGAAACTGAACGCTGCTTCCCCCTGTTTAGTTCTGACTCTGGGGACAGAAAACAGACCTGTCCCAGATGACCTGAGAGGTCTGGGGGGGTCATAAAAACATTATCCTTTTTGGAGGTATTTACGCTTCTGTCGCCGTATTTTTGTCTCAGAAATCTGGTCACCTTATGTTGGAGGGAACGCACCCATTGGTTGTTGACAATGTTCACATGATTTAACTTTACTACCAAGACTTAAAACTTACGATAATATCAAAACAGGTTTGATTTTGACTGAATGTCAGGAGGGGGGCTGGCGTCTCCCTTAGAGATCGGGTGGGAAGCTCAGTCCTCCGAGAGGAGCTCGGAGTAGAGCCGCTGCTCCTTCGCGTCGAAAGGAGCCAGTTGAGGTGGTTCGGGCATCTGGTGAGGATGCCTCCTGGACGCCTCCCTAGGGAGGTGGTCCAGGCATGTCCAGCTGGGAGGAGGCCTCGGGGAAGACCCAAGACTAGGTGGAGGGTCCAGCTGGGAGGAGGCCTCGGGGAAGACCCAGGACTAGGTGGAGAGATTATATCTCCAACCTGGCCTGGGAACGCCTCGGGATCCCCCAGTCGGAGCTGGTTAATGTGGCTCGGGAAAGGGAAGTTTGGGGTCCCCTGCTGGAGCTGCTGCCCCCAAGACCCGATACCGGATAAGGGGACAACGATAGATGGATGGATGGATGGATGGATGGATGGATGGATGGATGGATGGATGGATGGTCAAGACCGGAAGAAGACTGACTCAAACTGAGTTTTATGACCACCTTACACCAAACTATTGAGACGACGGGAGCGCCCCAACTCTAGCAAGGCTCTCATGATTTAATTCTGATATTGGAAATTAGTTTGTGACAGTGGAATCGCTTGAAAAAGTTGTTTGGTGTAAGGTCGGCATAAGTCAACAGTACAACCAGGCAGCCAGTGTGTGTATCTGTGTGTGTCTCTATACTAAACATGTGTTCTGTGCTCCTCAAGATACGCCTTCTCCAAAAACGGCTTGCCAACCATCACCGCTATCAGCGATCCTAACCTTGATTTTGGAAAGGCCAAACAATTGAGCATCAATGACATCACTCGCATTAACAAGCTGTATGGATGCTGTAAGTACAACATTTACTGTATTCTCTAAAAGTGTACACATCCATCTACTGATCAGACTAAGATGGAACAGCACAACAGGGAAAAATAAGTGGGTGACATATATATATATATATATATATATATATATATATATTTCTGAAATATTGATCAGAATCTCATTTTCTTTTTCAGAAAACCTTCCAGAAGTTGTTTCAGCTCGTCAGAAAGATGGAAGAAAATGTTGGGGGATGAATGCATTTTTCCTGGTGGAGGATTACTTACCTATTATTTTTCTTTTTAACCATTTGTGATTTGATTTAAATCATTTACTTATCACTTCTTCACTGATTTTAAAATGGAAACTTTAATATTTGGTCAAATAAATGGGAGCTGGGAGCATCTCTGTTGTCTGTACTGGTCAGGGAACGGGGACAGTGTGTCTCTGTGCTATAATAAGGCTTGACCCTGAAGTTGAATAAAATAACATAACTTGATGTACGTGGGTTGCTGTGAGTCCATCTGCAAATTATTGAATAAACTTAGTGCAAAGTGTTGCATGAAAGTGTTTATTTGAGAATTCAGAATTGTCATCACGTTTAGCAGGTGCATATTACCATTATCCATCTTATATCACAATCTGTTGATCACAGTTTTTAAAAAGTATGAAAGTATGGCTTTATGGTTTGTAAACACACCGTTCAAAGTTCATGGCTGGCTCATTGGCCAGAGAGAGAGAGAGAGAGAGAGAGAGAGAGAGAGAGAGAGAGAGAGAGAGAGAGAGAGAGATTTGGCCTCCTGATGTCTCATATAGTAGTAGACAGGAAGTGCATTGGAGATGGCTCAACTAACTTTTTGGATAAAAGCGTATGATCCTTTCTGGGGAATAATGGGAATTTATTTTAAATTTGGTATATTTAGAGTTTTTCATTTGGTGTTTCCTGATTGCCAAGACTTGAGGTCATGCTGTGGTTGTGAAGTGAGAGAGAGAGTGACTGAAGAGAAGGAGCGGTAAACAAAGCAGTAATTATTGGAATACAAGCTTCTTCTCATCTTGTTTCTCCACATCAAGGTGCCTGTCTCCTTCTGTGTGTTGCTGTGAGTTAGATTTGTGCGGCGGGTTACACACCCGAAAGCTCTTTGTTACCGCCCAGAAACGTCCCGCACACAGGAATATAAAGAGAAAAGAGAGGCAGAGGGTAGGGTATAAACACCACCACACACTTCTAGTGAGTCATGAGTGATGATTGAGAGGGATTATGTTTGAATTAGTCTATATATAGTTTGTTTTTATTATGAAAACATTATACAGTGGCTTGCATAAGTTTACACACCCATGCTAAAGCGATTAAAAAGAGGAATAAAAAAATATATTTTGGAAATTGATCTTAATGCCTAAATTTAAAAAAAATTAGGAAAATCCAACCTTTGAAGGACACCAATTGTCTTTGTGAATGAATAATGTATTGTAAATAAATAAATGTTCTTCCTTAAAATACAGGGGGCATAATTATACACCCCCCTATGTTAAATTCCCATAGAGGCAGATTTTTATTTTTAAAGGCCAGTTATTTCATGGATCAGGATACTATGCATCCTGATAAAGTTCCCTCGGCCTTTGGAATTAAAATAAGTTTGGAGGTAAAAAATTTGGAAGATGCTCAAATTCCATCAAAGATGCAGTTTCCCAATGCCCATTTTGCATCTTGTATTTAAATCTAAATGTAGGAGGTGCACATTCAGTAGTTGTTTCTTAAAGGTGCTCTAAGTGTTGTCACGCTTTTTTAAGGCTACAACATTTTTTGTCACATACAGCAAACATCTCCTCACTATCTGCTAGCTGCCTGTCCCCTGAACACACTGTAAAAAACATCTCCTCACTATCTGCTAGCTGCCTGTCCCCAGAACACACTGTAAAAACATCTCCTCACTATCTGCTAGCTGCCTGTCCCCAGAACACACTGTAAAAACATCTCCTCACTATCCGCTAGCTGCCTGTCCCCAGAACACACTGTAAAAACATCTCCTCACTATCTGCTAGCTGCCTGTCCCCTGAACACACTGTAAAAAACATCTCCTCACTATCTGCTAGCTGCCTGTCCCCTGAACACACTGTAAAAAACATCTCCTCACTATCTGCTAGCTGCCTGTCCCCTGAACACACTGTAAAAACATCTCCTCACTATCTGCTAGCTGCCTGTCCCCAGAACACACTGTAAAAACATCTCCTCACTATCTGCTAGCTGCCTGTCCCCTGAACACACTGTAAAAACATCTCCTCACTATCTGCTAGCTGCCTGTCCCCTGAACACACTGTAAAAACATCTCCTCACTATCCGCTAGCTGCCTGTCCCCAGAACACACTGTAAAAAACATCTCCTCACTATCTGCTAGCTGCCTGTCCCCTGAACACACTGTAAAAAACATCTCCTCACTATCTGCTAGCTGCCTGTCCCCTGAACACACTGTAAAAACATCTCCTCACTATCCGCTAGCTGCCTGTCCCCAGAACACACTGTAAAAAACATCTCCTCACTATCTGCTAGCTGCCTGTCCCCTGAACACACTGTAAAAAACATCTCCTCACTATCTGCTAGCTGCCTGTCCCCAGAACACACTGTAAAAAACCTCTCCTCACTATCCGCTAGCTGCCTGTCGCCTGAACACACTGTAAAAAACATCTCACTATCTCCTAGCTGCCTGTCCCCAGAACACACTGTAAAAAACATCTCACTATCTGCTAGCTGCCTGTCCCCAGGACACACTGTAAAAAACATCTCACTATCTGCTAGCTGCCTGTCCCCTGAACACACTGTAAAAAACATCTCCTCACTATCTGCTAGCTGCCTGTCCCCTGAACACACTGTAAAAAACATCTCCTCACTATCTGCTAGCTGCCTGTCCCCTGAACACACTGTAAAAAACATCTCCTCACTATCTGCTAGCTGCCTGTCCCCAGAACACACTGTAAAAAACATCTCCTCACTATCTGCTAGCTGCCTGTCCCCAGAACACACTGTAAAAAACATCTCCTTACTATCCGCTAGCTGCCTGTCCCCAGAACACACTGTAAAAAACCTCTCCTCACTATCTGCTAGCTGCCTGTCGCCTGAACACACTGTAAAAAACATCTCCTCACTATCTGCTAGCTGCCTGTCCCCTGAACACACTGTAAAAAACATCTCCTCACTATCTGCTAGCTGCCTGTCCCCAGGACACACTGTAAAAAACGTCTTCTCACTATAAGCATGTGAGGAGACTGCATGCAAGAAGACTGTCCCCGCTTGTATCCATGGACTGCGCAACTACAGCTATCTTCAACCAATACTTATATTTCACAAGTCAGCCACATTCAGCAATGTAATAAATCATGTCAAGGACTTTCATACAACCATCAAGCAAAATAATCACGGAACAGGCCTGTGTGTTTGAGCCGTACGTCAATACGATACAGTCAGTCTGACTTAGAGTGGTGAGATAGCAGCGAGCTTCTTTTACCCTCCTTGAATCCACTTTCTTCTCTCGAGCTGCTCTTTCCCTCTCCTCACCACCTCAGGTGTCCCGTGACAGATCATGTTTTTTTACGGATGATTGCTTTTAACAGGGAGGTTTGGCCTCAGACAGCATGAAACTAAACAGAAAGATGGAGAGAGCAGGTTGCCTCCGCCCGCTTGTGTTGTTACAGTACATTTGACGATGTTTATCACTCCTTCTTTTGTTTGTTCTTCATGCAGTTCATTCCTCCACGTAATCCATTTGTGGACGTACCATGAGATGGATAAATGGAGTATACAGTGCCCTCCAGATCATGATAATGATGCAAACAATTACTAGTGAAAAAAAAAAGAATCTATTTTATAAGAAAGTTTGTCTGCTTTGCAGTAATATTTGACATTCTCGACACCAGTTCTCACTCTTAACTTGTCAAATATGGCAGCTTGGTCAGTGGCCGTCAGTCTGATACCGAGGCAGCGTTGAGCGTCTGTATGAGACGCACTGGGCTCACAGAGTCACAACTGCTCGACCACGTTGCTGGGAGATAACGTAGAATGACGAAAGGGAGTAGTATTAAAGACTGAAGCTCTGCATCAGGAGACGTTTTTTGTCACATACAGCAAACATCTCCTCACTATCTGCTAGCTGCCTGTCCCCTGAACACACTGTAAAAAACATCTCCTCACTATCTGCTAGCTGCCTGTCCCCAGGACACACTGTAAAAAACATCTCCTCACTATCTGCTAGCTGCCTGTCCCCTGAACACACTGTAAAAAACATCTCCTCACTATCTGCTAGCTGCCTGTCCCCAGAACACACTGTAAAAAACATCTCCTCACTATCTGCTAGCTGCCTGTCCCCAGGACACACTGTAAAAAACATCTCCTCACTATCTGCTAGCTGCCTGTCCCCTGAACACACTGTAAAAACATCTATTCACTATCTGCTAGCTGCCAGTCCCCTGAACACACTGTAAAAAACATCTCCTCACTATCTGCTAGCTGCCTGTCCCCTGAGCACACTGTAAAAACATCTATTCACTATCTGCTAGCTGCCAGTCCCCTGAACACACTGTAAAAAACATCTCCTCACTATCTGCTAGCTGCCTGTCCCCTGAACACACTGTAAAAAACATCTCCTCACTATCTGCTAGCTGCCTGTCCCCTGAACACACTGTAAAAAACATCTCCTCACTATCTGCTAGCTGCCTGTCCCCTGAGCACACTGTAAAAACATCTATTCACTATCTGCTAGCTGCCAGTCCCCTGAACACACTGTAAAAAACATCTCCTCACTATCTGCTAGCTGCCTGTCCCCTGAACACACTGTAAAAAACATCTCCTCACTATCTGCTAGCTGCCTGTCCCCTGAACACACTGTAAAAAACATCTCCTCACTATCTGCTAGCTGCCTGTCCCCAGGACACACTGTAAAAAATGTGGTCTCTGTATATAGTATTCCAGCGTTCCAGCCAATAACCGATATGAAGGATTTTGGAGGTGCGGGTTGGGGGGGGTTACTGCGCTGAAGCACGGTAGGGAGGGGTATGGGGACAAGATGAGGAGGAGGGAGGGGCGAGCTAGTCTCAATTTTGTATAAAAATACTTTGAACGTCAACAAGAAGAAACGTCCCCCAACATCGCTTACAGCACCTTTAAGTATATTGTGTGGTAAATGGTGCCTCTGTCTGTGCATTTAGTTGCTTAAATGGCGGGATCAGTAGCAGTAGCCAATAATGAAACGCATTGTTTGACACAAGCACAACATGCTGATTGTGTTTTGTTTTTTTAAAACATGGCAAGAAAATGATACGGGCTTTCACTCAGTGATTGGATGGCTAAAGACACTACAGAAGTTTCAACAGTAAATCTCATTATGGAAAGCACTAATTGCTCTTGAACATGACCCTGAAACAGCAGAGACTGCATGCAAGAAGACTGTCCCCGCTTGTATCCATGGACTGTGAAACTATAGCCATCTTCAACCAATACTTATATTTCACAAGTCAGACATATCTGGCAATGTAATAAATCATGTCAAGGACTTTCATACAACCATCAAGCAAAATAATCACGGAACAGGCCTGTGTGTTTGAGTCGTAAGTCAATACGATACAGTCAGTCTGACTTAGAGTGGTGAGATAGCAGCGAGCTTCTTTTACCCTCCTTGAATCCACTTTCTTCTCTCGAGCTGCTCTTTCTCTCCTCACCACCTCAGGTGTCCCGTGACAGATCATGTTTTTTCCGGATGATTGCTTTTAACAGGGAGGTTTGGCCTCAGACAGCATGAAACTAAACAGAAAGATGGAGAGAGCAGGTCATCTCCGCCCGCTTGTGTTGTTACAGTACATTTAATGATGTTTATCACTCCTTCTTTTGTTTGTTCTTCATGCAGTTCATTCCTCCACGTAATCCATTTGTGGACGTACCATGAGATGGATAAATGGTGTATACAGTGCCCTCCTGCCTGTGGGTCAACAGAGTTTGTCAGATACAAACTCATTTAATGAAGGAGCGGCCAAGTCATTGATTACTTCATAGACTAGACTAACAACAAGAAAAACTAAACTGTCAAAGATCATTTGATGTGGACGGCCCTTTACTCGTCTTTTCCTTTGTTATTCATTGTTATGTATCTGATATCTCGGTGAAATGTAACTTCCGCATTTCCAAGATTGTTTTTAAATGTTGAGTATTTCCATTTAATGCTACTTTATACTTCAACTATACTACTTGAAGGATATTGTACTTTTTATGCCAAACTACACCCATCTGGCAGCTTTAGTTACTTTATAAATTAAGATTAGGAAAAGCTTATCAAATATAATGTTCTCCTATTGATTACAACCCAACAGCTTTGCCTCGACAAGCTTCTAGATTTAAATGCTGCTCATTTGTTAATGCATCAGTTCTAATAATGAACAGGGCAAGTTTTGTGCATGATGCATATTGTTTTCTTTTGTGTGGTATTGGTATCATTTATTTATTCAGCAGCTTGACATTAAATATTTGACTCACAGCTGAGCATATTTGAGAATCCTCGGGCACGCCCAGTGATAGCTGCCTAAAAAGAGCCAGGAGCTGAACACCTGCAGCATCCAGCTTACACAGGTAATCTCCACGGATCGCCTTCTTATTCCTCCTTTTGTTCTTACATTATTATATTTAGCACACACTTATTCCTTAATCACCACACACGGTTAAGATATTGACTTTAATTTCAGATTTGAATTTTAACTGGAGAGGACCACCATGATGACTCCGGTGATCTCTGCTGTCGTCTTCCTCTTGTTGACGGTCTATCCTCCGGTAAGTCGCACTATTTCAACACTGAGATTGAAAAGACTCCAAAAGAAACTTTGTAATGGATTTGGGGTCATTTTCAGATTATTCAGTTGGTTTGTAAAGGATTTCATGAGGCTTTTAAGGTGATAGAGAATTGTTGCAATTCAACAAATAGGTTGTAATCTTTTCATTTATATACACTTGACAGAAACAATGATTTCAAAGTGTGCAACGTTGTGTTGTAGGGTGCAACAGGAGCACCAACAAGTGAGTTGAATTTCTTCCTTTTCCTCTGAAATGGGAATATTACATTTAAGCATGATTTCATATGTCCTTCTATAATATGCATGTGTTGATTATTCATATAATTACAATGCGTTGCAGGGTGTATGCTTTTTGAATCTCTCTTTGTGCGTCCTCCCTGAAGGAGAAGACGACTGTTTGTCTTTGCATTTTTTGCCCTAAGGACAAATGCCACAAAACAGTTGTCTCAGGAGAAATGTTCATGCTACCAGGTCCCAGGTCCCAGGTCCCAGGTCAGGTCCATAGACCTGGGCCATAGATCTAGAGAGACAAGATGTTCTTTTTTCAGCTAAGATAGAATGACCGGTGAAGAATCTTGACACACAAAGGGGAGATTCAGAAACAGCTCCAACTTGTCTGCCTGGGAAGATGAACTGTTATACTAAGATTAGACTGTTTTCCAAAGAAAGTATTCTTTTCTCTGGGGGCACGGGATGTAAGGCAGGCTACTACTGTTGTAATGTGGCAGGACGCTGGTCACGCTGTAGCCGATGTGTGCGTTGTGAAAACCATTCTTGTCATTTGATTGTTCGCTGCAGAAAACAAAACTTCACTGAAGACTAAACCTTGATTCAGTTCACAGCCTGTCTTTATTTTGTTTCAACAAAGTCTCACTTCCAACAAATTCCTCTCTCGCTGCACAAGAAACATCAACGACACCTCTCAATTCACATCTTGAATTCCTTTTTTGTTGGCCAACATTGGCTAATACATTTTTCAAATTTGCCAGTCAATCAGCCAAATATTGACTCATTTCAACTAATTTTAAGAACTTAATTACTTAATTTCATCGATACCGCACGCTAGACACGTAGCCAATGGCTGTACGACACATCACAACATGGTGTCATTGGGAAATGTAGTATTAGTGCTATGAGCAGTGCTGCAAGCAAAACAAACACTAACCAATCTGGCAACATTTCTGCAGCCGGCCAATTCAAACAGACGCAGTGTTGTTTGTTGCTGTCATTACCTTTAAATAAATAAACTTTACTGTGTAACCAAAATTTATGATTGGCGGGTTTCAATTTACAGCCCTGGATGTGAATAATTTACAAGTTAAACTGCTGCTCATTGTTTCTGGTGTCATCTGTCTTCTCTGCTTCCAGACAACTCGATGGACGTCTCTCAAATCATCGAGAAAGCTAATGCTGGCATACGTGAGTTTTTATTTTAAATACATGATGGCAACACAATGAGACTTGATGTAGATCTAGATTCCTGGGTTGTCTGTTTATTTGTTCTTCTGCAGAAACGCTCCTGGTCCACGGCGACATTGTACCAAATTTACAGAGGAATGCCGACCCCTGCGTGACCAAAGGCTGCTTGTGGCCCATAACTGGAAGTTTCGTCTTCGTGCCATACAACATCAGCCCCGAATACAGTAAGCTGCAGTGACTTTGTTTAACAGCTACCACAGTTTCATTGTAGGGAAAAGAGATGATGAGTTATGTAAATTTGAGCTATGTAAAAAGTATTGAAGCAAGTATGTTTTTCCTTGTGTCATTCCAACCTGGAAACCAGTTTGTTTTTGACTGCAGATCAACATGCATCTATTAATGAAGAACACTATCTTAATACTTAAAACTTTCTATTTTATATTTGCATATTACATTTCTACATTATTCTTGAGCATCATTTTCCATGAAGTCTAAATCACACTGAATCTGGAAATGTTTCATGTCTGCATGTTCATATTTGATTGAATTATGAGTCTTAAAATGAGTGACACTGAAGACCGATTTACAGTCTACAGTCAGATGTTCAAGCGTGCGAGCACCAACGTGATGTCAAAATGACGTTGATCGGAGCGGAAACAGGAAGCCTCAACGAGCTCGAGGGTAACCGGATGCCAGGACTCTCAGAGTGATTGCAAGTCTCTCTTGTAAACTTACTGGGTTAATATTATTAATACACCCCCCCCCCCCTCCTCCTCAATAGCTACAGACTCAGAAATGGCACATACTAAGGAAAGCTCATTGTGGGACTGTACAGCTCTAGTGGCTGGAATTCTGCACCATGTTTTGGAAAAGAGACTTCAGATACAGTATTAGGGGACCACTAAGGTCTATATAAAAGAGACTTCAGATACAGTATTAGGGGACCACTAAGGTCTATATAAAAGAGACTTCAGATACAGTATTAGGGGACCACTAAGGTCTATATAAAAGAGACTTCAGATACAGTATTAGGGACCACTAAGGTCTATATAAAAGAGACTTCAGATACAGTATTAGGGGACCACTAAGGTCTATATAAAAGCATCCAAAGAGCACCATGAAACCTTTAAGGGTTTCAAAGTACCTCCTTTTCCATCTGTGTGTCTGTTAACTGTTAATCACGTCAGTGAGCAGGCCAAATCAGGGTTAACCTTGTCCTTGATCCTGCAACAAGCTGTACATGTTGTCCTGTGTACAAATTGTAGTTTTTGTAATACAGGAGAGAAGAGACCAGAAAATTGAACTTTCTTGTCTTTTCATATAGCTCAAAGAGCTTTGCCGAGATCATTTACACCTGCGTGGTGATTGGTGGTTGGGATTAACCTCTGTCTGTGGTGTTGAAAGAGTCCTAGCAACTGAAGTTACCTGGTACAAGAGCTCTGAAATGCTGTCCACAGGTTTTAGTGATTTTTATATACTCAGTTGCCAACATAAAAATAATGAAGAGGATGAATGATTTATAACTTTAGACACACAGTGTACTAATTGCCCGTGTTACAACCAAGCTCTATATTTGCCATCTAAGAGGATAAGAGGTGAAATTTTGAATCTATTAAGTTTCTATGCATAAAAGAAATGTATGTACCATTTCTCAGCAGCCTGTTCTTTGTCTCTGCAGGCAGCGCAGAGAGCACCATCATCTTTAACAGCCTGCAGACCTTCCATCAGTTCACCTGCATTCGCTTTGTCCTGCATACTAACCAACAGGATTACCTCAACATCTACTCAGGACCTGGGTAAGGAAGGAAGGAAGGAAGGAAGGAAGGAAGGAAGGAAGGAAGGAAGGAAGGACAGACAGACAGACAGACAGACAGACAGACAGACAGACAGACAGACAGACAGACAGACAGACAGACAGACAGACAGACAGACAGACAGACAGACAGACAGACACACACACACACACACACACACACACACACACACACACACACACACACACACACACACACACACACACACACACACACACAGGGTGTTCTGGCATGAGGCTGCAGCCCACACAGATTCACTGGTATTTGAGGAAAGAAAAGACAGAAGAGGCCTGTACTACGAAGGGTTTTGTGTATCACGACGGTGGATCACTTGTTACCGGGGTAAATCACCGTGGTAACCTAACCCTCATGTTGTCCTTGGGTCAAATTGACCCAAATTACAAAATTCTTTGTAATTCCCCAAAATAACATGATTGATTCCACACAACGCTCTTTGGCAAGTACAAATCTCTACTTTCATTAATTTTGGGGCGTCTTATTCAATTTTATAGCATTTGAAAAAACCTGAAGTGGTTTTGAAATAGTATTGAGTAAAAGTTGACATATTCCAGTCTGTGATTAACATACTTTCCTTTAATTTTAGTCTAAATAATTCTTTATTTCTGCTTTTCTAACTCAAACATTAGGTATAATTTCCTATAAATGAGGTTTATTGATTATACATTGCAAAAATAACTATAAAAGTAAAGTTGAAAAACATCAAAAAAAGAAAAAAAAACATTGAAAAATGGGACAAAAATGTAAGAAAAAGTTAAAAACATTAATAAAAAGCTTCAACAAAAGTGTTGATTTTGACACGAGGGTTGAGCTGAACACCTAACCTGGTCAAGATCAACCGGTGTAAAAGCACCGCCTACGGACCAATCAAAACTCGGTTGATAACGGCGTCACCGTTCTTCCGGTTCGATCCGGTGGAGCTTGGTGAGCGAGAGAGAGAGAGAGAGAGAGAGAGAGAGAGAGAGACAGGTGCACTCATAAAAGTGAAAACATTTAGAGAGCGACAACCTCGTTAACATTCCCTGATGGGTATTTTTATTAAAGATATGGATATTCAGACGAGGGAATTACGTAGTCATGGCTAAATGAAGCTTCGTGAACCAGTGTCTTCACTTTCTGAGCCCACTAGATGGCGCTCTCTGTTCACCAAAGGTTTGAGAATACACTGTATTGCAATGCCTTAGGCCTTTCTCTTAAAACCAAGAGCGCCATCTAGTGGGCTCAGAAAATAAAGACACTGATTCACAAAGCATCATTTGGCCGTCATTAGAATTACGTATAGGCTATTTGTTGGCTTTGTGAGCCGTGTGTTGCCAATGCGCACATCAGTTATTGCGTCTTGCCTGTAAAAGCGTGTCTGCGCTCTTCATATTCACGTAGAATTATAGTTTGCTCTTCTGATGTAAAATATGCGGTTTTGGTAGATGTTTGTGATTGGTCATATAGTGAAAACCCCGCCTCTTTTATGTAAACGTGCGCATCGCTGGATTGGGAAACCCCGGGTTGATTGAACTAGTTGTTAACCACCGTGGTGACACAGCTTATGCTGGACCACGGTTTTAGGGTTAGGTGGGTAACAGAAATAAATGTGTGTGTGTGTGTGTGTGTGTGTGTGTGTGTGTTGGTGTGTCAGGTGTTTTTCCGCTGTGGGACGGCAGGGAGGCGTACAGCCGGTCTCCCTGTTGAAAACCGGATGTCTGAACACAGCCACGGTCCAGCACGAGGTTCTCCACGCTCTGGGCTTCCATCACGAGCATGTCCGCTCCGACAGAGACGCGTACGTCTCCATCCTCAGCGAGAACATTGCGACAGGTCAGCTCCCTTACACCCGCTTGATCAATGAGTCCCACATAAGGAAAGTAACAAGACTGTGTCCACAGCCGTGCTAGCAGCTCTGAGGGGATGTTAGGCAAAGAATTTGCTTTGAGCTAAAAGCTAACTTTCTTGCAATGGCGATCCCAATTAGCTGATGTTCAGCAGATATAACATCTAAAATGTTCACCATGTCAGTTTAGCGTGTCAACATGCTAATCGTCTGGTTCAAGGGAAGTATGTTTTCTGGATAATTGTCTGTGATGTCCCTTGCTTTCCATTCTATGTGTGTTGCCGTTCTCAAATTACAACAAATTACAAATTAGGCATGTATCCAGCTAATTTATATAGCTCACGTTACTGTATTATGTAAGCAGTTAACCTCATTTAATTTTTTTATTTGGCGTTCTTTTGTGGGGTACAAATGTTCCACCAAAACAAGTTCCTTCCTGAGACTATTCTACAGAGGCACCGTCTGCGACCAGAGCTCAGCGCCTCCCGACACTTGTGATTGGTTTAAAGAACCGCAAAGAACCTAGAGCGTTTTTGCCTCCTATCCCAGTGTGTATCTGGGTGGAGCCAGACCTTACTCCACAGCGCTGTGGATCTGAGTGGTGTGGTGTGGAGACTAACACGCTAACAAATGCTCATTGGTCCCATCAAAACATTTCATGCATGACCCCATGTGACCAAAATGGTTTGGGGCAAATGCTTCAATATTTTTATATTTTGTTCTCTCCTCATGTACAGGATTTGAATCAAACTTCGTGAAGGTAGAAACTTACAACGTGGGAACCCCTACGACTTCAACTCTGTCATGCAGTACAGCAAGTGAGTGTTTTCGAATGGATTGTCACTGTGGTGGAAGAACTCAGATCCTTTACTTAACCCTTGTATGGGATTTGGGTCAAATATATATTTTTTCTACTTGGAAATCAGCGGCCTTACCTTATTTCCTGTGATAAACATGTATTCCTGAGTCAATTCAGAACATTATTCTAGATATGACCACTTATGTTGTTTCCATAGTGGATTTTTAACATGAATTATAACCTTATGACAAAGAACGAATCACACTTCCATTTTTAATTGTGTTCTGGTTGCATTCCCTAAACATATACATGTATGTTATCTCAATTGTTTAAAATTGAGATAAAGACAATATTTGTCAATAGATTATGAAGTAAAATTTTATTTCAGAATTCTTTTTAAAACCTTAAATAAGTCACGGGTCAATTCGACCCGAGGGATACGAGAGGGTCCTGAAAGTGAAGACAATACAAGGGTTAAAAGGATATAATATAGCATTTTCATGATAAAACCTGCATTCTGTGTTTTTACTAGAACACGTTAACATAATTTAATGTTAAAAAAATAAATTCTCATACTTCCCATGGCTGCTGCACCAGTATTCACCCTCTCTAGGAGTGCCAGTCTCTTTAGTCCCTCCTCCCAAAAAAGCCCTGTCCGCTCTGATTGGCCAGTGTGTTTCCTGGAATCTCTGCTGTGCTCCAGTTTTGTGTCTCACTAGCTAGTTGAAGCCAGCGCTAGAGCTACTGCAACGGAGTATATAGCAGGACTTTGTACCGTGAAAAATCACCAATACAGACTTCTACACCAAATACTCCACAAGCGGACATTCCCAGCAGCAAAGTGACCGGAATTTGAGGAGAAATGACAAGCATTGGCTGCCAAGATTACAGATATGTCGCGTTAGCATGTAGCTACTTAATAGCAGTATGCTAACGTTAGATTGTAGTGGAACAAAGCAGCACTTTCTACCATCAAAAATTGTAGATAAAGGCTACTGAACAAAACACTACCCAATTGGACATTTTTCAGCAGTAATGCGACCCGGAATTGGGTTTACATGGTTTAATTTTTGTTGTACTGCACATTGCTGCAGCTCCTCTTTTCACCCTGTGTGTTGAGCTCTCCGTTTTAGCTACAGAGTGAGACATCTCACTACTGTTCCATCTTTTTTTAAGAAGACGAACATGCATGGAGCAGATGTCAAATTATAGTAGGTCGGCTTAGAATTACACTTAGCCGAGAGTAGAAAAAACTTTTGGAACCGGAGCGTTCAAAACTGTTGGAAATCTGAGCGTTTTAGCTCACGGGGATTTCTCTAAAATACGTTTACCTCATTGCAAGAAAATCCTACATTATAACTATGTCCATATGAAAGAAAATACAGAAAAGCACAATATGTCCACTTTAAGTAAAATAAGCAATATTACAGTGTAAAAGGAAAAAAAAACATTCAAAATTACAAGCAGGCCCATTTTAAATTCATATACATATATGATATATTTACATGATATTACTGGATTATAATTATTGGAATTTATGTCTTCATCACTTTCATATAGCTCTTTTTTTATAGCTCTTTTTCTACTATAAATTCTGCTGTCTAGTTTAATCTGTAATAATGAATAATACTTTGTTGGTTGATTTATATTTTGTATTTCTAATCTGAATCTGCAAAACAACTAGTAACTTTATTTAGCCAATACTTGCAGTGGAGTAAAAAGTACACTACTTTGCCTCCAAAATATAGTATAGAGTTATAAGTATAAAGTTGCATTAAATGTACCTCAACATTTTACTTAAATACAGTACTTGAGTAAATGTACCTTGTTACATTCCACCACTGTGTAGTGTATTTAAATCACATATTAGGTTTTTCTCTTGTAAGTCATGTTATTTTCAAAGGAAAGAAAATTCAAACTACTACGCAGTACAACCTTAATTCGGAGCCAGTGTGTGTCTGTGTGTGTGTGTCGGTGTGTGTGTGTGTCTATATACTAAACATGTTGTGTTCTGTGCTCTTCAAGATTCTCCTTCTCCAAAAACGGCTTGCCAACCATCACCGCTAACAGCGATCCGAACCTTGAGTTCGGAAAGGCCACACAGATAAGCGTCAATGACATCGCCCGCGTCAATGAGCTTTACGGATGCTGTAAGTAGAAAAATGACAATATTCTTTCAAATTAAAAAAAATAAAACCCTTTTCACACATTTCTCTACTGATCTGGTTCTCATGTAATAAATTACTGGAAATACTATGTATTTGAGCTATTAATCAGAATCTCTTCTTTTTTTTTCAGAAAATCGTCCAGAAGTAGAACTGATGGAAGAAAACGTTTCCAGAATGGAAGATATTCTTACTTATGTTTCTTTTTAACGATGTGTGATTTGATTTAAATCATTTACTCACTTTTTTTTTTTTTTGTTTTTTTTTTACACAGGTTTTGAAATATAAACTATATTATTTGGTTATTGTTTTCCATCGGCAGATGATTGAATAAACTTACAAAAAGACAAGTGCTGCCTAAAAGTGTTAGAAAAAAAAGGTATTTCAACAATAAAGGCCACTTCATGTTTTAGTTGTACAAAGAAGCAGGTGCATACCGCCCGGGCTCCATCAAATATCACTAATTTGTGTTTTCTTTTATTTTTTAAAATGTAGAATATGAAGTGATTTTACAGTTTTTAAATGAGAGAGAGAGAGAGAGAGAGAGAGAGAGAGAGAGAGAGAATCAAAGTTCATTGTTTTGCAGCAATTATGTTCTAAAGCACAAAGAAACACACACCTCTCTAGGGGCCTCATTTATAAAACACTGTATATCCTATTCTGAAAGATAGTGTGCACCAAAAAGTCAAAATTGTCGTACGCAAAAACAACATTTTGATTTCTAACACTACGCAGCGCACACCTGTACAGACTCTTTGTTATAAATATGGCTGTATGTTCTCTTCCAAGGCCGTCCCATATTTGTCCTAATAAGGTCAATATCAATCAACCAATGAATATTCCAGCCTTGTAAAGAAGCCCTTGATGGGGGGGGGGAACACGATTCAGTGATTGTGAGACCGAGGTGCTCTTGCTAAATCTTCAAGCAATGCCAAATCTACCATGCTGTTGATTGGTTGCAATACACAGGCCACCAGGAACTGTAGGGCTATTTGTTTGTTGTCCCAATAGGTTAATTAAGTCCAATAAACCAGTAATTTATTGGAGTCATATTGGCTTCATCAGGGTAATTAAGTGGCGCAGGTGTTCTGGATGCAGGCTGAGTACTTTAGCCAGGTGGTATTTCCTGTTACCATCGGAGGTAACTAAAACGCAGTCGACAAAGCGTCGGCCGGCTGTGGCTCAGCGGTAGAGCGGTTGCCTGCCAATTGGAAGGTTGGTGGTTCAATCCCTGGCTCTGCAGTCCCATGTCAAAGTGTCCTTGGGCAAGACACTGAACCCCGAGTTGCCCCCGATGCTGCGCCATCGGAGTGTGAATGTGTGTGAGTGTGTATCTGATGAGCAGATGGCACCTTGTATGGCAGCCTCGGCCACAGTGTATGAATGTGTGTAAATGGTGAATGTATATGATGTAAAAAGCGCTTTGAATAGTCATTAAGACTAGAAAAGCGCTATATAAATACAGCACATTTACAAAGCCTTGGGAACGTTACACACCAAAAGGTTGCGGAAAACGGCACTTTTTCACGCATGGAAATTCTTTATAAATCCCGACTTGAATGATGCAACCGCAAATTTGACACTGCTTCACGCAACTGTTTCTTGCGTAACAGGTTTTATAAATGAGGACGCAGGAATGTGGCGCATTGTCGGATTGAGTAAATGCAGAGCTTCATCCTGTCCGTTTCTGTCTGCCGGTTTCAGTTAGACTTGTACGTTGATGCGAAAAGCTGAGGGGCAAAGCAGCGGTTGGGAATGACAATGGGCTGCAAACCATGCATAACCTGGGGGTTACACATCCAAAGGCTCTTTGTTACCGCCCAGAAACGTCCCGCACACAGGAAAGTAAAGAGAGAATCCAGGAAGAGGGTCTCTGCAGACACAGAAGTTCTCTTCCAGAACCATTATCAACTATTAGAACCATAACTTACACTAACACAAACTCAAACAAAAAAAAAAAGGCATTCAAATGTGTAAAACTGAAAAAAAGACACAAGACCACAAACAAACAAATTAACTACAGCTGTTCTGATATTTCAGACCAGTCTGATGCCTGTTGGCCAGTAACCGCCCCACAAATCATCAGTGTCCCGTATCATAACCACCAACAATATACAAGTGCATGAACAGTAATTAATTACAAATGATTACAATAATACAGTACCAATGCAATAATGAACGGGGACAACATGAACACATGATTTAAGAAACGTTTGCTCGTTTTCAGCTTGAAAGTGGATCAGCTGTTGGGTGTCCTCCGGCGTCCCTGTGTGATACAGGACGGTATTTTGGTATATTCGGTATTTATTTCGAGGGATTTTGACCAAAACAAGATCAAAACTTTGAGGGGTTGAGACCGAGTCAACACCAAGACTTTTACATCGGCCTTTCAGTCGAGCCCAAGAATGGTCCATATGCCTTGTAAAAGATATCCTCTTTCCCTGACATTCTGAATGTCACCCTCTTATATATAATGCCATCTTGAACAGTTGCTCCACCAGCTCATTAAAAGTTATGACATAGTGATTGATAGTGATGATTTAAACTGTTTCATTAAACCTTATAGTTGTTGTAGCGGCCTTTAGATATGAGACGTATTAGAGAAGTTCTGTGGAAGCAGCCCTGCATGAACTGCTTCTTCTGATTGGAGGAAACTTAGCTCTGACATCAACAACTATCAGTGGTGGAAGAAGCATTTTAATCTTTTACTTAAGTAAAAAATTCCACACAATACTGTAAAGAAAATACTCCATAAAAGTCCTGTTTTTGTAGGTAAGTTATAAGTACAGAAGTCTTATCGCCAAAATGTACCTAAAACGAGTAAAAGTAGCCTTCTCATTACCAAGAATACCTCCTTAATCTGTAGAAAAAGACAAAAATAACTCTTTTGATAAAAGTTAATAGCAGAGTTAGCAAAAATTGCATAGCATAAAAATAGAAATGCTCAATTTAAGTACAACATGTACAAATATACTTTAACCCCAATACATGAAAGTTTAATGAATAAACAAAACAATCCTAAATAACCTGGCTAAAATAAATATTATTTTATAAGTATTTTATTTTATTTTTTCTCTTTTGTTTGTACTGAATATGTATCCCAGTGTAACTTGGTCAATGGTTTAAGTATTCATTTCTAAATAAAGGCAGACATTTGAATTAAATATATATAAAAAAAAGAAGATGTTTCCACCAAAAGGAGGCAGCAGTACTCCTCCAACATCTCAACAGGGATGTACAGTTTGGATCATGTTGTCCCCAGTGTGATGTAACATCAGTTCTCTGTTCTACTGATGGATCCTGTTTGGTGACACGACTATCGACGCACACGACAGTCAAAGAATAAATGTAATCACAGGTTAAAGCCACCTTTTCAAAATTCTGTGATTTTAAGTTGTACAGTGCTCGTTCATAATGTGCATGTCTGGAACATGTGTGCATGGTATTGCTGCTTGTAGCATTCTACAGAATCAAATAGTAACCCAAAATTACTTAGAGAAGGACCCCAAAACACTTAATATACAATTCCACTGTATAGCCTACTACTGACTTACAGTTCACTACATCAGAGGAAGACATTGCACTTCTACATTTACCTGACAGAACGTTGCCGATTCAAAATTTGATCACAAAATATCAATTAAAATATGGAGTTATCAGACATTTGCCTCACTCCTAATTTCCACCGGGTGTGGAACGGCTGATCTGCGTCAGAGTCATTAGGTTTCCATTAAAGTCAATGTGTGTATTTTCAAGGCCCAGCGATCAGCAGCCCTCCGGAGCAGATGCACAGAGCTTCTATTTTTGCCGGACGCCGGAGAGCTCTGCAGCAATTCAGCACACGGCAGATAAAAAATACACCATGCTCACGGCGGCTCATGTTTCCCTGCACTACACCTTGAAAGCACAGCACAGAGTTATTTCCTCTCTATTCCTCTGGTGGAAACAAGCTGTTGTTGGTTTCGTGGTTCTGTTCTACGTGAATTCGCGAGATCTTGTGGGTCCTCGAGACTTCAGCTGTCAGTCATGGCCGCAGCCGTTCCGCATCAAATCCGGACCTGGTGGGTGTTGACGGACGGCGGAGCACGGAGCCGACACGCAGCGGAGCCGATCCGCAGACCTTCTGCAACCGGTGGAAATCAGGCGTCATGGACTCATGGCAGTGGGCTACCCACCCGGCCCGTTATGAGACCCAATCAGCAAAAAGCTGCGTTAATCAACTACCAGAACCAGACCGAGTACAGAGACAAACTCACATTCAGCCGAGCTCCAGACTGTGAATGTGGGCCCAGAGAGACCGAGACAGAGACAGAGGACGAAGAGAAAAGGTGGAAGGCAAAGCAAATAAAGAGTTTTTGTTCAACCACATTTTAGTGTTGTCTTTTTCCTCAACGATATTGCATGTTGATGTCACCAGAGTCAGCGTTTAATGATGGCGATGTTGTCTCGTCTCGTAATGAATTTACAAATTTAACACTTCAGCAGAGGTGTTCATTCGACCTATCTGCACACTCCTGCTGAGGAAGCTCAGAGATTGGGTTATGTTCTGCCTCTGTTTCAAAGTGGTGAATTTCGAGCTCACAGCAACTTAATACGATATAGTGTCTGGCTATTGTTTGATATTTAGTGTTACAAATGGCTTTTTATTGAGTTTCCTCTTAGCGAAATGCTCAGAGTAAATTTAAGCTGGGCTTTTATTGTGAAGGGTAGACACAGAAAAGCCAAAATCCAAACAGTGTGAAGTAGATTGGTTCATGATTGAACGAGATATTTCAAAGACACACACACACACACACACACACACACACACACACACACACACACACACACACACACACACACACACACACACACACACACACACGCTTCCCGATTTATTAGCTAGATGTGAGGATTAGGCTGTTATAACTCTCACTATCACCACTGTGGATAAAAATATACAAAAAACCTTTACATTACGTTTCATGTATCGAGAACAATTGTATTTTTGAGCAGTGGTGGAAGAAGTAACTGGATTAGTTTAATAAGTTCAAGTACCAGTACAACGATGTTAAAAAAAAATAAGTATATGTCCTGCATTCAAAACAAAAGTAAAAAGAAGTTAATTCCTTGAATAATTGTACTTTCCACCCGTATCTCACTCACAAATTTCCAAAAATATCTCCTGCTTTTTCAGTCCGTTTTAACCCGGGCATCGCACTGACTCACACTCTGTCACCCTGCAGGTTATAGACGGGGCCGTGGCTTACTGGAATAGCAGCCACGAGGCACACAGCGCTGTAACAGCTTATCTACACAGAAGTCTCAGTTAAAAGACTACCTTGTACTGGTGTTACTTGGTTTGATTAAAGTTTCACACAAAGCTTAAATGAGGGATGTGTGTCAGGTCAATTGATTGAACTGAGCCGTACATTATTGAGATGAGTTGTTGGATTAGATCTGTGTGCATGGATGCTTACAGGAGCATTTGATGGACAGGTGGAGAATGACAGCTCAGTTCTTAAGAGATGCATGATGGTCTTGGGGGAAAGAGGCTGTTGGAGGCAGGGGGGCTGACGGAGCACAATAAAAACTACTGAGGCAGCAGTCGTGACAGAGGGGCACAGCAGCTTGGCCGCTCACGGCTGTTGGACAACAAACACAGAAATGCAATATTTTCTTGTTTGCTGGACCATTTATTAACTCAAAAGTAGATTTTTCTGTCTGTCATGGATACAACATTTCAGATACTTAGAAAGCAAAATATTCCCCAACTTCCTCATCCAACTAGTAAAGCATCAAGTGCGTGGACATGAACAGATAATGTCTCTCGCGCTCTCTTTCTCTCTCTGCTTTTTATTTAACTGGAGTAACTCATTACTCAGCCGCGCTGGAGCTCATCTCCCAGCTCAGCCTGCTTTCATCCTTTCCTGAGCAAAAAAAACTAGAATTTGCCAAAATTTTTTAGCATCAGCTGAAAGTGGCTTTCCACAGAAAGCTTTATTTTGAGAGGCATCCCTCTCATCTAATGAGCTGCACATTGTGTGTGTGTGTGTGTGTGTGTGTGTGTGTGTGTGTGTGTGTGTGTGTGTGTGTGTGTGTGTGTGTGTTAAATATAACATTACTACTGAGCCAATGGTGATCAATGGTTTTCTGGGACGTGTTTCCTCATAAGCAACATGCATTAATAAGTTATTGGTGATTTGGACTACATGTCCGTGCTGTTTGAATGCTATGTACAACAGATTGTGCTGATTATTTGTTGACGTGTAAGCTACATTGTGTCATTTATTTTACTTATAGATATTTCACTCAAGTCAGGCCTATATCATTTTTCACAATTACAGGTTACAATTAGCCACCAAGGTAAGTCACGTCTAGGGCTGTTGGAACACATTTCGGAAGTCTAGTATAATTTGAATGTTAAAAAAGATGAATAGGATACTACTTAAATGCTGCAAATTAACGTTTGAGTGTGTATTTTTGTATTGGCTAACATAAGCAAATGTCTCCCTTGTCCCAGGGTCCTTAGGGGAGGATTTGTGTAAAGGGTTGTGGGATGTAAATGTTTTTTGTTTGAAGCCTCTCAGTTGCTCTTGGGTCAGCACAACACTTTGGTTTAATATGTCTCCAGGTTTGAGAAGGCAGGAATGTGTCTGCAGGCGAGTTGGAGGCAGGAGAGAGGAAAAAAAAACACCTTTCTTCCTTGTCTAACAGTGACCTTTAAGGTGAAGAGCGGCTGTGGAGGTATGATTTCTACAGGTGTGTGTGTGTGTGTGTGTGTGTGTGTGTGTGTGTGTGTGTGTGTCAAGGATAGTCAGGGGGTAGGAAGAATCTCTCTCTCTCTCTCTCTCTCTCTCTCTGGAGGAGTAAAGATGAGCAGCTGGTATCTTAGCAACAGCACGTTAACGGAGGAGAGGGGAGAATGCGTCACACACACACACACACACACACACACACACACACACACACACACACACAGTTTGTAGTCAGAGCCCCTGGACAGCAAACATTCTGCAGTTTTCACTTTGAGCTTCCTGATGTTGGAAGTGGCTACTGATATATTTCTTTGGTCAATGCTGTCAACTTTTTCAAGTAAGAAAGTATATGAAGTCCAAAATCTCTCTGAAACACCAATATAATATTCACCTGCTCTAGCTTCATCCGTCACGTACAGTCTACTCATCTAACTCTTGTCAAGAAACCAAATGCGTGTACATTTGTACACTCTTCAGTCTGTCTTTGGTGACCTGATCACACACACAGAGAAAAGACCTACAGCTGCTATTTTGAATCAAGTCCGACAGCTTCCTCCTTTGTCGTCTTTTTTTTAGCGTCTCCTTCAAGTTCTATCCAATCTAAATCTGCCCCTTGTTTTGATGATGCCTCTTCACCTCTCTCTCACAGTCTGTCTCACTTTCTCCATCTCACACCCTCTCACACACCCTCTCACACACACACACACACGTACGCACGCACTTCTCTCTTCCAGGGTGTTAATGGAATTGGCCATAAAGGATGCCTGCATGGATGAACTGAAAGATGATGAAGGGAGAGGGGTGATGGAGTTGGAGGTAGAGAGAGAGAGAGAGAAGGGCTTCTGTAACTGGGATCAGACCTGATTCTGGTCCACAAAGACACCTCAGAGGGCAGTTCATAGAAAGAAGGTTGGGGCGGGATGGGGTGGGTAACTGAAGAAAGGGATCCTGAGAGGGGTTAAAGGGAGGGGGTGGTAAGCTATGTCATTTTTTGATATTTATTATTATTATTTTTAATATATATAATTTGTTTAATGTCCGTCACTGTTAATATTTGTATGTTTGTCACTGTTTTTTGTTGCTATGATCACTTTCAAAGAAACACGTAAATGCCATGCAAACTTCATTGTTGAATGAAAATGATTCACAAAATACATATTTGTAACAGAAAAAAACAAAAGGAAAGCCTCGCATGAATACTGCCGAGTGCCAAATACACTATAGCTTCCTGCTGCATCAAGAACAACTCTTACTAAGTCTCTCTTATTCAAATCACATAGCGTGTGTATGTAAAATATGGCATACAGTTTATTTTAACGTATCGGAAATGCATCTATCAGCCATTGAATCAACTTGCCACAAGTTTGTAGGGAATTGTTTTCATTCTTAATTTAAAGATGTTTTTCCTACTTGTTCCATTTAGATCTTCATCACCACTCAGGCATATGCAATATTCATGTTAGAAGTTGGACGCAGATCATTTAACTATAAAGCTTCTTCTGATTGGAATCATCTTCCTGTGTCTCTGAGATCTGCCTATGGAAAAGCGCTCCGAACAGTTGGGGGTTCGTTGCCCAGGAGGTGAACTGGCACCTCTCCAGCTACCAGTACACCATATGTAGGTCCTGTAGGCTTGAACCAGCAACCCTCCGGTTCCCAATCCAACTCCCTACAGACTGAGCTATTGCCACATCCCAACTGTAACGCTGTTCTTGTATTATAACTATGTATTTGTGTTTATAGGACCCCCTCGAAAAGGAGATGCTACATCTCGAGAGGCTATACCCAATTTCAATGTCATCTGTCTATCATGTCCGCCATTGTTGTTTTGAAGTAACAGCTGCAGCTATCCCACGCACCTATACCATGCCCATAGCTGCCAGTAGCTCCTCACCGGTCAACAGTGTCCACATGATACACGCCTTCCGTGACTGACCCTAACCCACGCCCCCTTCACACAGTTGCTAGTAGCCAAGGAGGATGGACTCTTCAGAAGAGGTCTTTATCTTCACTCGTCACTGAACGCCCCAATCTTCTGAACACAGTCATACTGAGAAATACAGAGAGAGTTGTGTGGGGCTGATGGTCTTCATTAGCTTTGAAGCAACTCATTTGGCAACGGCTTGAATGTAACGGACGTTATCAAAAAGATACGCACAAAAGCTTTAAGCCACAAAGCCAGGGGTGGATGGGTCAACAAAGTGTTGGACTGCATTTTGGTTTCTTTTTAACCATGACCTCGATTTGTCCCTAACCAACTTGTTTTTATGCCTTAACCCAACTGAATCTCACCATTTGTTAAATAAAAAAACATTATATTTATATATAATATAAATATATATATAACATAATATTTTTTGTAACAGATTTGGAAGGCGTCAGATAAGAAAACAACTCCTTAGGAGTTATTTTGTCATTTTAATTTAGAGGATTTACTGATTTATTAGCTGTCACATTGACTGTAATCCAGGCGGCAATTTGCAAATCAAATTAGAAGCATATAAATACATTTTGCAGAGGCAGGGTTGAGGTATAAGTCAAAGAAAGAAAGTGGTATTGATTTTTTTTCCCCTCCTTTGCTCACACCATTAAATACATTCTGCCTTGTTAACTAACCATGTGAGGGAAAATGTTACGGAGAGTAAACAACAATGCAGCGGCACAGCATGCCTCGTTACATCAGTACAAATCATCTACCCTGTGTGTGTGTGTGTGTGTGTGTGTGTGTGTGTCTCAATGCATTTCTAAAGCCGGGTATATGTGATTGTGTGTGGGTGTCAGAGCAAGGATGAGAGGAGGTGGCTGGTGCTTGCTGAATCTGGGGCTTGATCTGCAACACAGTCTGACTGCTCACACAACACACACTCTAATTGGACTCAGAGGAGCAAGGAGATCCACCCTCAGGCTTCGGATTATGCTGATATATGGAATATGTTGCTATGCTCACATTCCTATCTCATATCTGGCTCTATTGCACGCCTGCAGTTAGTAGACCGACAAAAAAAAAAAAATGGTGAGAATAGAAAGAGAGTCTGCTCCAAAACATTACAGAGCATCAGGACAGAGGCAATCTGGGATGTCTTGACACAAATCAGCCCTTAGCTTGTTGCTTTCTATCTCCAAAAACATTTCTATTTGTACATGTCGTATCTGATGACTTATAAATTTGAATTAGCTTCTGTCATAAGGGTTCAAATTAAGCTCTGTCATACAGTATGTACCAATGCAAAGGGTCAATGATTTACATTTTAGTGGAGTGATATTTTGAAGATGGTATTCTATGTGGAGAGCAGTGATTGGTGGCTGTATAGGTTCAAGGGACTTTATGTTAGTTCTGGTGCTCCTTCTATAGACTTTAACCTTTCAACGTTCTGCGTTACCTAACATGTTACCTAACATATCCTAGTACTGAGAGACAGAGTGTACACCGGGCTGGGTCACTCTCCAAGCTTCTGCAGAGCTTGTAAGTTGATGCTGAAATTCTTTGATATAATATACCTTTAAAATCAAAGACAGTGTCAAGTGGATCATTCCAGCGTTGTTGTTCAGACACCACATCCATCAAACAACAGATCTCTCCTCTGGGGTTGAAACCAACACACAATCACGGATTGGACTGAAAAAAGAAGATAATAATGTTGTTTGACTACAGTTTTAGAATTAATGTCATCATTATAAGATCCTTTAAATCATGTGGCACCTCGCTAATTTTTATCAGGTCCGTAATAAAAATTAGGTTTACAATAAATTTTGGCCCGCTTAGTTGTGCACCCAACCAAAAAGACAGGAAAATGTTTGCAAACCGCAATTACGCGTCAGTCAAAGCCGACTTTGTCAGATTTGCCATTGTGTGTCCATTCCTTGTGTTTCTTGGCCCAAACTAATTATTAGGGCCCGAGCGCCGACAGCGGCGGCGAAGGCCCTATTGAAACTGAAGGAATTATTATTATTCCGGCAAATGAATTGCCTTTTTGAGGGACTTATCATATTCAAAAACTCACCATATTTGGCGGTCGCATCAAGTCTGGTGAAAATTTACGTATTTTAATGGATTTGGGAATAGGCGCACAAAAATGGCTCGCTAGCGCCCCCTACAAAATTAAGAAAATTCAGCCCCTGCAGTACGTTTAACGTAGACTCACGAAACTTGGTACACATATGTAGCATGGCAGGGCGGACATAAAACTCCATTGTAGCCCCCCCCTAAACCCAACAGGAAGTCCGCCATTTTGTATTGAATGTTCAAGATTAGTGCGATTTTGGCCATTTCCACGTGTCGTACTTTAACGAACTCCTCCTAGAGCTTTCATCCAATCAGCTTCAAACTTGGTGTGTGTCATCTTAAGATGTTAACGATGAAAAGTTATTAAAAGAAAAACTTTTCGTCATAGGGCGTGGCCGTGGCGGGGCGGCCATCTTGTGCTATTCGCCACCGAAACAGGAAGTGGGTGTAACTTGAGCGTACGTTGTCCGATTGGTTTGAAACTTTTCAGGATTCATCAGAGTCCGCCCCTGACGACATATACACACCGCTATTGGCTCAAAGTCACAGCGCCCCCTAGTGGCAACAGGAAGTAGGCCTAAAAGACAAGGTGCTATACTTTAACGAACTCCTCCTAGAGCTTTCATCCGATCAACTTCAAACTTGGTGTGTGTCATCTTAAGATGTTGACGATGAAAAGTTATTAAAAGAAAAACTTTTCGTCAAACGGTGTGGGCGTGGCATGGCGGCCATTTTGAGTGTTTAGCGATGAAGGAGAAAGTGGCTGTAACTACAGCGTACGTCGTCGTATCTGCTTGAAATTTCCCACAATCACCAAGAGTCCCGGCCTGAGGACACCTACAGGCCAATATGGACTTTTGGAGACAGCGCCACCATCTGGCAACAGGAAATATGCCTTATATGACAAACATCATCCGATTTACATGAAACTTAAAATGTGTGGTCTACATGTGATACTGAGGCGGCCCCTATAATGTGACCACGCCCAGTCATCCAGGCCACGCCCCCTTTCATAACATTTGAACCGTTTAAGGTATAGCTTTGTGTGAGGTGTCAATGAACTCAGCAGAGACTTCCTTCTTTATTGGTGATGGTTTGGCCCGCCCCCTATGCGTAAGCCACGCCCACTTTCATAACATTTGAACCGTTTAAGGTACAGCTTTGTGTGAGGTGTCAATAAACTCAGCAGAGAATTCCTTTTTCATTGGTGATGTTAGACCCGCCCCCTCACGATGCGGCCACGCCCCCTTTCGAAGATAATGAACCATATGACGTAGAATCTTATGTGAGGTATCAATGAACTCAGCAGGGAGTTCCTTTTTCATTGGTGATGTTTGACCCGCCCCCCTATGATGCGGCCACGCCCCTTTTCAAATATATTGAACTGTATGACGTATAGTGTTGTGTGAGGTGTCATTGAACTCAGCAGAGAGTTCCTTTTTGATTGATGATGTTTGACCCGCCCCCCTATGATGCGGCCACGCCCCCTTTCACAGATAATGACCTGTATGATTTATAATCTTGTGTGAGGTATCATTGAACTCAGCAGGGAGTTCACTTTTCATTGGCGACGATGTTCAGTGTCTGAGTGACGCGCAAATGCACGGCCGCAAGGAGAGGCTTCCGCCAGTATCCCCGACTCGCGCAGGTTAGTGAGGGCCCGTTCATCGCTGCTTGCAGCTTTAATTTCTGCTTGTTGCCTCTCCTTAGCAGTGGTTTCCTAGCTGCTATTTGACCATGAAGGTCTGATTAGCGCAGTCTCCTCTTAACAGTTGTTCTAGAGTCGTGTCTGCTGCTGGAACTCTGTGTGGTGACTCTGATGAACTTCTCCTCAGCAGCAGAGGGGACTCTTGGTCTTCCTTTCCTGGGGCGGTCCTCATGTGAGCCAGTTTCGTTGTAGCGCTTTATGGTTTTTGTGACTGCACTTGGGGACACATTCAAAGTTTTTGCAATTTTCCGGACCGACTGACCTACATTTCTTAAAGTAATGATGGCCGCTCGTTTCTCTTTACTTAGCTGATTGGTTCCTGCCATAATATGAATTCTAACAGTTGTCCAATAGGGCCGTCGGCTGTGTATCAACCTGACTTCTGCACAACACAACTGATGGTCCCAACCCCAATAATAAGGCAAGAAATTCCACTAATTAACCCTAACAAGGCCCAGCTATGAAGTGAAAATCATTTCAGGTGACTACCTCATGAAGCTCATTGAGAGAACACCAAGGGTGGCTACTTTGAAGAAACTAGAATAAAAGACATGTTTTCAGTTATTTCACACTTTTTTGTTAAGTACATAATTCCACGTGTGTTCATTCATAGTTTTAATGCCTTCAGTGATAATCTACAATGTAAATAGTCATGAAAATAAAGGAAACACATTGAATGAGAAGGTGTGTTCAAACTTTTGGCCTGCACTGTATGTTACCTCAATTGTTTGAAATTGAGATGAAGACAACATTTGTTAATAGATTATGAAGTGAAATTATATTTCAGAATTGTTTTTAAAACCCCATATAAGTCACCATCGCTGCATCCTGAGTTTAGCGCCGCCCAAGACGATTGTGATTGGTTTAAAGAAATGCAAACAACGCTGTGTGTTTTTCCATCCACAGGAGAGCATGTGTGGATGGTTCAGACTGAACTCCACAGCGCTGTGGAGATAGACCTGGCAATGGGAGGCAATTTGAAAATGTGTTTCCATTTTCTTCGTCTCTAATAATCTGTGTTTAATGTGATGTACACAACAATAATTCTAATCCAAAAATAATATAAAATTATTCGTAATTGTGTCATTTTCCATAATACGTACTTTCTACACTATATTTAAGTGAAATATCCACTTCTTCCACCCCTGCTGATAATGCTGAGAAGCATTTTTCTGAAAGGCTTGGTATAAGCATACAGCGCAGTAAGAGTCACTACAAGTCTCAGTTCTAATATTCAACTCACATTTCAACCATGTATTTATTTCTGTAACCAAAATTATGTGTTCTCTTCTACTCAACACACCTGATACATTATGAACCAAATTTAGACCCTGTGTCCTTGTCTAATGTGCCTGACGTGATGCTAATATTTGAGCGGATTCATGTGGGGAGAGCTGCAGCTCACGGCACAAACTGAAGCCACCAGGTGTGTGATGTGTGAGCAGCTCGCTCCCATCACGTCCCGCTGTTTAATTCAACTCATGTGGTTGTTTTGTCCATTCATTTGAGGTGGTGGCAGTGTGTGTGTGTGTGTGTGTGTGTGTGTGTGTGTGTGTGTGTGTGTGTGTGTGTGTCAGTATTCACTCTTTGTTATGGGATGCGAGGTGTTGCCATAGAAGAGACCACAATTCATTCCAGCTCATTATGTGGCTGATGTGGTCTGGCTGTTGAAAGCAGTCTCACATGGAGGTAATGTGAGGAGAGTTTCCCCCTCTATGAATATATTTCTGGTAATAGTGTAGATTTAAAGACACACTCATAGAAATATTGCAAACAATAAGTGCTGATTCCACGTCCAAATAAAGCTTAATTTAAAAGTTTTTTCCTTATATAGCTGAAATAATTTCATTTTTGTTTTTTTTATTTTTTTATTCCTTATTAACTAGCCAAACACCAAAAACCAAAGGTGAAAAACAGTTAAGTATTTCAGTTTTTCTGCAACTGCACCATTTCTAAATAACAAATATAGCACTTTTTCCTGCACATTTAGTTATTTTTTCGAAAAATTCAGTTTCCAAGTTGATTATTTCTACCAGTTATGATAATCTGAAAGGGGGTCTTCATAATGAGTACTTTTTTTTTAATTTTTCTAATGTTAAATTCCAATCTCAAAGTTGTCTTTGGCGGCAGTTACGGCGATGAAGTGGTAACTGCAGGGGTGTTTTTGGATCTTTCATAGTCATTCTTTTCTTTCTTGGTTCACCTTCTAGTTTCAAATTGTGCACGTACATCGTTCTGCATGACCTCTCCTTACACAACGGTTTAAGATAGCTTTGAAAGTTATGCACAATTGCGCTGCCAAGAGGCAGAACGTGTCATTATGCTGGCCTGTGAGTAGGGAGATCTGGGCGCTGGTAAGATTGAGGGATATATAACATAGATCATTTACACATAATACCAATATTTTTTGTTGTATTCCACTAACACCTACAGTAGAGTTATCAGACATGTTCAGAGATTTAAAACTTCAGTGATAAACATCTGGATTTCAGTCCATCCAAATCAAAGCGTGAGGGGCTTCTGTCTATGTTAAATCAACCTGGGACAAATCTATCTGAGATAAGACACACAGAAACCAATTTCTACTCCCACAAGGGGTTAGGAAAAGGACCAGAATGCAATGCTTCTGTTTATATTAATGTGTGAAATGCAGTGACGCCTCCAGTCACATTTGAGTAATTTGAATCAAAAAGCACCAGCCACCTAAATGTAAAAAAGTATCTCATGATGTAGAAGCAGAGGAAGCGGGTAGAGGGAAATAAAATAAAATAAAAACACTCAACGGGATCGTAAAACAACTCCGGGTATGAAGATTTTCTTCAATTTCGTAGCAGCTGTTTTGCATTTAACAGCTAATTGGAAACACCTGCTTGGATCTTTCTGACTGGGGTGTGGCCCGGCGTGTAGTGAAACAATGATTTAGAGTTGATTTACTCTTTAATAGAAGATTTCGCTGCAGGAGTGGTGACTTGATGACCGAAGTTGATAGTTGCTGGTCCAGGAGCTGAGGCTCAGCAGCTTTAGATCCTCCTGTCAGCTCTGATCAGTGTGATGGAGCAGAACGCAGGCAAACGGGCCGACACTGTGCCACAAGGGTTACTGCAGTACCAGGAAAACCAATTTCTGTCTTTGCCTCCCAAGTCCCTGGTCTCCTGGGAGACTGCTTAATTGCTCTGTGTTTGGGTGGTCTTCATGTAATATCAGCTTGAAAATACACCCTAAATGTTAGGAACTATACAATGCATCTGTGGTTGAAAATACACCCTAAATGTTAGGAACTATACAATGCATCTGTGGTTGAAAATACACCCTAAATGTTAGGGACTATACAATGCATCTGTGGTTGAAAATACACCCTAAATGTTAGGGACTATACAATGCATCTGTGGTTGAAAATACACCCTAAATGTTAGGAACTATACAATGCATCTGTGGTTGAAAATACACCCTAAATGTTAGGAACTATACAATGCATCTGTGGTTGAAAATACACCCTAAATGTTAGGAACTATACAATGCATCTGTGGTTGAAAATACACCCTAAATGTTAGGGACTATACAATGCATCTGTGGTTGAAAATACACCCTAAATGTTAGGGACTATACAATGCATCTGTGGTTGAAAATACACCTAAATGTTAGGGACTATACAATGCATCTGTGGTTGAAAATACACCTAAATGTTAGGGACTATACAATGCATCTGTGGTTGAAAATACACCTAAATGTTAGGGACTATACAATGCATCTGTGGTTGAAAATACACCCTAAATGTTAGGGACTATACAATGCATCTGTGGTTGAAAATACACCTAAATGTTAGGAACTATACAATGCATCTGTGGTTGAAAATACACCCTAAATGTTAGGGACTATACAATGCATCTGTGGTTGAAAATACACCTAAATGTTAGGGACTATACAATGCATCTGTGGTTGAAAATACACCCTAAATGTTAGGGACTATACAATGCATCTGTGGTTGAAAATACACCTAAATGTTAGGGACTATACAATGCATCTGTGGTTGAAAATACACCCTAAATGTTAGGGACTATACAATGCATCTGTGGTTGAAAATACACCTAAATGTTAGGGACTATACAATGCATCTGTGGTTGAAAATACACCCTAAATGTTAGGGACTATACAATGCATCTGCGAGGCATTCCGGGTGAGGACGTTACATATGATCAGGGATACCCTGTATGATCAATACATCCATCACTTTTAGGTCTATCCAATGCCACCATACTGCAGTACCCATGAGTTAATAACAGTAATCCTCACTCAGCATTGTCAGAAGGGATTTTTACTGTACATTATATTTCTGTTCTCTCTGATCACATCTAAATCAAGGACCTAATGTAAACAATGCCAGACATGTAAAGAGGTTAGATATGGATGAGACGTTTTATATAGTTACAGTATGTGTGAACAATATTAAAGGGTAACGTGTTTTTTTGTTTTTTTACCTGTACCCCATTTTCCAATGTTTTTGTGTGTAGGTGACTGATGTGAAGAGCAATCTTTGATTGGGTGCAATGTAATCCTACAGGACAAATGTGCATTGTCAGTTTTCGTTTCATTAAAAGTGCGTTTTTTGTCACTGGCAGGCTCACATTATTATTGTAAGTGTCTGCAGGGATCCTTTCCATGATGTCAGAGATGGACCTTTTTTTAAAAGTCAAATCTTCTTTTGTTTAACCAGAGATTGCTATCGCTAAACCCACCAGACTCCATCTAAATAAACAATACTTTGAGAGTGTATAGAGCGCAATATTTTCACATACAAAATCAGTAACTGATGTGTATATATCAACCAAATCAGAGGCGTGATTGTTGGAAAAGTGGAAAGACAAACCTAAACGGCTTTTCATAGTTTTATTTTGTGTCTGTCGACTTTGAATGAAGTGTAGTTTCCGATGATGAAATGACAACAGCAATTTTTACAGATGTTTTTAATCTAGAATTTAATCTGAGCCTGTCAGTGGCAAAAACAACACTTTTGTGGATGTAAATTGAAGGTGCCCTATTAACTTACATTGTAGCTTCTTTTGCTGATTGCTGACAGCAAAGGACTTGCTTAATACTGGAATGTCAAAAATTGTTGATCCTTTCAGTCACTTAGACACAAAAACACAGAAAATTAAGGTCCAGGTTTTTTAAAGAAGTTACCCTTTAAGTGTAAGTAGATTTCAGGGACTCCAGGGAGGGAAAGTTTATTCTATAGAGAGCTATATTTGCTCAGTTTTTCCACCATTGCCATATTTAGCAGTATGTATCTAATCTGCCTTGTTCTTCTTCTTGTAAACTAAAGCAGCACTCAGCATGTGTTGTGTGGTATTTGATATGTTATCATTAATTCACATGGTAGCATGTTAGCCTATCAGAGAGCCCCTGGAGAGCAGTGTGGTAACCTCAGTCTTTACTCAGTAACAGCAGAGACGAGCACATTTCACTGACCTTAAGAAAATGTGTGAATTTTGTGCTGCTTCTCCCTTTTCCTTCATGTGGTTCTCTGCACATTTTCATGCAGATCAAAAGACATCCTAGAAATTTTATTTTACAATGATTTCCTTTCATTTAAAATAGCCTCTGGGTACTGACATTCTCTTTGTGGGAATCTTTTTTGCATATCACAAAAATTGTGTGACAAGTTTGGGAACTAGTCTAGATCGACAACAGTTCATTTGCAGCCCGTTAAGGTGATGTGTGTTGCTGTTGTCGAACTCTGTTCTCTTTGAGCTAGCGAGCAACATGCTGAAAATGGCAGGTTTGGAAGGAAATGTGGATGATGCAACAAGGCAGGCCTGCTTGGTTCTTTCAGGGAATGATTGTAAAGATTTGCAAAGAATAGGTTTATGGAATTTACTCTGTAACTGGGATATTTTTGGACAGGCAACTGGGTTTGCTGTGGAAGTACACACGGCAATACACGGGTAAGAACAGATGATGTTTAACCATGTATCCAGGTACTTTAAATAGCTCACGTTACTGTATTGTGTGAACAGTTAACCTAATTTAAACTCATTTAATGTTGTACGTGGCGTTTTGCAAATGTTCTACCAATACAAGTTCCTTCCCGAGACTATTTTGCAGAGCCACCGCCGCTGCGTCCGGAGCTTAGCGCTGCCCAAGACAATTGTGATTGGTTTAAAGACACTGTAGTTTTGCTACTTTTCTTAAGACATCTGAGTACTTCTTCTAGCCACTGTTGATACTGCACACAACAATGCTGCTCCATCTTGTGTATCTTCCCATTTGGCTGTCCCATGCTTTGTTATATGAATACTGTAATCCTCTCACTTTGTATCTGTGGGAACTCCTGTACATATACTCTTGTATTGAAAGTTCCATAGATAAAATCATACATAAAAACAATGCTGCTCCTTTAGTTTCACGTCTTTTTCATGTGCCGCTTCAGAATTTCCTACACGTGATTTATATTCCTCTCAGCTAAAATGGAATAAACTCAACTTTAAGTGCTGCTTTGATCCACTTCTGTCTGAAATCATGGATCATTGTTTCAAAGATGACCAAGAATTTCCACAAATTGCCACTATTGTAAACCGTGTAGCCTACAGTGCTCGAGTGGAGGGCCTAGCAACAATAACTAAGAGGAGTTGGTGACCGTCAATCAGTCTACATACTGATTGTACAGTCATTGTTAAAACAAATGTGATTAAGTGTTGCCATCAGTGGATGTATTTTTCCTTTTTCACAGCGAGAGATGACACAAGAGATGAATGTTTTCTCGTGTGTTTCCAGATGTCTTGTTTGTGGATGTTCATTATCACCTGCAGCTATTGGTAATCGTTCACAAAGTCCTGAGAGACGTCCTGCTGTTAAATGTGTTGAGGCAAATTCTCTCACAAGGGACAAAACATGCTAGCCTCTATCCAGTGATAGAGGCTAGCATTATAAGTACATTATAGAGTATTTATTAGAAGGATAACCTCTTAAGATTTTGCTGCTCTTCATACTTCTTTTGCACTACCTAAATTTTATTTTTCATATTTCGTGTTGACACTGTAAAGGGGTCGCATCAATCTCGTTGCACAGGTACTGCACTTGAGTATAATGACAATAAAGCCATTCTATTCTATTCATTCTGCACACCCACTTATTCTTACTACTCTTATAATGTTACTGTTTCTGCACTATGATAGGACTTACCACACTGCATATAGCTGTACATACTGTACATATCTGTCTATATGGTTCATATTGAATATCCATATTTATTCTGTTTTTCTTATAATAATACACTGCATATATCCATATTATTCTTACTATTATGTCACTGCTACTACATTGCACATATCTTTGCACATTGTTCATACAGAGCCATTTTTATTCTGCTGTTATAAGGTAATTGCTAATACACTGCATATATTTAATTTATATTACTCTAAACCACCTGCTGTAAACCAGCTGTTCACTACTGTCTACACTGCACTATACGTCGTGTCCTGTCTATATTTGCATATTACATAGCACTTTTCTGCTCTTTTTCTGGTAGGACGCAAACTGCATTTTGTTGTCTTTGTACTTGTACTCTGCACAATGACAATAAAGTTGAATCTAAACCTAAATTAAGATGAATCATCTCATTTTTGAGAGGGTCCTTAAGACATAATACAGACAATATACAGAAAATACAAAAACACATTCACACAACACTCCCAACTACTCACTACTCCAACACCGACTGATCTCCCCCACCCCTCCAATAAGAAATACTAAAAAAAATAAATGCAGTTTGAGGATTTAACCCTCATGTTGTCCTCGGGTCCAATTGACCCGTTGTCCTATATCAATATTCTTTTTAATTACCCAAAATAACATGATTGATTCCACACAACGCTCTTTGGCAAGTACAAATCTCTACTTTCATTAATTTTGGTGCGTCTTATTCAATTTTATAGCATTTGAAAAAATAAATTGAAGTGTTTTTGAAATAGTATTGAGAGTAAAAGTTGACATATTCCAGTCTGTGATTATCATCAACATCCATTCCTTTAATTTTAGCTTAAATAATTCCTAATTTCTGCTTTTCTAACTGAAAAATTAGGTATAATTTCCTATAAATGAGGTTTATTGACCATAAATCAACTGTAAAACTAAAGTTAATAAATTACTGTTACGTAGTGTCCAAAAAAACGACAAACATTGAAACAAAAGTGTGATTAGTGTGGGATAAAAAGGAAGACAACACAAGGGTTAAAGGACAATTGCAGAGGCCTGTCTCTTAGTGCACACACACCACCTATTTTAAAATACTTTTCGCTTAATTGGAAAACAGAGAAATAAACAGCGCTCGTTTAACCAGCTATTTGTTTTTACCTCCTTAATCCAATTCAGTTGAGTCAGTAATTACAGTATAATGATGCGTTTTAGCAGACCACTTCAAATGAATCCTGTTTACATTCTGTGTATTCCCATCATAGCTTAGGGAATTCAGTTTTTGCATGCATGCTGTACTTCTTCAGGGAAGTTTCTACTGAAATGAAATCCAGCAGTGTGGAAATTGGATTAAAATACTGTTCCAAGGTGACTTTTTGCTAACGGCAGGTTGTTAATTGCTCTGAATTCCCCTTCTGTTGAGTCATGCTGCAGATTGTTTTTGTCTCCAGAGGGAGCATATTTTTATAGAGGGTGTCATTATATAAAAAGCTATTAGCTTTCTGCTTGTCTGTTGATATTTGGAGATGTATTATCAAAAGTAAGTATACATAACGTGCAAGTAGTTTGTAGTAAAAAGCAAACCCTGTTACGCATGCTTTGTATCGTGTCAACGAGAAAGAATCTGGAATCACAAATAAAGCTAGAGGTTTCAAAGGATGAATCGTCTACAGTCACATTACATCAGCTAAATATTGTATCAAGAATTATTGATAAATGTGTCAGTTTCAGGAAAATCCAATACCTTATGGTGCTTTCTGTCATTTTTCATTTTCAAACCGGTGTAATTAATAACATGATGGCCGCGTTCCATTTAGATGTCCCAGTGCCACGGCTTTGAGCAATCTAAAAAAAACAAAAAAACCTTCTTAAAAGGGTACCGTTTTTTAACCTGGACCCCATTTCCTATGTTTTTGTGTCTAAGTGACTGTTGGCAGTAACAATCTTTGACATCGGTCCAGTATTAAGAGAGATCGCTGCAGTTGGCAGTGGAGAAACAAGCTAAAATGTAAGTTAATAGCGCAATTGTCCAGCTTGGGTTTACCTTCACGAAAGTGCTAATTTTGCCGCTGACAGGCTCAGATTAATATTCTAAGTGTCTGCAATGTGTTCTTTTAATGCCTACAACCAATAAATATGTCTTTTGTCTGTCATGCATCCAAAATTTCACCAAAGTTAAAGTACTCCCCCGTTATTTACGATGTTGCCACACTACGAAGTTACTCCACCACTTAAGACTGCTGCCCTCTCTAAACACATGCAGCCTTTTGTTTCTTTCCCTTTCTGGGTAAAATTACCGTATAAACTGGGAAGTTCAATTCCTGTTTTGGTAATGGAGCCCATAACAATTGTTCCTGTGGGATTAAAGGCTTCCACTTTGTCCCATTGTGTTGTCCTTTGTGTTTACTCGGTTGTCTCCGAATATGTGCTCTTTTCTAAATGTCGAGACAAAAAAGAAATTGTTGTGCTAGAGACTCTGTTTCACCTCCGCAAGATCAACTGGGAGAAAAGACAGAGGCCGGCAAGACCAAACGGTCAACCCTCCACAAGATGAGAAAAGGAATTACAAAACGAGAATCTTGGTAAGTGTCGCCCGCAAGTAAAGTGTCCTCTTACCTTAGAGACGAGCAAAAATGATGATGTGATGATTGCCTTCCATCACCTACTTCTCTAACACACACACACACACACACACACACACACACACACACACACACACACACACACACACACACACACACACACACACACACACACACACACACACACACACACACACACACACACACACACACACACACACACACACACACACACACACACACACACACACACACACACACACACACACACACACACACACACACACACACACACACACACACACACACACACACACACACACACACACACACACACGTACTAACAGGATTATGGCTGCCGGTTGAAAAATACAGCCATCACAGCTCTCTTTCTGACTCACAGCTCGGAATCTAACAGATTCAGGGAAAAAAGTCACATAGATGAAAATGTGGAACAAAAATGCCCTCTTACTTTAGAGAAAGAGCAAAAATTTGAAAACATTGATGAATCCCAGAAATCAATAGGTACTAACAAATAAGAAAAAATAAAATAAAATCGGGAAAACGAACAAAAATAAAAAGGAAATCAGTTTTCATATCTCTTTTTACATGAGGCCTTATGTGTCTTTCAGAATAAGGGCAAAACCCTTGTGTTGTCCTCCCAAGTAAAAAACGGACAAAAACTTCACATTTTTGGTCCCTTTTCCAGACATTTTTTAAGTTTTCACTAACTCAACCTTACAATCAAGTACTGTGTTACAGTACTTATTGGAATTCATGGTCATACCACTAATTTATATAGAATTATACCTAATATTTGAGTTAAAAAAGCAGAAATTATGAATTATTTTGACTAATAGAATGTACAGATGAGTTTAGTCAGGAATGAAAGTGATCAATTGTATTTGCAAAGAGCGTTGTATGGAATCCAATCAAATTTTTTGTGGTAATTTGGTTAAAAGGAAACCCATATTTGAGATATAGACATTTTTTTAAAGGGGTCAAATTAGACCCGAGGACAACAGGAGGTTTAATGTCACTGTAGAACTTGCAACTCACTAATTTCCAATCCCCCATATGCATACCTCAAGGTGAACTAAATATAGCCCTGAACTAATACCCTAACATTCAGTTCTGAATTTATTTTTACTCTATTTCTATTTCCAAATGTATTCATACCCATTCCTTTGCATGTCTCTGGTGGCAGGAGCATTGAGATCTTTGTCTGATGAAACTCAGAGTCCGCCCTTAAAGTGCCCCATTTTCATATGCACATCATCAGCTTTTATGAAGCCGTCAGCCAGCCGGTGCAGAGCTCCTTCCAGCCGTTCACCAGCAGAGAGCCTGAGAAAGGCTCCAGGCCATGAAACCTTCACACCATCCTCCACATCTTCTTATATACCCCATCATCCCTATAACCTCTGATTTGAAAGCATCTATGGGCCTTTGAGAGGATAAAGTTACCACCGCCCCCTCCCATCGCCACCTCATCATCCATAGAGAAAACAACCCAAGGCAGGCACACAAGGAACCCAAGGGAAATATCAGGATCCAACCTGTGAGGAAGAAAAAAGTCTGAGAGATGAAAACCGAGAGGGGGAGAAAGATGAGATGAAGCAAGACACATAGCGAGGGGAAAGCGAGGGAAGAAGGTGTCAGATAAGAAAGGGGAAATGCGGTTGAAGGAGAAAGGAGAGAAGAGTAGGAAGGGAAGGAGGCGAGGGGTTGAGGGCGAAACAGAAAAATTGCATTTTGATGGAGGCAAATTGAATCAGCTCTGCAATGCAGGCCTCAGGGCAGAGAAACTGATTGAGACAGTCATGTCAGCACCGAGAGATTACTGCCACCTTGTGTGTGTGTGTGTGTGTGTGTGTGTGTGTGTGTGTGTGTGTGTGTGTGTGTGTGTGTGTGTGTGTGTGTGTGTGAGACGTGATGATTGCTTGTCATCTCCGTCTTCAGGTCTCACACAAGAATATTTGCACTGAAGCTGTGTTAGACAATCCGCCATCTTTGAGGTGAATGCAATCAACATGTACTAACAGGATTATGGCTGCCGGTTGAGAAATACAGCCAGCACAGCTCTCTGTCTGAGAGAACTCACAGCTCAACAAAATAAAACTCATTCTCAGCAGTCACTATTCCCTGTCTCACATTTGTCAAAAACTGTGTGAAGAAGAAAATACTCCCTGGATGAGCCCACGTGATCTGCTCTTAATTTACACATTGGAGGCGTTTAAAAATACCACATGAGGTTGTTGTTTTTTTTATAAACAACATGTCCAACGTGAATTTTTTAACCGTTTGTCTGTGTTCTGCTGGAATTCATGGCTCATATCGGCTCCCGTCTGCCACATGTATTTCAATTTCAAGTCACTTTTACGCGTTGAGCAGGTTTGAATGAAACCGGAGCTCACCAAAGCAACAGAAGACATATTGTATTAATCCCTCTAGGGGAAATTCATTTTTCTTCCCTCTGCAGTTATTGTATTGCCAGTGTGGTTAACTTGTTACAGTCCGTTTCTTCAGTTGCTAGGGAATTTCATAAAATCTTTGTCGTTTTTCTGGCCAAAGCAGGACTAACAATGAGAAAGCTGGACTGAAGGTAAAGAAATTATTAACATTGATATGTGTTGAGTTGAAAACATGACAAGACCTTTAACAGACATCTGCAATCAGTCCCATCATAGTGTTTTTTCAGATATAATGAAGTCATCCCAATACAAAAAACTGGAGAAGAACATGAAAAAAATATTTTACATAAGAGTGGACAACTTCATCACCTAACATAACACACTGTATGAACAACACTATGGTTTCAGAGCTACCAGAGCAACTTCATTTGCCATGACAGAATTTATAGAACAAGTTATTAAAGCAACAGAAAACAATGAATGTGCAGTAGGGATATTTCTGGATCTCAAAAAAAAAGGCAATGAAGAGATATAGTATTAGAGGTATCACACTGGCATGTTTATCCAGCTACCTGCAGAACAGGAACCAATACGTTGAAATACGAAACCCTAAATCACAACTACTCACAACACATCTCACAACTTGGAGGCGGTCTCTTTGTCCAGGATATTGCCAATCTGTATCCATGCATTGGCTCCACTCTAACTGATTTCCGTGAGGGAGAGGGATTTGATTTTCCCTAACTAATCACTCAAGTCCAACGTTACGTATCCGCCTGAATTTAACCCCATTTCAAGTCCCCAATGAAGCGTAACCATGCCAACGAACTGGGTTTGTCAGGGTTTAAATAGTGGAGCAGAGCTAGAGTAACAAACTGCGATATTGATGTAAATGACATACAGCTAATGGCATTTAAACAATTTCCTTTCAAAGTCTGTTTTTTTTTTATTACCTTAAAGACACAGGCTTACTGTAATAATGAAAAATAAAATCCATCCATCTATCCATCCATCCATCCAGTTGAGAAAGTTTACACACCCACGCTAAAGTTGATTAAAAAGACGAATACAAAAAAAAAAAACATCTTTTGGAAATTGATCTTAATGCCTTAATTCAAAAAAATTTGGAAAATCCAACCTTTTAAGAATACCAATGTTCTTTGTGAATGAATAATGGATTATAAATAAATAAATGTTCTTCCTTGAAATACAGGGGGCATAAGTATACACCCCCCTATGTTAAATTCCCATAGAGGCAGATTTTTATTTTTAAAGGCCAGTTATTTCATGGATCAGGATACTATGCAGCCTGATAAAGTTCCCTTGGCTTTTGAAATTAAAATAGCCCCCATCATCATCATCACATACCCTTCACCATACATAGAGACAGACATTGGGAACTTTCCATAAGATCATCGCTCAACGCAAATCAAACCAGCTATTAAGCTAACTGTCATAAAACCATTAAGACATTAAGATGTTTTTTTATTCCTCTTTATAATCAACTTTAGCCTGGGTGTGTAAACTTTCTCAAGCCACTGTGTGTGTATGTGTATGTATATATATATATATATATATATATATATATATATATATATATATATATATATATATATATATATATATAGGTAGGCAGCAGAGCAAAGACGCAGCGCAGGAACGTTCTGGAAGTGGTTGCGTGCATGGTTGAGCCTTGAAAAGGTCAGCGGAAAAAATGAAATAATTTGAACTTTGAAGCAGCGCATGGCGGCAATTCCATCCAGCGTGCGACGCCATTTGCCAGCACTGTTCTCCCCATCGGAAAACAATGGAAGGACCAGCGCAGGGCGGATTTACCGCTGATCAAGTGTTACAGTTCAAGTAAAGTCCTAATTTTTGTCACTCAACGCAAGTCTCCGGCTCATATTGGATGCTAAAAATGTTTGACCTCCATTTCTTTAGGAATTTGACTGCTGTGTTTTTCGGCAAACGATTGTGATGTGTGAGAGAGGGATCAGACGGACTAATTTAGCAGGTACGCTTGTTACATCTCTTATTTTCCTCCAGAAAATCTCCCCCACTACAGAGATGTCCTTCAACATCCATTAGTACTAACAGGAAAATGTAATAGAGAGACCATCAGTTTTATCTACCAGATCCGAATAGACACTAAAACTGTAGAGACTGCTCAGACAACACCTTCTATCACTTCACTTCACATAGACACTTTTTTGTTTGACAAGATGAATATGCAGTTCTTCAGGCATTTCTTAAGAAGTATTTTTTTTTCATAAACAAAATGAACTGAGAGAAAAATTACCAGAATTATTTAAAAACTGTGTTTTTGACCAAATGTGATCACTTGCCACTCCTGCATCCAAACATATGCACAGTTTTTAACGGACGGTGCCTTTGCACATTCCCAACTATTCCCCTGTTTGCTTACATGGTAATAATGGACGACCAAGAAGGTGAAGAAAATGTACTGAAGCCATAATGAACAATGAATGCATTATTTTTTTAGTCACCGTTGAACTGCCATAGGACCACACATATCTACCGGCTGCGAAAATTATGAACCGTATTAAGTCGCCCAAATTCAAATCAATGCTGTCAACATATCCGTGGCGGTACTTCTATTCTTTTACCATAAAATGGCATGCCTTAACAACTCCAAATGATGCAGTAAAACATCCTTAATTTCCACTTTAAATGTAAAGTTAAACCTCTACCTAAGCATTCTACAAGTGTTCTTACCTGCGTTCTCTCTAAGTCATTTTCATATATTAATTAGAAATGAAAATGTCCATGTACATACTGTATATAGAAATGAACACGTAGATTCTTAGATGGGTATAAATTAATTATTTTTGCACTTTGGATGCGATCTAAGCACTGCTAAGAAGAGCGGAACCGCTGTCAGACCAGACGTGGCCGGGTATGGCCAATAGCCACGAACGGACGCTGTCCACACATGGACACAGTTATGTTAGAGCTCAACATCTGGGACACATTCTCTCGAAGTAACTTGGAGTTGAGGAAAGTGTTTGTGCCTCATCTACATCCCAGCATCATCTGTGTTTATTACAATCAACAACAACAAGCGCTGGGTTTGTTCTTTCTGCTGTGTGACTGAGCCCACTGTGCAGCTATATTTAGTTTGCCAGCCTGCTCCATAAAAACAGACCTAATGATGAAACTAGGGCAGCCCACAGTGACAGAGCCCCTCGCAACCTGAAGCAATGCTCTCCGTAGCCCTTGATGTTAATAACAACCCCGAGAACATGTAAAATTAAATTTCAAACATGTTTTGCCGTAGAACAAAAACCAAACCCCCAGAATCATTTTTCCGCAGTATAAATATATAGACCTCAAAGTCAAGAGTAATGGAAAAATGTAGCGATTTAAATATGCAAGTTAAGCCTTTTGAAGCTTTTTATGTATTAAACAATACAACAAGAAAACATTGTATTTGAAAAACATTTATTGCATTTCAATTCTTTTGATCACAATGTCTAGCGGGCACTTTACTAAAGCTGTCGGTTGAATGTAGTGGAAACGCAGAAAATAGAAATACTCAAGCAGGATACAAGTACCTTAAATTTGTACTTGAGTAAATGTACTTAGTTACGTTACGTTGAGAAACCCCATGAAGTTAGCAAATGCTAGCTAGTTTAGCTAACAATAACAATAATAATGTATACTTTATTAATCCCACAAGGGGAAATTACAATTTACACTCTGTTGTTACACACAGGCCTGAACTACACACACATGCCAGTACCTAGTTTCCGTCGGCAACGGAGCTTCAACATCCGTTGAAAAGCAGAGCAGAGACTTGAATATAAGTGCTTATCTCAATTTTACCGCCCAAAGTCTCCTGGGGATTTCAACAGTGGTATTTAAATATTGATATAGAGTATTTTCTAAGCAGTTTTGTTGATTGGGGTTTCATTTACTCAAGCATAATTAATTCATAATTAATTCATTTAATTGTCAGAAATAACAGACAAATGTGTAGATTTCTGTCAAATAAAGTAACACAGACTAATTGTAAACACTTTATAATAACCATCATTAATAGATGGTAAATTGATAGTTAAGTGCTGAAAATTAACAGTTTATTGTTACACACATTATATCCCTCATATACTATATTAGGTTTCAGGCTATGATTAAAACATTTTTGATTATGATTAATTAACTAAAGATTAATTAACTATCAATATACCATCCATATGATGATGTTATTATAAAAGTGTTACCCTTATTTTTTTAAGTTAAACACTACGTAACATTAACTTATTAACTTTAGTTTTACATTAGTTATTTTTTGGAATTTATGGTCAATAAACCTCATTTTTAGGAAATTATACCTAATGTTTGAGTTAAAAAAGCAGAAATTAGGAATTATTTAGAATAAAATTAAAGGAATGGATGTTGATGGATAGTCACAGACTGGAATATGTCAACTTTTACTCAATACTATTTTAATTTTTTTTTTCAAATACTACAAAATTGATTAATTAATGAAAGTAGAGATTTGTACTTGCCGAAGAGCGTTGTGTGGACTCAATCATGTTATTATGGGTAGTTAAAATCAACAATGATATAGGAAAACGGGTCAATCTGACCCGAGGACAACATGCGGGTTAAGCGGGGGGGAGCAGCAGTGCAGGATCCCAATAGGGTGCAGAACAAATCAGCATCAATGATAAAGACACAGCGTTGATTTAGTCAGACAATGTGAATTTAAAAAAGGTGGAGCTGGGGTGGAAGTGGGTTGCAAGCGCTAGCAGAGACGCAGCAAGGTAGGTTGGGAAAAGCAGTTTAAATAGAGTGCATTATTTGGAAAACCAATCAAAAGAGGGAATCAGCTGAGCCATGAGCTGGTGTGCTGGCTTAGGAACCGTCAGCTATGAGCTGAGACAATAGCCGACTCGACTCCGTGACCGGCCAGAACTTACGCCATGTTACGCTTAATCGCCAAAGTCAAGGTTGTCTTCGAGCGTACATCACATAGCAGACGAGACCAAATTTCAGAATCAGCCCATGGAAATGCCAAAACAATGCAATACTACAGATCAGATTTGATTGACAAGAAAAAAAAAAATTCAAATAGTTGAAGATCCGAGTATTGTACTGTAGGTTGAAGACTTGGTCTTTTCTTAATAGAGCTTTTGAATGGGACAGGCTGAAGATGCAGTAGTACATGGCTGCAGAAAGGCAACTGGTTAGTATGCAAACAACACCAAAGAGTCTGCGGTATGACACACGCCTGGCTGCCATCTGTGTTTTGAAAATGAGGGAGATAAGAATGAGATATGGATCCAAGATAATAAAAAAAAGCAATATATTAAAAATTGTCTAGAAAGATAGATGCATAATCATCCAAAATTAGATACAACGCATCACCACAGTGAATCAAAAACGACTCAACATAACCTTCACATGGGCGCCTGGGTAGCCCACCTGGTAGAGCGTGTGCTCATACACAGACACTTAGTACTCAAGGCAGCGGTCGCAGGTTCGATTCCGACCTGTAGCCCTTAGCTGCATGTTGTTACCCCCCCCCCCCTCTCTCTCTCTCTCTCCCCTTTCATGTCTAAAGCTGTCCAATCTAAAAATGCCACGCCAAAAAATCTTTACATATTTAAATATTTGAGAAAAACAGGAAAGTGGAAGGCACAGCTTCCCTCCACGGAGGTTGAGATGGAGGCAGCGAGGGAGCGCTCGTGGATCGTTGTGATAAATAATTAACCAGAGGGAAATCGGGATCCTTTAATGAAACCAGCCTGTTACATCACTGCTGAGGAGGAATACTCATTTTCTTATCAACTTTTACTCACATCTGCACACAGAGGCATTAAATCCATGCTGAGGAATAATAAGACCGTTAAGACTGTCACACACACACACACACACACACACACACACACACACACACACACACACACACACACACACACACACACACACACACACACACACACACACACACACACACACACACACACACACACACACACACACACACACACACACACACACACACACACACACAATCCCAGTGGTATGGTGAAAAGCAGTTTAATATGGCACATCTGTAATTTTAATTCATTTTTGCTAAGAAATTGGTTCATATATGCTAAGTCTTTGGTTTTACTTCTGTTTTTTTTTTTTTAATAGGTCAATTGGAAAGTATCTAGCCAAGCTTGCTAGTAGATGCCATATCCAAGATGGCTTCCATTTTTACAAATTCAATGGCATTTGGTCCAGGGACAGATGGCTGTAATCGCTAAAGCACCAATGCTATGTGGGCTTGCTGAAAAAGGGGAGTCTTGGTTAAGTAGCCTATCTCGTACCTTCAGCTATTTACTGACGTTCTTTCAAGCTCAGAGAGAAGAAAAGAAATCACTGCAGTGAATACACACGGTTTGATGAAATACCAGGCCTGTGTTCGACATAGATTACTGAGGTTTTATAAAAATATATGACTGGAGTAAAGGGTTTGCTTTCCCTGCAAAATTCCTCTACAAGGATTTCAACCATCTTTCTTTGCCCCTGCTTCTCACCCTTTAAAATTGATTCCCCTCATATACATCCATCCTCACTTCATCCATTCATCTGTCTCTCTGAAAGGCATGGAGCAGTAATAAAACATAATGTCAGTGAGGATGAAGATAACGTGTTGCAGGCTTATCTCCGCATCCTTATTTCCACAGATGAGACGGTGCTTTGTTATTAACAAGGTTGCCTGGAGCTGCCTACGCACCGCGTCACCTTCTATCTGAAGACATGTCTTCATTTTAAGAAAATAAAAAACAAAAATAAAAAAGTGCAACTCTGCCGTTTGCATTCATGATCAAATCTGCCTCTTGTTGTTTTTCCACATCCTCCCTTGAAATTTGTATCCTAAGAGACGACATTTCAAAAAAGGATTTTTGGACTAGTGGTTGCTTTCACAGCAGATGCTTTTCTCGCTAATTAATGCCAGCGAAGACGACTCTTACATTCACTCACCAAGAGCAACAGAAAACACTAGCTCTCTCTTTTCCCACACTCACAGATAGAGGAAGCAAGGCATTGGCTCGGTTCATCACCGTGCTTGGCATAGTTACACTGGCTATATGTTAATTGGATAATCCCAAGGGTTTCATGACCATGAAGGACAGAGAGAGAGTCAGTACATCGACAGACAGGGTAGAGATAGACAATGGCAAGGGAGGAAGAGAGAAAAAGAAGGGAACATTGGGACCAATTTGCAGTCTTCTTCCATAATTAACTGATAGCTGGGGCGGGTCATTAGCTGAGTTCGTCCTGTATGCTGGTCTCATGGTGCAGCATGAGAAACACCTGCTAAAGGTGGCAGATGGCAGATTAAAGAGCTCAGAAATAGACGTCCACGAGGGGGAACGGTAGATGAGTCAGCTCATGCCCTATTTTCCAATGATTCATAAAGAAAAGTGGGGAATTTAGAGTTTGTTAAAACACATAGAACATTTAGATGAACTCATGAACGTATTGGTGCTGGATAAGCAAACATGTGGCTGTTTTTGTTCCTTAATCCTTGGGTCCAATTTGTCCCATTTTTAAAGTTTTTTTTAAAAATCAGAAATATGGGTTTCTTACAACCATATTACCCAAAATAACATGGATGCATGCATGTTGTATGGAAGCCATTCAACATTCTTTGCAGGTACAAGTGATGATTACTTTCACTGAATTTGAGGTGTTTCAGTCAATTTCATAGTATTTGAAAAAAAAATTGAAATGGTTTCAAAACATATCCTGACTAGATTCACTCAACATCCTCTGATCTAAATTCTGTTCAAAACAATTCATAATGTCCTCTCAAAAATGAGGTATTTCATATAAATTCGGTTTATTGACCATGAACAAAAAAATAAATTAAAAAAAAGTGTTTTGGAAAAGTGTCGAGAACAATTCATTTTCAAATTTTGAGGTAGAAGGACAACTAATTCCTGGTGGAGGGGAAGACAACACAAGGGTTAAAAGTCCAACGTCGGGCTTCCATCCAAGCGTAGAGCATATCTTAACCAAATTTCTAGAAAATCCGCAAAAGAAAATTCAAATTTACGCATGTTTACCCATCCAAGAGTTGGTGTATGGAGATTTAAGCATCTAGTAGCGCCAACTCTTCAGTTGGGTGCCATTAAACAACGCAAATGAAAAATGGAAGGAAGGTCGTTACAGTCTCCTCATCGCTCCACACCACTCCTTAGTAGCATGGAAGTTTTGCTGTATATTATGATTTATTCACTTAGTTCTCACTTGAAAAATCAAGTTTTTAAATTGACAAACCAAAAGTGTAATCAGGGCCGTTGCTAGGACTTGAGGAGGTTCAGGGCTTAGCCCGGACCCATTTAGATAAACAATTGGCTTGCCCAGCTTGTTAATAATCAGTGTATGTTAATTTTAGCTGCCCAGTTTGTAGGTTAGATGACACCAACATTTGACCTAATCATTACTGGCCTGGCAGGGTACAAGGGCCGAAATGGGTTTCCTCAGGAGGGGGGGCTGGCGTCTCCCTTAGAGATCGGGTGAGAAGCTCAGTCATCCGAGAGGAGCTCGGAGTAGAGCCGCTGCTCCTTCACGTTGAAAGGAGCCAGTTGAGGTGGTTCGGGCATCTGGTGAGGATGCCTCCTGGGCGCCTCCCTAGGGAGGTGGTCCAGGCACGTCCAGCTGGGAGGAGGCCTCGGGGAAGACCCAGGACTAGGTGGAGGGATTATATCTCCAACCTGGCCTGGGAACGCCTCAGGATCCCCCAGTCGGAGCTGGTTGATGTGGCTCGGGAAAGGGAAGTTTGGGGTCCCCTGCTGGAGCTGCTGCCCCCACGACCCGATACCGGATAAGTGGATGAAGATGGATGGATTACTGGCCTGGCAACCCAAAGACTTTTTTTTTTCCAGATCTGTGTGGCGACTTATGATGCGGGCTTCCCCCCAGAACATTTTGAGCGTTATACCCTTAATTTCCTGAATTCAGGTGATTTATTATGGGACCTATTTCTACTTTTTCTGAATCAATTTATGCTGTGAATATTGTTATGTTAGGGGCCAATTAAAAGAAAACAATGGAATATTTTGCAGTAAGGCTCTTAGGCTTTCTGTATTGCTTTTAACTATTTATTCTCCGGTAGATCATTTACTCTTCCGTCTTTTGCATCTTTTGTTGGGGATGTCATATTCAAAACTTTGTGCACATTCAGAATATAACTAATCTCATCTGTGTTCTCTGAGATTTGGAGGAGTTGTGATATGTTGAGTGATAATAGGATATTACAAGAACATAATCACTATACTTCAGATAACAATCCACCTGCACCATAGTCTGCTGTGCATTACGTGATGGCTGTGCTGATACGGTAGATCTCAGACCTGCTGACAGACAGAGAGCACCGGTTGGGTCTCTGGATGACAGAGTTCAGGGAAGTGGCTGTACGCTGCTCGACATCCGAGGTGGAAAGCTGAAATTACGGCAGAGCGTGTTCATTATAAACTAGAAGCTGCACAGACCACAGAAGCCGCAGTTAGCTTAATAGCTGGTTTGATTTGCATTGAGCGATGATCTTATGGAAAGTTCCCAATGTTTATCTCTATGTATGGTGAAGGGTATGTGATGATGTGGGGGTGGGGGGGGGGGGTATTTTAATTCCAAAGGCCAAGGGAACTTTATCAGGATGCATAGTATCCTGATCCATGAAATAACTGGCCTTTAAAAACAAAAATCTGCCTCTATGGGAATTTAACATAGGGGGGTGTATACTTATGCCCCCTGTATTTTAAGGAAGAACATTTACTTATTTACGATCCATTATTCATTCAAAAAGAAAATTGGTGTCCTTACAAGGTTAGATTTTCTTATTTTTTTTTAATTAAGGCATTAGGATCAGTTTCCAAAAGACGTTTTTTATTCCTCTTTTTAATCAACTTTAGCTTATTCAAGCCACTGTAGCTTAAAATAAACTGGACAAAGTTACCGTTCTACCATGAGTTGTTTCCTTTATTTGCATGTACAGAGAGAGAGAGAGAGAGAGAGAGAGAGAGAGAGAGAGAGAGAGAGAGAGAGAGAGATCCGGGGCTATTCATAAAGCATTGGGGGCTGTAGCCGGGGACACCCGGTCTTAACGACGCCTCTGTGCGTACTTTACTTTTATTTTATTGGAGGACAGTCTCTCAAGACACAAACTAATGTATACATTTTAAAAAAAAATAAAGTGTGTAAGCATTTTGCATCACCAACTCAAGTCCTTGGTAAGAACGTTCATTCCGTTGCTTGCAATCACCACTAACTTTCTGTTTGTGGTTCTATGTGAACAACAATCTCTCATAAGAGCATCTGAGCAGAGAAAACAGAACGTCCTGTCAGTGTGGACATGTCCTGAGCTTTCTCGGCTTCACACTCCATTACCTTCCCCCGATCAGACCAGAATGCCCATTACAACGGTTTAGCCTCATTGCGTGGCCGTGCTTCCCAGTCTTTTAATTCTCTTCCTGTGTGTGGGCCAAAACATGAAGAGCGCGCCAGTTTGCCGAGAAGACTCCAGGATGCTCGGATGCAGCAGAGCGCGGCAGGCAGCCGGCCAAACACCGGCCAAGGAAAGCAAGAGCACAGGAGGGATTTAGTCAAGTGCTCATTTAAATATGAGCAAGCAGCAGACTGTGGAATTTGAATAAGATTATAAAAGGGGGACCGGGTAGGATAGATTTCAATTTGAGAGCATTACATGTATTCTCTCTCCGTCTCTCCCCCTCGCTTCAGCCCCCTCCCCCTCCCAGAGGTGAGATAATGACTCCCAACAATGAGCAGAAGGGGAGGAAGTTGGCAGCGCTGTCGCCACATTGCAAAGCCCAACGGTTATTATGGCACGGCTGCTCCTCCCCTCCTATTTATCTGTGTACACACACACTAGCAAATACTTGTGACACACACACACGCACACACACACACACACACACACACACACACACACACACACTACAGAGCATCTCACCAACAGCTCCACTGCAGTGGAACGCATTGCACCTCCAAAACCTAATCAGATCACAACATTTATATTGTGTGTCTGTGCGTGAGTGGTGACAGGTGTGTGTGTGTGTGTGTGTGTGTGTGTGTGTGTGTGTGTGTGCGCGCGCGCGCGTAGCTTCAAAGACAGCAGCAGGTTGAGAGAATTCACTGAAGGAGGGAGAAAGAGGCAGATGGAGAAAAAACAGGGAGTGACGGGGAAGAAAAGATCAAGGAGGGCGAAAAAGGAGGGTGGGAGAGACCAGATTGAATGAGAGGGAGGGGGTAGGGGAGCAGGAGGGGGAGAGAGAGAGAGAGAGAGAGAGAGAGAGAGAGAGAGAGAGTGAAGGAGGGGAGGTTAATCCAACAGCGCTGGTGAGACAGAAGTTTCAGCTCTGCGTTTCACACACAAGGATAGAAGCTACCAAACAGACACATCCATACAGGTGAGACAAGTCTTCTTCTTCCCCTCTACCAGGTGGATTTATGCCATTTTTGGCATGCTGTATGATATGATGGCGACATTCAGGTGTGAAGGTGAATGCAGTGTGAGAGCGATGAACTTGGTGCTCAGCCTCAAGTTGCGAGTGTGCGGGCATGCGGGGTAAACACCGGAGCATTAGTGTGCGTGTGTGTGAGTGTGGGGTGGGTGGTGTGTTGGGGGTGCGTGCAAGATGTTCATTTTTTTAAACATGGACGTTTTACACTAAAAAGGGGGATGTTAAGTGTTTGCTGTAATATTAATGGATGCTTTCCTTAAGTGCTGCGAGATTGCTGGAGGACAAGCGCTATACTTTGTGTGTGTGTGTGTGTGTGTGTGTGTGTGTGTGTGTGTGTGTGTGTGTGTGTGTGTGTGTTCGTTCAGCAGTCGTGCCGCGTCTGAGCAGCATGCATTATACATCTGCACTGATCTCCAGAAACAGAGCTACCTCAACAGGGGAACAGAGAGAAGTGTATATACTGTAATATGTTAATATGATATGGGATAGCTGGAGTGGCATGATGTGCTGTGCGAGGGGAAAGCAAAAAGGACAACCTGCATCTTTTATGTGTTTCAGCTGGGCCACACTTGCTTTGTCTTGTTTGTAACATCTTGCCACAGGAGGCTGCGGTGCATGCATGGATATCCTATGGTTCATTTATCTGTCATTATCTGTGGTGGAGATACAGCAGGCAGCAGGGAATAACACCAAGGTGATGAGATCTCTCTTATCTTTAGATGGCTTTCCCACACCGAGGAGGTTGACTCCTTTTGTCTGCTGATACAGTTTTTTAATCCACCTCGGTGTAACGCACGGCTGCTGCAGGCAACAGATTCAGCATCTGACTGACTCAGTGTGTGTGCAGACTACACGTGTTGGGGCATATGCTTGTGTTATTTAAAGCATCTTTGTGTTTGTTGTGTGGATGCATACAGCTGCTTCTACCCGGGTTTATTGAAGATTGAAGGCAGCTCCTCATGTGGAGAGTGCAAACAAAGAAAGCAGAAGTTATAAAGACCCACAGCTATATTGTACACACACACACACACACACACACACACACACAATAAGCACATACACACTTTAATCACAAGTAAAGGAATGCTGGAAATCACCCAAGGAAAGCTTGGAAGGTGGGTCTGAAAATGTTTTAGCTTGGATTTACAGTTATACAATTCTAAAATAGTCCATTTTTAGAAACTTCTTCAATCACTCCTGCAGTGTACTCCACTTCTTTGTTGTATGTATTGCTTGCTAAAGTACAGATAAATACACAACTTTTAGTATTCACTAGTGCAGTTTTTGTTGTTCATGACTGACACAAAGCTGAAAATAGAGCATAAGATTATTGAAATCTACAAAAATTAGCTGCACCACACAATGTTTTCAGTAACCGACATATGTTTATTAGTGTTGACAGTCTAAAAGCTGCACATTTTGAGGACTAGTAAATACAATAGGAAAAGTTGAAGAAGGCATGCTTTATTAATCCACTAAGGAGAAAATAACCTAAACACATGCATTAATGTATGGAGAGATAACTGGTGCCTTGCACAAAAGGCACCCCTAGGAGGTGAACTGGTACCTCTACAGATACCAGGCCACACTGTACTTCACACTCCATATGGAAATTTGGATGGAGGGAAAAATGGGACAAAAAACAGTCTCTTTAATTTATGCAGAAATCTATGCATGAAAGGCAAAGAATCGCAACACGCTTCGTCAGCTTCAGTCAACATGGTGCATGCAAGAAAGGAAAACAGTTTACAAACTACAAAGTTTTCAGTGTTTGATACTCAAAACTCGTTGTCAGAGTATTCCTTTAAGTCAGAGGTGCCCACATTAATTCATGAGAAGGGCCAAAAATGTATCTGGATGAAAGGCCACGGGCCAAAAAAGTAAATGTTGATTTTATGAAAAAATTGATTATATTTTATAGAAAATGTATGCTCTTTAATCTGCATGTATCGCCCATATTACACAACATTTATAGCTAGTTATCTTCTACTTTCAACATAAGGGCTCCAGCTGACTTACTAAATGTTCTATCAGTGTGCCACTGCCTCCATCGCTCCATCTTGACTGGCTGACTCAAAACCAGTGACGTTAGCACGGCTCACAGCAAATAAGAGGAGAATAAGCATGAGCATTTCAAATGCCATGGGGGGCCAAAAACAAAGACAGAACGGGCCAAATTTGGCCCACGGGCCCTAAATTAGGCAGCCTTGCTTTAAGTGATGCAGGTGACAGTATGTGAGAATAAAGCACCACACTAGGTTCCCGGAGAGCTCAGTTGGTAGAGCGGGCAGCCATATACAGATGTCGCAGTGGGTTCGGGTTCAACTCTGACCTGCGGCCCATTGCTGCATGTCATCCGCCCCCCCATGTCTCCAGCTGTCCTATCAAAATAAAGGCCGAAATGCCCAAAAAAAACTTTAATAAAAAATTTTTTTTCAAAGCACCAAACTGCCTTTGCTCATGCAACAGCCACGTTGCACACATCTTTTCAAAAAGACTTTAGGCCGGGACCCTACTGAGATATCCAGGACCACAAATCCCCTTAAAAGAACAGTTTAAGCTTCATCCAAGTTGAGGTTCTGATGCTCTCAGTCCGTCTCGTTTCATGCTACAGCTTTTCAGACAGAGGGTGACCACAGGTATATTCAGAAAAACAGCATGATAAAAAAATGATGTGCAATAAAGAACAATAAAGCATGTGAAGATGTTCTAGTAGAAACCCTAAATACAAGTAGAAAGCTGAAAATGAGCATCATATGGGACCTTTAAGGTTTGAACCATGTAACGTGCGCAAAACACAACGGATTTACCAAAGAAAAAACTAGAAAAGAATTATGCCAACTGTATCTTGTAATCATGACTTGACATAATTACGGCGATCCATATCTCATGATTCTGACATATCAATGTTGTAATTACGGGAAGGGTAGGGGCGTCGTAATTACAGAAGAGCATCTCAATGTTCTTCCTGTGGAAAATGCAATGCACTTCTGTAGTCCAACTAAATGATATTTAAAAAATAACTGACAGTGAGCCTGAAACTGATCCTTTCTACCTTTTGCTACAGAGGGGAGCCACGCTGGCGTTCTCAACAAGACTCCAGAGTGAGGCAGGAGCACCCAATTACACAAATGACTTTCGATAATTCAGCTGAGGATTGCAGTGGTTTGGTCTTTGAAATACTTCCAATCTGCAGAAAGAATCTCTGCACAACAGAGACAAAGTGTTATGCAAATATAATATTGAAACCAAAGAATAGCTTCTTAGCCCCAAGGAACACCCTGTCTTTTGTAGATCATATTTTCAAATGAGATACCATTAGTATGAGGGCTTCTTGACCATCCACGTAGTCAGCTTCCAATGCGCTGTTGTATTGATGCTGTAACAGTACAACTGGCAGTATGGTCCAAATAAAACTGAATGCGGGCCATTTGCATAGGCAGTTTAGCTGCTGTCGAATACACCTCTGCAAGCAACACCCAGAACACTCAAAGCAGATGGAGGTCTGTTTGTTCTGAGCGTACTAGTCCTTGAAACCACAACATGCATCCCACACAGAAACAGAATGCAAGATCATTGAGATGTATCATTGATCAACTGCAGGTGAATGTTGTATAACAGTATAACAGTGATACAACTGTGTGAAAACAAAATATGAAATGAGAACTACCAGAGAAATGGAGATGCAGTCAAATTGGTTTTAAGCATTCACTTCACACCCTGGAGGTTTGGATTAATGCTTTTAACAAGTCATAAAAATAAGCCCTGAGCAGAGGGACGTCTGAGTTATACAGGGAGTCATCATCTAATACTCCCTCCGTTGCTGCAGTTTTCGGTCTCCTGCCACATCCTGAAAATCTCATTAAAAAAAAAAACAAGATTCCTCAGAAACCAAACCCTGAACTCTCTCCTCTATGTACCAAAATGTTACATTCACTTAAATCTCTCTCCAGTCCCAACAAACAACATTCCTTCAGGGGATTCTCTTTGGTACTGTGCGTCATCGCCCAGTGATGCTTTCGCTGCACAGACAGGGACAGCGCTTAATCATCCCCCAGTAGCAGAGAGGCTTGTTTAGCTGAATATTTTAGTCTGGTCTGCCTGACTTATTGATCCTTTATGGGACTGAGGTTTGTGTAAGTAACCATGGCTCTAAAATATCCGTAGCCTAACTGTGTCTTTATAGATCCACGGCGCGGTCCGTGGTGCTAAAGTAGCAGACTGATTTGTAACTGACGTTTTCTCTAAGCCTATGAAGTCTGAGTCCTTCTGTCAGTATGGTCTCGAATCTTGGGGTGGGTGGGTGGGGGTATTCAAAATTCAACGGTCAAATTAGCACCAACAGCACAAGGGAAACCTTTGCATTTTGTCTGAGCACATCTCCAGGCTGCTTTTTTTACTTGATGATTTTTTAGTTAGGGATGGTGCCATTGGTCTGTTTGTTGAGACTTTGATATTTGAACAGCTGTCAGATGGATTTTAATTAACCTTTGTTGTACAGATAGTCATGTTCCCCAAAGGATGAATCCCACTGGTTTTGGTCTGGTACCATTACACAACAACAAACAAGTTAACATGTTTGGCTTTTAGTGAATTGTCTTGACAACTATTGGATTGATTGACATAATATAGTGTACAGGCATTCATGTTGTGCAGAGGATGAATCCCTTATCATGCAGACTAATCTTATGATATGGCGTATGTATGATACGCCAATTCGTATGGCATTATTGGCGTGTTATCGAGACGCAGACTTGCTTTTTAACGTTGTAGCGAGAAACACGAAAGGGCGAAAATCCGCGTCTGGAGGTTGGTCGGGGTGGTGGATGGGTAAAACACAGGACTTTAACCCAGAAACCCAGGGGTCGTGTCCCGCATGTCATGTTTCCTAACCTCAACTGTCTTTTGGTTTCTTTTTTTTTTTTTTTTTCACTGAAGCCAAGCCTGTTCTTCTTTTCTTATTCCTGCAATAACACAGCAAGTGGCGTGTAGGTTTACGCCCGCTGTATACAGCATAGACATACGCACAGATAGCTCAAAATGCGTACAGATAACACGCCACTTGTCTTAGCCCTTGTATTGTCTTCACTTTCGGGACCCTCTCGTATTCCTCGGGTCTCTACTCCGTCTGTGGTCATATCCAGAAAAATTCTCTGAATTGAGTCAGGAATACATGTTTATCACAGATAATAAGGCAAGGCCATTGATTTTCCAGGTAGAAAAAAATGTAACTTTTTCTTCTTGTAAAAATTTGAAATGGGTCAATTTGACCAGAATACAATACAAGGGTTAAGAAAGTCAGCGTGTATGTTTACGCAAAGTCACAATGCAATGTTGTATTGTGGTCAAATTTCAGTTTGTCCAATACTTTATGACCATATTCCTGCAAAACTAGCATTTAGCTCAAAGCAGCTCCAATGCAAAAGCTTGTGATCCAGTCAGTGACACTTACAGATTCATACACTCAGTTAATGCTGTAGATTTTTATTTCTTTGGTCATGTTGCGGAACACCTCGAGGTAAATTGAAACAGCGAGGGAGAGAATTATACGAGCAAGAGCGATAAAACCAGATTTTTAAAGCACTAAATGGATTATCCATAAATAAATGGATACATCCGTCTCTGTTCCTCCTCTCATGGATTTCTCCCTGTATTGTTGTTAAATATCAGTGCAAAAGTAAAATGGCGGTCCCAAAAAAAGAAGTGCTTTGATTCTGAGGAACCTGGTGTCTATTTTTGATGTTTTTAGATGGTAGAAACTTAGATTCACCGGTTGTTGTTTTTAGTTGCAGCAGAACAAGAAAAATCTAGAACCAGACAATAACAACTGGCAAAAATAATTCACCAATATATTTGTTTGTTGGTGTTTACATCTTGCAGTGCAATATTTCCTGGAGACCTGCACTCACATTTTAATCCCAAACCAGCTCCTTATATGATTGACATTTGTGTATTTGGTCCCCATGATGACCCGCTGAGCCCAGTCAGCTGTCTAGCTCGTGTCTCGTCTCTCGCTGTCACCGTTTCCTGGCAAGACACCACGGTTGCTGGCATCGCCGTTACTTTCTCTCGCTTTTTTCTTCTTTTTTTCCCTCTCTGTAGTACAGGGTGAATGAACAGGATTGAGAGAGCAAGTCTTTCTGCTTCCGGCTTCCTTTGAACTCAGACTGTGGCATGGAGAAGGAAAGACGTTTACAGGAAGGATTAGCGTTTATTAGAAACTGTTCTTTTCTCTGTTGTTAGCTTTGGCTGACAAGCCTGGCTTACACCACAAAATCTCTCTATTTTTTTGTATGCCTTCTTTCTGTCGTTCTCTCCATCCGTGACTTCCATCCGGTCCCTAGGCGGGTCTCGCGTCTACAGTTGAGCGGGCAAGCTGACAGCACGGTGACAAGTGTTAAGGATGACAGTAGAGGGAGGAAGGGAGGGAAGGAGGGAGGGAGGGGGACTAATGAGAGGGACAACAGCAGCAGCAAGGGTCCGTCACTGCATCTCAAGATAACAGCCCCCCCCTCTCTTTGATATCTTGTCCCAAGTGACCAGGTCGCTTTTCATATGCCAATACATTTGAATTTGAGTTTTTGAAAGTGATGTATATATAATATGTGAAATATCTGAAAATCAGATATTTTCCATGTGATAAATCCACATGTGCGATTTTTTAAAGATTTAATTCTGCATATATATTTATATTATGTGATATATTTCACATTGCATTTTAAATCTATCACTCAATGTATATTGATATATTAAATCTCCATAAATAAAGATGCCTAGCTAAAGATGTTTCTATGAATAAATTTGAAGTCATACAGTCCGACTGCAAAAAACACCCACCACAAGCATCGGTGAATGCCGTCTTATTTGCTGATGGCAGTAAACGAGGCAAATATCGGCCGATCCTAATGTCCTGCCGATAAATCTGTGCTTCCCAAGTTTAATTGAATCAAATCAATCTGTACATTACCGCAGAAAACAAAAATCATCAATATGCTCCTCCATTTCCCTTATTATCTTGGCAGCTATGGTTGTGACTCAGCAGCAAGACACTGAACCTTAAATTGATCCTGATGGTATCTCTGCTGCGGCCACCAATGTGTCTGGTGTACACTATCAACAGAGACTTGCTGACTCTGCTGCTGTTACTGTAGTCAATAAGTATTTTAGTTTTCTATTCCTCTTGTACTTTATTAATTTTACTTAATTTTTCTATACTCATTTCTGTCCTTGTGCTGCTGCAACAACTTCATTTCCCCACTCCAACTAATTGTTTGAAACCACTTTGGCCGCTACAATGAACGAGTTAGACTTGGGTTTTTAGCTAAAAGAGGAACAGCATGGGCGCCCGGGTAGCTCAGTTGGTAGAGCAGGCGCCCATATATATAGAGGCTTACTCCTCAACGCAGGGGGCCAGGGATCAACTCTGATCTTCTGCCCTTTGCTGCATGTCATTCCACCTTTTCTCTCCCTTTTCATATCTTCAGCTGTCCTGTCAATAAAGGCCTAAAAATGCCCCAAATTTATTTTTTTAAATAGGAACAGCAGACGGCCGGTCGAATCGTTCCTTTGCAAGACGACGTTTTTGCTGTTTTGCTGACTGGATACGACAAGAGTTTAATCTACCAGTTGGCTCCGCTGGTTGCTAAGCGTACGGGGCTCTGGATACGTCACCCGTGTGTTGTTGAGATTGGTCGTAGTGTTATCCAATTGCGTGCAGTGAGATTTTCAAATGCACGCCCTCCCGAGAGGGCAACTTTCATCACTCCATGCCAGACCCTTAATCCTTTTGGATTTAGGTCTGGATTTCAGGCTAGGAGGGACTGATATAAAAGTGTGCAATACAAAAGTCAGCACGGAAACAATTCTCATTCTGTAATAATGGTTATAATTATAACACTAGTCTGAGCGCCTTGATGTCCATCCTCAGTGTATATTTTGATATTAATTTCCAGCCAGAGGTGTGAACTTTTATATCCTTCCTGCCTCAGAAGCCCGAGCTTTGATTTGGCCCTCCCAGCAGGTAGGAGGCTGACCGAGGCAGCTTCTGAACATCAGTCACACCCTCCAGCCTTCATGGAGCACAGAACGGAAGTATTGTTCAATATGGCAGCCTTCATGTGCAGGGATTTGTCTGCAAGCGCATGTTCTTTATACATTTCTTTGTGTTTTGCATCAAATTGATTGCAGGAATTGAAAGAAAGAACTGGTTTTCTAAAATCAGCCCTGGGAGGTTTTTGCCCCGCTGAGAGAAAACACGTAAAACACATATTGATATTTATTCTTTTTTTTTTTTTTTTAAACTGGCAACTCGCTCGATAGATGTGAAAGGACACGGAAGTCTGAGGGGGGGGGGGGTTGCTGTGCTTACTATGTGTGTACCACAATGAACTGAACTATATTGACTGTACTATGGCACAGCCTCGATACCAGAATGCAGCTGTATGGATGAAGTCTTTTGTCATGGTAGAATCATATTGAGTGAAAATTATGATGCTCATGTTAAAGTCTAATTCCGATTTATTTTTATGATTTTTCACCATCATTCCTATCAGGAGCATTGCACTCACCAAGTTGATTGTCTGATGAACAGCTGACTTCTGACTCACAGCGCCAGGTTCAATTCTGTGCAATAACACAGCAACACTGTCTCTAACCAGCACCTGTTTACTGGTTCCACTTATTATTTATTAATCATTCTCAATCTCTATTTCAGAGCTGTTCATACTGTTCATATTGTTATATAATAACATAATATTTATTCCAGCACCATTTGCACTATGCTCCATAATTAAAATAACTATCATAATTTACTCCTGCATACTTTGCATTCTTCATTGCACTATTGCCTCAACCTGTCTATATTGTTTCTGTTTATAGTGTGTACATATTAGTGTATATATTATTGTTTGGTTGTTTTGTATGTGGAAGCGCATTGTGAGCAATGATGATCCAAAGCAAAATTCCTCATCTGTGTCCTCATACCTGGCAAAAAAAGCTGATTCTGATTGGTCGATAAAACACGAGCGGTCGGAAGATCCGACAGCTTTTAAAGAATCTAACCGGTTGGCCATGCTAATTTGGAAATGAAAATGAATGTAAACTGTGAAATCATTTCGCAAACTGTCCGTTATAGACGTCCATCACAATTTATGGGACAGACGTCCTGGTTCAGGTTTAACAACTGGCTAAGCCGTTGGCTTCTTTCCAACCACTTCATCCTTTGGCGCAACATTATTGTGCAGCAGACCTTCACTCTTTCCAATCTATGTTGTAAATGTAGACATACTTCACTGGATAAGTAACAACTTTGATCTGCTGGTGGCACTAAAGGAAAAGTCAGGGGACCGCCACAGTCAGTAGGCTTCATCCTGTGATGTCATTTAATCTCTATACCAAATTTAATACCAAATCATGTGACCGATGCTGACAACGGACACGTATGGAAACCATTTTCCCGTTCTCCTTCATTTTGGCTTCCACATCATTTTGCCTCACCCTTGCAAAGATCCTCTATACTAAAGATAGAAAGAAATTTCAAGCAGCGCCAACGGTATGAAACCAAGGGTGTAAGCGAGCATCCACAAAGCATACCTCCCTATGGCGCCTTTTTAATGCTACAAAGAACTCACCCGCCGTTGGCATCCCATTGACTCCCATTCATTTTGGCACCACTTTGACAGTGAATAACTTCTGACACGATTAAAAACCTCTATTTGGCCATTTTTTATTTCTAAAGAAACATGACAATGTATAAAAGGCTCCATTACCTTATACCTCACATAATGGCTTTGTTGGGGGTGGGGGGACACAGCATAAAATCGCGATATTTTCAGTGGTAATACTGTATCGATTATATATGTGTTGGTCAGTTTGTCTGCTTGACAATACTTTTTTTGTAGCAATACAATTAAAGTGAGATGAACAAACAGAAATGTTTCAAAAGTTTCCTTTTGGGGACATTACAAGTTTACATTACAAGGTTATAAATTGCAATATATCTCAGAATATTGCAATGTGTGTAAAATCTCAATACTATCGTATTGTGGCATAAGCATCGTGATGATAGCGTATCGGGAGGCGTCTGGTGATCCCCCCCCCCAGGCTCCGTAGCAGACGCATGTGTAAAACGATTGTGTCATAACCAAGTTATAGTTGAATTAATATGTTCTTTTGCTAACGTTAGATATTTACACAACTAAAAGACATATTTTGCATCACAGAGAATAGTTTTGATAACGTTCCAAAACGTTAGCCGACGTTAGCTTCTCCGCGTTGCCAGATCTCACCAGTTTGGTCCAGAGACAGAAACAGGTCTCAAATTAAGTTTTTTCCTGATGTGTCCGTCTGAAAAATGCCATTTTTGTGTCAGAATGTTCTGGAGATATGTGGTTTTTGAAAAATGGGTCCAAATATCTACTCTGGTGACTATGGGGCGAAAAGATCATTCATAATCAGGACCTGCTGCTGGTCTCCTAAAGAGGCGTGGCCGCGGTGGAGCCCATGTGACACAGATGAAGGAAACAGGTTCTAAACGGTCTCTGACTCTAGTATCATAACTCCTGCAAATAACTTGCTAAAATGAATCACATGCATGTCCACATTTCTAGAGAATGAAGCCTAAAACATCAACATGTTTGCATCAATGTTATATAATCATAAAGGAAGAAATGTACTGCAGAATGTTTTTTTAACCCACAATAGCAATAACCTCTCTCTCTTGTTAACGTTGCTATCACAGTTTCAGTTCAACTGTATAATGTAAATCAAGGTCAGATGAGGAATGGCGGAAATGGAAAAAGTACATAATCACACACCCATGCAGAGGTTGGTGGCTGAGGGAGGAACAAAGGTTGTGTGCGGTTTCAGCTTTAAATGTAGTCCAAATTGAATGAACCGTGACACTTTAGCCCTTTATTCATACCTTTTAAAACACCTGCAATGAATGAAACAAGCGGAAACAAGTTGTGAAGCTTGTTGGCTAACATTTGCTCATTTGCAGATACAGAGCAAGACTATCATTCATTTGGAGTCACGTTTGCATCCACCTGATGAATGTAAGTCCATGCAATGCCAACATGGACGCGCGCACACACACACACACACACACACACACACACACACACACACACACACACACACACACACACACACACACACACACACACACACACACACACACACACACACACACACACACACACACACACACACACACACACACACACACACACACACACACACACACACACACACACCGACTGAATTTCCTCCATAGTCAGTCAAAAAAATCGTCATTCAATACCAAATTTCAATGCCTACGGAGCAAATGGCATCAGCGTCAGTGAGCCAATAAGTAGGCAGCATGCTTCTACTAAGATCTAAAAATGTTTGTGATTGGCTGTCTAACACATTGTGGAGACACACAGGGAAAACTCTGTTGCACGACTAAAACAACTTTTGAACACATTCCACCAAAAGAGTTCCTTCCTGAGGCTATTTGGCAGCAGCTCCGTGTGGAGATTAGCGCCGCCCATGACGATTGGGATTGGTTGAAAGAAATGACAATAAACCAGAGCACGTTTTTATCTCCAATCCCAGAATATTGTGTGGACTAGCCAGACCCTCCTCCGCAGCGCCTTGAAGGATGGTATGGCAAAGCGAGACTACAGTATTGGAACCAGTACTGGTAACAAATTTGGAGGGAAAAATGTGGATCCTTAATCCTAAAATAACTCACTGAAATTTCGATTTGAAGCTGTTGGACAGTGAAAGAGGACAGATTTATATTCAATGTGCGTTGACGTCCTTGTTGACGACATTAGATGAGGAGGGATAGAAAACCGTTGTCATGAATAAGCCCAAATTCAGTCCCCATGGCCTGCAGAACCTTGGGTGAAGAGCTGCTTAAGACAAAGCATCAAAGACGGTGATTATTTTCTCATCAGGATCGAGATTCTCTCCTCTTATCAGCCCAGGATTTGGACCTGCGCTCACTGATTGTTGCAGATGTGAGGCTTTCAAGGCTTGGTGCTGCAATTCTACCGAAAATCATTTTCAAAAGGTTCTTTTACTTTAAATGGCAGTGGGAGAGGAGGAAGCTGCGGCCCCCATTACTGCACCCTTTTGTTGTTGGGAGATGGGGGAGGTTTGCCTTGAGCTGGAGCTCAACAATGGATGTTTGTCTGATCTCATAAAGCAAAGTATCTTTCATCCTTTGTGTGGGTAAACAAATGCATCAATGTGAATGCATGCCTCCAGTATTTCGAGCCGATGTATGATGGATCTTAGGTTGACATGACAGCTCACCAAGTTGGATTTTAAACTAAATATACCTTCCATGAACTCAAAAATATTTCACATTCTAGTCATGAATTTCCTGCGGATGAAAATTGCATACAACTTTAAAAGCTTTTTTTTTTTTTTACAAAGCAAAGTGTATCTAGGGTGAGATGAGAGGAATGACGTAAATCTGCGACAAGTACGGAACTTGAGGTGTGACATGTTTAGCCTAGCTTAGCATAAAGACAGGAAACAAATGGAACCAGCTAGCCTAGCTCTGTCCAAAGTAAACAAAATGCACCTGCCAACAACTCAAAACTGACTTGTTTACGCAATGCACAATCTTATTCAACCCTCCTGTTGTCCTCGGGGTCAAATTTGATCTTTAAAAAAATGTCCATTTCTGAAATATGGGTTTCTTTTTAACTAAATTACCACAAAAAATGGACCGGATTCCATACCATATAACGTTTTTTACAAATACAATTGATCACTTTCATTCCTGACTAAACTCATCTGTATGTTCCTCTGATCTTAACTCTTAGTCAAAATAATTCATAATTTCTGCTTTTTTAACTCAAATAGTAGGTATAGTTCTATATAAATGAGGGTAATTGACCATGAATTCCAAAAAGTAGTGAAACTAGTGGTAGTAAGGTGGGGTTAGTGAAAACTTTTTTTAAAAAAAAGTCTGAAAAAGGGACAAAAATGTCAATTTTTTGTCAGTTTTTGACTCAGGAGGACAACACAAGGGTTAAGCTAAACAGAAATGTCAAAGTGACAATTTGTGGTTTCAGACCGAGCTTTATGTTCAAAAAGTTCAGAAATCCACCAACCAACACATCTAAAGTTCTATTTTAATAAATACGTTTTGATGAAATGTCCAAACTACAATTTTTGGATTTCCTGGTAACCTCACGGTGATGATAAGACTGTAGCTGTGTCTAAAATTCATCCCTGTTAATTATAGTGAACTATGGTTTTTTTTATGGATAATCCAATTATCGGCCCTGGGTCTAACCCTATAAAATGGTCGTTAATCTGTCAATTTTTTGGCAGTTTGCAGATTATATGTATCTGCATTTTATTTGCCTGATAACCGATAAAGTTAATTAATTAAGAAGTGTTCTACTTTGGCCCACAGCTCTGTCTGTCCCTCTGCTTCGGTTACACTCACCACTGAATCTGACTTAATGTCCCGCCCACAACACTATCTGACTCTCTTTTACTGGGTATTACTAATTTATTAAGAAATAGCTTAAAACATTTAAACTAAGTTTTGTGTTGGAATTTATAACATTCCAAAAATCTTAATTATGACTTTGATTTGTATTTTCAGTGTAAATGCATATCGGCTTTATTAACTACTAATAATTGGTTTCGGCCTTAAACAAACAGTTTTGGTCGATTCCTTCTGTTTTTATTATGATTTTATATTTTAAGTGCCCAACATCTCACTGTCAGCTTTGTAGTGCTCTCCAAATTTCAACAATGGAACAAAATCGTAGTGAAAGAGACGTGTGTAAATCAGGGGATACATTTTTTTTTTTAGCGTTACAACCCCCTCGAAATGACTCGTTTCACTATCAGAATTTGATCCATTGGGTCTGATAACACTTGGAAAGTCTAGAAGATCCAGACGATAACATCTTTTAATCCCCATCCCCAGAAGAAGCCGGCTCGGCCAGCAAAGTTCTCTAGTACGCCTGCTCTTTGGGCCGCACAGTGTGGAAGCACCGCCTCGATGTTGTATCCGGATCTTATAATACACCCACGGTTTCATGTATACTAATTTATACCAACAGTCCCACAGTACATTCCACTGTATTTTACATTTTAACAGAAACACCTATAAGTGAAGAAAATGATTGGTTCAGTGTCCAAAATCTTGATAAACTGGTCACAATATAAAGTATAACTGTAATGCGTGCAATGTACGGAGTAGTGAATAGTCTCTACTTTCTGTTAACAATCCCACAATGCAAAGCGCCACATTTATAAATGCATAAAGTGACGATGAACCATGAGTGCACAACATCTCAATTTGATCCATGAAATAAGTGGCCTTTCAAAATAAAAATGTGCCTGCCTCTATGAGAATTTAACATAGGGGGGTGTATAATTATGCCCCCTGTATTTTAAGGAAGAACATTTATTTATTTACAATACATTAGGCTATTCATTCACAAAGAAAATTGGTGTCCTTAAAAGGTTGGATTTTCCTAAATTATTTCCTAAATATTATTAAAAATAAAAAAGGCATTAAGATCAATTTCCAAAAGATGTTTTTTATTCCTCTTTTTAATCAACTTTAACATAAGTGTGTACATTTTCTCAAGCCGCCGTATATCAACCTTGGCAAATAGTCATATATCCCAAAATGTTTTCTTTAAGAGAAACAAAGCAGATGTATGGTATGCAAATATAGGCACATAAAAAGAATGTGTGAATGCGTGTGCATTAATGCATAATGTGCAGTGAGTGTTTGTTCATTTGGCTTCAGTGCAGGCAGGCAGCCGTGCTCGACTATACAACAGAACAATTGTTCTCTTTGTGGCTTTGATCTAATGAGAGAGACAGAGAGAGAGAGAGAGAGAGAGAGAGAGAGAGAGAGAGAGAGAGAGAGAGAGAGAGAGATGGATGAATGGAGGTGGGGGGTACGAGAGGTTGTTCAGGGGGGCAGAGAGATGGATTTAAACTTCAAACTGATAGTGAACCAGCTACTACAAGAACAAAATTGTGTTCCGCTTGAGCAAAGAGCTTACAATAGAAAACTGAAGCATGTGGTTTTGAAGTGAAGTACTATTTTTAGAGTTAATTACAATTATTGGCTTCTCGTTCACACTAAATTAGAGCACCAGCTTGTTAATGAAAAATATATGTAAGTACAAGTACAGCTATGCAGCTAGCCTTCAATTCCAACTGAAGACCACAGTTGGCCTTTGAGGTTTTTATATCATACTCATTCCAAAAAATGACAGGAAGACAAAATTAATTAGTGCATTAATAAGGACACTGGATTCACAAAAGGTATAGCCATCAAGCTACTAATAATGTCCGTCATACCAGTACTTGTACAAGTTCAAACCTAAAATACATAATGGTTAGCCCAACAGTGACAGTTACTTAGAATTGAGGCTCAGTCTGAACCATACAATAAATTTGCCATAAAACCAAAACAAGTTAAAAAAAAAAAAAAAAAAGAGGCTTAAAAGCTCCATGGAGCTGTAAAGTTGGTGCAAAATCTTTATGGGTTTGAACCACCTAGTCTTGCACTTCCAGGGCTTCATCCACAGCGCAGCAGGGGTGGAGGGTCTGGCTAGTCCACACAGCATTCTGGGATGGGAGCAAAAGGTGCCATTATTGCCATTTCTTTAAACCAATCACAATCATCATGGGCGGAGCTAAGCGCCGCACGGAGCCACGGTGCCTCTGCAAAATAGCCTCGGGAAGGAACTTGTTTTGGTGGAACATGTGTACGTTCAAAAGTTGTTTTAGTCGTGCAACAGAAAACTCAGATTGGACAGATAGTCTAGCTAGCTGTCTGGATTTACCCTGCAGAGACCTGAGGACCAGGTAACCATAGTCCTCAGAAATCCACCGGTGGTTAGAACGCTTATTGTACGTACACACCGCTGCCAACTTGAGCTTCTAAAGTTATCAGAAGTCATTCATTTTCAATGGAAGCCGGCTTCTCTCAGCTGCAAGGAGCGGTAAATCTGTGGGCGTTCAATCAGAAAGTTGGAATTTTTCAACTTTACGGAAAATGAGCTATGACGCGGTTCAGCGGCTAACGCAAGCAACCAATCGGGATATAGAGGTTCTTCGCACTGGCTGACCCCGTAGAAACATACGATGTAAACTTTTGTTCCTACCAAAACATTAATTCTGAGAACAAGCTCATAATCGCCGTTGCTGGGTCGTTTATGATATAGCGTTGTTTGCGTACAAGGACCAGTTAACGCTACCTGCTGGTCACATGGTCTCTAAATTGTTGGCTCACAGTGAAGTCCTGCATGGACCACTAGGTTAGTCTGGCGGCTGCTTGCTCTGCCTGCACGCCGCTACAGCTCAGCGGCTAACGAGCAAGCTAACTGCTAACAAACACCGCTGCGACCAATTAACAATACAAATCCTGTCATTAGAATTTATAAAAGGTTTCTAGTGTCAGTGTATTGGCCGTGCAGTGGCTGCGTGAGCTTCTCCCATGATCAAACAGAGAACGCCGCTAGGTCAGAGCGGCCAAAGCGTCAGAAAGCTTCCCCGTACTTTTTGACAAGCGTCCTAGACAGGGCGGCCAGAGCTTCTTTACAGCTCATGTCGGCGGCGGTTTGTATGTACGGTAACAGAAAGGAAGCGGAAAGAAATCCAGGACATCCGGCCAAAAAGAGGTGCTTCCAGCAAAATATCTGGCAGCACCGGAGCTATCCCGGAAGTTGAACTTCGTGGATATAGTCTAACGACCATTTAACATGAAGTCAACTTCAATCTTAGAAGCTGTGAGACAAATTCAGGAGCTCCTGGTTTAGGGATAAATGGCCTCCTGGGACATTAGGATGACAGTGTTGCTGCTGTGCACCGCAGCAGAGGGACATATGAAAACATTAAAAGGTTGTCAGAGAAGACTTACAGGTAATATAAACTAGTAATCCTCATGCAGCCGGTGACTCGGTTGTTTTGATTCAGTCGGAGGGCTTATGTGTTTGTTATCACTTTGAGCAGACGGCCAAGCAGTAAGTAGAGATCCACAAAAGCATCATCGTACATGCACATTAAGCCTAAGCACATCCAATACAAGACTAAATACACACGCAAACATATTTCCATACATGTATATGCACATGGATAGAAATAAACTACACGTACACAACCACACACATTATGCTTCACAGCGTTTTGCATAGGACACACACATACACAATTCATAAACTCACATTTGCACAAAGATTTTACTCAGCACACGCAGTCACACATTTCTTCAGATTCAGATACCAACAGCAACCTACGCAGCATCCCCTACGCAACATTCCCACCCACACAACAAAACGTATATAGGTCACACGCACATTTACTGTACATCCACTCCTGCATAAATAGCAACGCAGCCAAACAACTTCCCACACCTACATGCTCGATTCTAATCCCACAAGAAATATTTGCCGTATTGGTTCAACCCTTTCATCATCCACTCTCTCTCTTTCCTCGCCTACCATTTCCTCTTCCTCCTCCTGTGCTGCGTTTCCTCCCCGTCCTAAAAGGTCCCATGGCATGAAAATGTCACTTTATGAGGTTTTTTTTTAACATTAATATGTGTTCCCCAGCCTGCCTATGGCCCCCAAGTGGCTAGAAATGGTGATAGGTGTAAACCGAGCCCTGGGTATCCTGCTCTGCCTTTGAGAACATGAAAGCTCAGATGGGCTAATTCTGGAATCTTGCCCCTTATGAGGTCAAAAGAGGCAAGGTTACCTCCCCTTTCTCTGCTTTGCCCGCCCAGAGAATTTGGCCCACCCATGAGAGAGAGACATCATGGCTTTCAAACAAGCAAAGAGGCAGTAGGTCAAGGTCACCCCCCCTCAAAAGCTACAGACTCAGAAATGGCACCTACTAAGGAAAGCTCATTGTGGGACTGGCTCTGGTGGCTGTAATTCTGCACCAAGGCTGAATTTTGGGAAAGAGACATCAGATACAGTATTAGGGGACCACTAAGGTCTATATAAAAGAGACTTCAGATACAGTATTAGGGGACCACTAAGGTCTATATAAAAGAGACTTCAGATGCAGTATTAGGGGACCACTAAGGTATATATAAAAGAGACTTCAGATACAGTATTAGGGGACCACTAAGGTCTATATAAAAGAGACTTCAGATACGGTATTAGGGGACCACTAAGGTCTATATAAAAGAGACTTCAGATATGGTATTAGGGGACCACTAAGGTCTATATAAAAGAGACTTCAGATATGGTATTAGGGGACCACTAAGGTCTATATAAAAGAGACTTCAGATATGGTATTAGGGGACCACTAAGGTCTATATAAAAGAGACTTCAGATATGGTATTAGGGTACCACTAAGGTCTATATAAAAGAGACTTCAGATACAGTATTAGGGGACCACTAAGGTCTACAGTATATAAAAGCATCCAAAGAGCACCATGTCATGGGACCTTTAATCATCAGTTATTGATCTGTCTCCAGTGAAGAAAAATTAGCCTCTCTCCATCCTCTATTTATAGACACATAGTAGGGCAGATCTCAGGGAAAAAGTCACAACCTGAGATGATTCGAAGCACAGATTCAACTGTGATTTGATAAAAGAGTAGAATAAAAGAGGGACCCTGTGAAGTAATGAACACAACCAGTGACACATGAACACGACCACAGTGATGTGCAAATGTGGTTTCCATGTTTTTGCAGTTTGACTTAAATTTTAAAAGTTAGATGTAGCTTCAGTGGTTGAGGAACGACAGTCCTTGAGTCTGCAAGGCTGTAACAATCCACTGTATACCAGGTTGTGCCGGCTTGAAAACACACAAATAACCGATGGTGTGTTCAGACACGGCCCCTCCATCTATCCCTTGCAGCCTCTGTCTGTCTGTTTCTAAGAAAGGCACATCAATCTGTAAAGCCTGAGCAGACTGATTGAGAATGTCAAACGTTGTTATAATCACAGTCACAGAGATTTGGTAGATATTAGAGATCAGATGACAGCGTTTGATGGCTTAAATAATTGCCCAGCTGCGAAGGGAAACGCGACATGATGACATATTGCATGATGAAAAGAGTAGACCTGACTTATGGCTTATGCTACCCTTCCATCATGATGTCTCTTTAACACCTTACTAACAAGGAGCTCTGCTTTCAAAGTCACCAGACAAGAAGGTCAAGATTGGATTCTGCAAAAAAAACACTGGATTACATTTAATGGCAACTTTTTTGGAAATCTCTGCAATTAATTAATCTATGATTAATGGATAATTTGTGAACTTTTCAAACCTTGTGTATTTTGGGCCCAATATTGCACTCGCCACAATAGTGTCAAGGACTCGCGCAAACTAACGTATATCAACCCATTTTGAATGTTGCCAGCAGGGTGTGATTCGAAACGTGGGATTTTCCACCTTTCTGGTCTACATAGCTCTGCCGAATTATTTTCATCCCCGGTGGCGACACATGTATCCCCCTCCCCCCAAGTTGTGCTATTTCATTTTGATATTTTCCATTCAGTATTTAAGGTTATAAATAAGCGTTTCGGTATGGCTGGCCAAGTAGCACTATCCATGGTATTGGAAGGGGGATTTTATTCTGAAAAATTTTGTTTTGTTGTGCATGATCAAAAACATCCCTCCCCCTTTATTTTTAACAAATCGCACCCCTGTTATTAGCCCTTTAAATGGCCGTTATCAGTTGTCATCACTACCATTATAATGGTTCAGACGGAAGCAAACTGTGAAACATGTGGTTGACATTGTGGATTGAAACAAAACTACTTTAGGATTTTACTTTAGGGTTTAGGAAAAGTTCAAATAAGCAGGTTTGTAACGTAACTCAAACTACGTATGTAAGCGAAGTACGTTAAGTACTTGACGTAAGTTAAAGTAAATCAACGTGTCGACCTTTGGTTTTACAGGGGACACGAACAGGGGTCTCCTGGGTAAAAGTCCTGTGTTTGTATAACACATCTATCCATAGAACGTGACAGCCGTGAAACCAATCAGAAAAAAAAAACATTTTATTCGTCTTAATCACGGCTTTGTCCGGTGATCCCTCTATTCATTCACTCTCAGGCTCACTCGGCAACGTTCACATGATTTAACTTCACTACCAAGACTTAAATTTCACAATAATATCAAACGCGTTTTTGTCGGAACGTCAAGACAAGAGAACAACTCTGACCGAGTTTTATAACCGCCTTAAAACGATTGGGACGACAGGAGCGCACACCAACTCTAGCAAGACTCTCATAATTTAATTCCGATATTGGACATTTTGTGCGACGGTGGATTTGCTTGAAAAGTTGTTGTCGGCAATAGGATTGCTGGGCTGCCTGGTGTTTTGCCCATCAGGCCTTGCATCAGACCTCCACCCTGGCGAACACACACATTGGCCTGTAAAAATAATTATTAGTTGTCTGAACAGGTATGACTGTTGATGGTAATAGTTGATTTTGTTTAGACAAGCCAAACTTTATAAGTAATTATTGGTCAGACTGTGTAGTTAAAGCAATGCTAGTTGGTGGCACGTAAGCCTATACATGGGGGGAAATGGGGGGATTTAGAAAACAAATTTATGATAAAGAGACGTGGTGTACTTCATAAGCTGTCTACCTGTGCTACTACATTTTTTATATTTGACAGAAAGAGACAATTATACTGTTAACCGCAATTATTTCTGAGACAATTAATTGTACAGCAAATTTTGGAATTGTTACAGCTTCACACACACACACACACACACACACACACACACACACACACACACACACACACACACACAAAGCCCTACGCTGCTCATTCAGGCATCACTTAACAGAGCTGTAGGGACTGGAGTCACCCGTCCATGCAGACAGTGATTGCTCACCTGAGACCATGTTTGCCTCGAAAGTACCCCCTAAGATCAGAGTCCTCCTGATAATACTGCAGTTGTGGTCACTGAGGCATAAAACCCTCTCATCTTCCAAAACAACCCTTTTATTCAGTCCTTCAGTATTAAATGAAACTGGCAGAAAACAAAATGAAAAGGAAAACAGCATCTGGTACATGGAACATTGTGGATCAAAGTAAACCGACTTTACGTCACCATCCTGAGGCTGCAGCGAGGACACACACTCCCTTTGTCTAAATGTTTAAACAGTAAACCCAAGAGCAGATCCAGGATTCTCTGGGGGGGGGGGGAGATCTTTAGGTCTGCTCAAGCCTCTGGGTATCCCCCAGGAGGAGATGGAGGAAGCTGCTGGGCAAAAGGAGTCTGGGCTGGGGGGGGGGGTCCATCCTCTGGGGATTGTAGCTCAGACACAGATGAGCAGTGAGAGACTGGATGGAGATCATCGTTATCAGCAAAACATTGCAATTAATATAATTGACGGCATTAGTCCAACTAATCCGTTTCCTCTTCCATAAAATGAATAAATCTAGAGCTGCAAAGACTACTCAGTGTTTCCCATATGTAGGTTATACTTGGGTGCACTGCCCAGGTAGATAAAATAAAAAAAAAAATGTCAATGTATTTTCTTCCAGCACACACAGACCAGCGGTCTCCAACCCCTCCCCTCTGGGAAGTCGTGCTCCGCGTGCACAACACACAGCGTCCTGAACGTCATTTATCAGAGTTCGTTTGTTACCCCTGTCCGCGGAAGTCTCATCCCCTCCATATCTTTATTATGGAGCTAACAGGAGCTATCCGCTAACGGAGCTAAAGAGTGAACAGTATGTTTACAATCCCCAAAACGTGGAATAAAACACTTTAAAACGAACAAAGAGTTAACAAACACTGTTTTTCTAACTTTAGACAGCATTAGTCTTTATTCCTTCCTTTATTTAACAGGAGTTAGGAGGAGACAGTGTTGAGATTTTTAAAAACATGTAACCATCAGTATGGACCGCATATTAAGGTTAAGTCACATATAATATTAAGGTTAAGTCACATATAATATTAAGGTTAAGTCACATATAATATTAAGGTTAAGTCACATATAATAGCCTATTTGGGCTCCGGGTTATCATGTATTTTATCTGCTGACATTTGACAAACCAACCAGAAAAAAAGAAAAGTACTTTGGTGTTGCTTTAATGTCCTGTAGCCTAGTCATTGTTTTCAATAAATAGTTCATAAAGTTTTACTAAACCCAGCCATCCCGCGCCGTACCATCGTATGTACCTGTGGGAAACACTTAATTGATTAGTTGTCAATTAATAAAGGGGAACTTTTATATAGCATTGTCAGGTTCATACTTGTACTTTGTGATTCTACTAGAACAAGTTTCCATGCAAAACACTATTTTTCTCATACTGAAATTTGTGAAATCCATATAATAAACAATAACAGAAGATGGAAATCATTTTAAAAACGTTTTAGCTTTAGGGTTTTTGATCATTCAAGTGACAGCTTTTGTTGTTTGGTTGTTAGCTTGTAGCTAAGCTAGCAGTCTTTTCAAAAACGTTTTAGCTATCTATGATTGTTTGATTGCTAACGTTAGCTCAAAACGCCATTTGACTGACAGCCTTTGTTGTGTTTGATGCTAACTTGTAGCCAGCAGTGAACCAACTTCGTTAAGTAGTCTTGGTCCATTTTTACTGTTTTGACAAAAGAAGTCTCTTGTTAGCATCTTGTAGGCTACTTGTCGCAAAATGGCAGCGGTGCTAAATTTGTTGATATCCGCTCAGCAACCTCCGCTGTTGTTGGACTCCGGAGCCACAGACACTGACTGTAGCATGTAGCTACTATAGTTAGCAGTAGACAATAATAGTATATAGTAGCACTTTCTATAGTTTAAAAATAAATAAATAAATAAATAAAAAAAATCACAGATAAAAGGCTTTTTACCCAAATACTACATGACCAGAAATGTTTCGGGAGTAATGTGACCCAGAATTGGGGAGAATTTGAGAGCATTGGCCACCAAGATGACATAATTTACTGCCGTTAAAATGTAGTTACATGCGACAATGTTAACGTTAAAGCAGTAGTTCCTGGAGCAGATAACTAATTATAGAAGGCCGGCTTAGAGTTGTGCAACACTTAGCCAAGAGTAGTACATATATATATTTACCTCATTGTTTGACAATAGGTCCACTATAAATGAACTATTTTGATAATTGATTAATAGGTTTGAGTCTTCTTTTTCTTCTTCTTTTTTTAAGGACGTCATCTTGGGAAAAACTGGTCGACGATCGTCTTTGGTGTTATTCACCTTCTATCTTAAAGACCACAATGGAAACAAGCCTTTGGGTTTATTGTGTTTTTTTAATCCTTTTGAACACCTCTTGATTGTTGTTCAATAAAGTTTTAAAACAATCAATCGACAGATTTATCAACTTTGAAAATAATTGTTCATTGCCGCCCTAAATCAATTCTTTAATCTCTATGTTGTCATTTGGCCATCATGATAAAGTGCTGGAGGTCATTTGCTGGAGGGTTACTGGTGAGTGGGGTGTAGCACCATTGTGGGGAAAGCAATGAATATATAATATCTTCTTCTCTTGAAACAAGTATCATCAACAGCGTCCATTGAGGTAATTATCTTGTGCAGGTTACAGTGAAGCTGCTCAGTGAAGTGTAACGTGTGGTTGCACTGAGAGGCACACAACAATGTAACAGTGTTCACTAAATACTTGATTAACACGGTTATCATCCAGTGTTGTGGTTTGGGTTAAAACAAGTATGTTTATCAATTATCACATATCACAGTATTCAACAGTCTATGTTGACTTTTAGTTTCACAGGGGACAAGAACAGCGGCCTCCTGGGTAAAAGTGCTGTTTTGTTTGAACCCGTCCTCCTTCCTCCATTGTCACTCTGTATACCAAATCACAACATAAGTCAGTAGAGATTTGATATGAAGTGACACGTGAAAAACAATGCATAGTGATAACATGCAAAATGACTAAAGAAATTGGTGCCATCTGGTGATACCAGGCTGGCTCAAACCAAGTTAACTTATGCAAAGCATTTCAAAATCTAATTAAATTGCCAATTGAAACACAATTTGACCAATCTAAAACAAAATAATACTCATTTAAATTGGTGCCTTTAACTATGGAAGAAGTGACGGACTAACTATAAGATATAGTATATACTATATACAGAACTACTATAAATAGTTATGACTATATACTTCTACTTTCTACTTCTGCTTCACTCTTTTCTGTTCAGTTCAGTTGTATTGCTCCTCTCTGTGCTTAACTCCCATGGGTGCTCATTATGGAAGAGGTTTGTTTCATCTATTATTTCATTGTCGTTTGAACTTGAAGCATCAAACCCTCTAGTCCGCACGGTCTGTCAGCAGGACTAGAAACGGATGCTATTACACAGACAAACAAACCCCATTTCTTAGCACAAGCCATAATATGAACACACCTAACTGCTGCATTGTCAGCTTTTTTGGTATAGTTATATAAAAAAAAAAGTGTAGGAAGGAAAATATCGAATTGGTGCTGCAGCATCTTCCTGCTGCAGTGGGACAATCAGACAAAAAAATAAAAAAATCAGTTGGGCCTCAGTGTCCCAAGTACAATTAACCGCTATAATTAGTTTCCATCTAACCCTCATGTTGTCCTCGGGTCAAATTGACCTGTTTTCCTATATCAATGTTCTTTTTAAGTTCCCAAATGTAATTACCCAAAATAACATGATTGCTTCCACACAACGCTCTTGTGGTTTTGAAATAGTATTGAGTAAAAGTTGACATAATAATAATTATTTATACTGTTTATTGATCCCCAGTGGGGAAATTACAATTTACACTCTGTAGTAATCACTACACACAGGTCTGAAATACACACACATGCTCAGGACCTATACATGCACATGGATATGGAGAGATGCCAGATGAGTGGGCTGCTATATTAGGGTTACGTAGTGTTGAAAATTTTAAAAAAAAGTAACAAAAGCGTTGAAAGATGGGACAAAAACCGAAGAAAAAGTTAAAAACATCCATAAAGCCTCAACAGAAGTGTTGATTTTCAATTTTGACGGGAAGACAACACGAGGGTTAAAGAAGTCGATAAACATACAAGAAATAACAGTAAATAACTCTAAGGCTTTGTGTGAGTGTAAAAACGGTGGAGCTGTGGAGTAAGGTCTGGCTCCTCCACAGATACAATCCAGCATGGGAGAAAAGCTGTTTGCATTTCTTTAAGCCAATCACAATCGTCTTGGGCGGTGCTAAATTTTGGTTGCCGTGACGTTGACTCTGCTAAATAGTCTCGGGAAGGAACTTGTTTTGGTGGAACATTTGTCCCCCGCAAAAGAAAACGCCTCGTACAATATTAAATGAAGTGAACTGTTGACACAATACAGTAACGAGTTATTTGAATTAGCTGGATACATAGCTAAACCTCATTGGCTCTTACCAGTGTATCTCTGTGTGTACTTCGCTCAATCCCACCAATCGGCCGCGAAACGTCCCAGTTAGAGAGGAAATGCCGTTAACATATTCTTTGTAAATCTTTACAAGAACTCCCAGTCAAAAACAAGCGGTCCTGCCTAGTTGCAAGATCAACCTTTTCTCCAAATCTTGACATTTTAAGCATGTAGTTTGCTAGCTTGAAGTTTGTTGTTTTCCTAAAGTGAATAAGCAACACACAGACGGTATGTATTCATACTGGTTATAGAATAGAAAGCCTTTATTGTCATTATACACAAGTGCAGTACCTGTGCAACGAGATTGAAGCAACCCCTTTACAGTGTCAACACGAAATATAAAAATATAAAGTATAGGTAGTGCTGGTAGTACACTGGTAGTACCAGTAGATGAAAATAACTCAATACAATTCAAGTACAATTTTGAGGTACTTGTACTTTACTTGAGTGTTTTCAATTTATGCATCTTAATACTTCTACTACACTACATCTCAGAGGAAAATATTGTACTTCTTATTCAACTTCACTGCAGTTCCACCTCTAAAAAGTACTGTGGCAAAACAAACCAGTCCTGATGCGTGTGCACATTTTGGTACGTTCTTGTGTCTGTTTAAGCCTCAAAAACACGTTTGAATGGTAAAAATAAAACTAATGATAATAATAGTTCCTTCAGTTTCACAGTCGGTGCTCGGGTCCTAATAACTTTTGTTACGTCAACGCTTCACTCCCACACTACTCTGGCATTTCTGAGCCGTTAAAAGGGAGACGTTTGGAAACAATGATGTCCAAATTTAAAGTATGAAAACTCTGAGGTTGCTTTGGAATCTGGACAGGAAGAAACAGATACCTTTAGCATAGTGTGTGTATGTACAGATTAATAAACGGTGGTGTGCACTGAACAATTTCTCTGGGTCTGGGATCTCTCCACATGATGCCCCGAGACCTTTTTGTGTGTGTGTGTGTGTGTGTGTGTGTGTGTGTGTGTGTGTGTGTGTGTGTGCTTCCTGTTGGTTCATTAGGAGGCGGCCAATGAGACAATGCTTGTCTCTGCTAACAAAAGACACATTAATAGCTCCTCCTGCTGAGAGCGCTCTGCTTAGATGACTCAATCACAGCACAGGGATCGCGTTCGTGTGTGTGTGTTTTGTCTTTTTGGCATATTTGTTGAAGCCTGTTTTGTGTGTTTTTGGGATGCGCAAATGAATGCATTGCTCCTGTGTATGTGAGTGTGTGAGGTTTCAGTGTTTTAACCTCCAAACTTGTGTTTTTACTCAAAAGGGTGAGCTTTGTCTCTTTCTCTCTTGCTAAAATGTGCACCTCGCAATAACTGTCAAGTACCAAAAGCTGATTACTATTAACATTTTATCACTATCAATATTGTATGCCAATATCTCCTCCTAAATCCTACACACTGCTCCTTTAAAAAAGGTCTGAGGGTGGATTTTCATGTGGCTCAAAATGTAAGCTGTATTTATGTAAGGATGCCAATTTTTTATTTCTTTTTTATGTTTCTGCAGATACAATGCTGCTCCCAGCGAGCGTTGCGATTGGCCTGCTGTGCCTTTGTCATGCCGGAGGAGCGTGGGGTTTCGCACGTCTGCTGGACGACGTGGAGCTACGCTCGGCTTTCTCGGTTGCACGCACCAACAGCATGGAGGGCGGGCCCAAGATGACAGTGACCTTTGACGCCGTTTATGTCAACATCGGCGGGGATTTTGACCCCAAGGCCGGCTTGTTCCGCTGCCGTATCACCGGGGCTTACTACTTCTCCTTCACAGTGGGAAAGTTTCCGCACAAAGACCTGTCAGTGATGCTGATGAAGAACAGGAACGAGGTGCAGGCCATTGTGTACGAGGAAAACGCTGGGGAGGAGAGGAAGGTAGGTTTCACACCTCTGAATCACCGCTCATACTCACTAGACAACCCAGTCTTACAGCAGTTCGTCAAATTTTTCACGGACACGTTTATCTCGATTTTTTCGTGATCAGCACATTTTGTAAACTAATGTACTTCAATAGAAGGCATCTTTCGTGATCACGACACAATTCTTTCTGCCGGTCGGGCTGCAGTAGAGAAGCTGTATACAGCTTAAGTATTATTGGTATTTTTAGCCCAATAACCGCTGTTTTAATCAACATCAATCATGAGATCTTATCATGGTTTATATGTATTTATTTTAATGTTATTATTCTTTTTGCCAGGGAAGCTGGATTGCTTTGTTGTTTGATATCTTTAAAACTATAACGCATCTATCCACATTTATTTAGATGTTATCATGGTATTCATTTCTTTATTTTAATAAAAATGTCGGTGTTATTACTGGTGAAATATTACAGTAAGCTGTAAGACAGAACACTACGATATGGGCAGAGCGGGGCGTATTCAAAGCAGATATCCCACAATGCATAGAGGGCATTCATATTAGAGAATCGGACAGCGATCAGTCGGTCTTTAACAACGGTATCGCTTCAATGTAAATATTTTATCAGTGGCTTTGTCACGGGCAACAACACGTTGCTCAGATTTGTTCCAGTAAGTTACGCAACGTAATAACGTTTAAAAAAAAAAAAAAAAAAAAAAAAGTGGGAATACTGCGGAAGTGACGTAGTAATTAGTGTTGGTACAGTGGCTTGAGAAGGGCTAAACACCCATGCTAAAGTTGATTAAAAAGAGGAATAAAAAAATATCTTTTGGAAATTGATCTTAATGCCTTAATTCAAAAGAAATTTGAAAAATCAAACCTTTTAAGGACACCAATTTTCTTTGTATGAATGAATAATGTATTGTAAATTCATACATGTTCTTCCTTAAATACAGGGGGCATAATTATACACACCACTATGTTAAATTCCCATAGAGGCAGATTTTTATTTTTAAAGGCCAGTTATTTCATGGATCAGGATACTATGCATCCTGATAAAGTTCCCTTGGCCTTTCTTTCAGCCCTCTGTAGTTTAAAGAAGAACATGTATTTATTTACAACACATTATTCATTTATAAAGAAAACTGGTGTCCTTAAAAGGTTGGATTTTTCTAAATTTTTGAATTAAGATATTAAGATCAATTTCCAAAAGATGTTTTTTTTTTATTTCTCTGTGTGTGTGTGTAAACTTTCTCAATCCACTGTAGGTGTATTTGAATAGCTAGGTTAGCCACTTCCACTTTGCTACCAGATTATGTGCTAAGCTAAGCTAACCCTGGCTCCGGCTGAGCTTCTCATCCAACTCTTGGTAAGACAGCGTAGAAGGGGCATTTTTAAAAATGTCAAAATCCAAGTAAGCCTCTGGTTCAAACAATGACTGAATTATGTTTCAGGGTTGTTTATTTTCCCTCTAAGGAAATGTTGAAAATGGTCTTTTAATGATGTCAAAGCTCTTCAACGGCGTCCCAACGGCTCTTATCACAGAGGTTGCGTTTGTCTTTTGGGTGGGGAGTTAAAGCCAAACAGAGGGGATTACAAACCAAAATCCCCTGAACGCAACGCTACCTGAGGTATATAATCAGATTATGTTTGGTGTCCATGTAAAACAGACTCTTTGGATATTAAAGCCTGCTTCAACCCTCAGGTGCAGAGCCAGAGTGTCATGCTGCAGCTGGAGTTCGGTGATACAGTCTGGCTCCGTCTCCATGGTGACCCTCGCTACGCGCTCTACAGCAACACAGGACACTACACCACCTTCAACGGCTACCTCGTCTACCCCGACACCTACGGCTTCCAGACACACCACCACCAACATCATCCTGCCTCCAACTCCCACAACACCCCACAGTTGAATAGCAACCAGGACACAGAGCACGTCAGATCTGGAACGAGAGACATGGTGGCAGTGGTGGTTGAAGAGGAGAAGGAGTTGCAACGTAGGGAGGAAGAGGAGGATGAGGAAGACGAAGAGGACGACCAAAGATCTGCCTTCTCGGTGGGGCGCACCCAGAGCATCGTGGGAGTCAACCAAGTGGGCATACCGCAGCACCAGCCGGTCGGCTTCGACACGGCGTTCGTCAACATCGGAGAAGACTTTAACGTGACGGAGGGTGTTCACTTGCCGCGTTCCCGGCGCCTACTACTTCTCCTTCAACGTGGGCAAGCTGCCGCAGAAGACGCTGTCCGTCAAGCTGATGAAGAACCACCTGGAGGTGCAGGCGATGATCTACGACGACAGCCAGGGCGAGAAAGCTCTGCAGAGTCAGAGCTTAATGCTGTCGCTAAAAACCGGCGACACCGTCTGGCTCTACTCCCACCAGAGAGATGGTTTTGGGGCCTACAGCAACCACGCCAAGTACATCACCTTCACTGGCTTCCTGGTTTATCAGGACTTCCCCAACACTACCACCACCACCAGTAGCAGCCAATCACATGCAGAGAAGAAACCCTAGCTACAGCACATGAGCTAGGGACTGAACGTTGTAGGAGGAATTCATGCAGAGTGGAAAAAGTCTCCATTGTGTGCAGAGTGGTCATCTTGGACGCTTCCTCTTCATATGAATTCCTTTTGCAAAAAACAGAGGGACCTTGGACTGAGTGTAGAGCTAAAATGGAAAATATCTTCAATCTCCAGCTAATGTCTTTCCAGGATATAACTGTATCACACACAAATGTGGAACCTTACATGGCAGTAACGTCAACTCTAATTGAACATTTCACTCTGTAATGGAAACTCAAGTCATTACCTGCTCACCTCTGTGCCAGCCGAACTCTCGTTTAAGTTAGAAGCATTGCACCTCCGTGTCATTGAAATTCATAGCAGAACTATCCTGTGTCCACTAAAGTGGAAAGACTAAAGTGTTTCATATTTAAAATGATTAATAGTGGGTTCAAAAGTTGACACATTCTTTGGTGGAAGAAAGTTAGTTACAGAATCTCCCTTAAGATGATAACAAAATGGCAATTCAGTCCGATTATCAGGCTCAACGAATATGGTGATTAAATAAATTGAATGCACGTTGTATGCTCTTTTTAAACTAATTGAATTAGCAGCAGGTGGGGTTTGCTCATCCTACATACTGTACATGAAGGTGGGGAGGTCACAGTTTTTATTCTGAAGTGAAATAGTCCTGCATTTGTTATCCTCGTCAAAAACTGAATGACTCTGCTCGTATATGTAAAAAGTCACTTTACTGTCTTTATGTCTTTAGAGGCATGTTAAACTGGTATGAACAGTGCGTTTTGTGTCAAAATGAGTTTTTTTATTTTATTTTGAAGTGTTTCTCACTGGTACTCTGCCACAGCGGTAGCAGAGGGCAACAGGATGAAACTGTTTAGGAAAAGACTGCATATCCATCCCGTACCAACTGTTGACCACATGCTACCTCTGGGCCTGCGGGGATCTGGACCATAATTTGATTTCTAATTCTAGCAGCAGTTTAATTCATTTCTTCAGATGGCGACCACTGTGGGGAAAATTGAACAGCTTCTCCCAGGCCACTGTAATATGCATGTCTGTTGAATTTCACGCTGCCGGGAGAAAGATGATGCGGTTCAAATTGTAATGAACCTTGACTTTATGAAATCACCTTCTTTGTTGGAGAAGCACTATATGGAATGATACTTTGCTGTGATTGAACGTTTACTTTTTTAATAACAGTTAACTGGAGGGAATTTCTTGAAGAAAAATGTATTGATTCAGCTAGGGACAGCACTAACTGCAGTTTCATGAGATTAATTTCTGTTGCCAACTCAATACAATAAAAGTGTGTTCGGTGCTCAAGGCATTGAAAAACGACATTTAAAGAAACACTTATTGTGGCCGGGTTGGCTGAGTTAGTAGAGCAGGCGTACATACACACAGGGGTTTATTCCCCGACACAGAGGTCCAGGGTTTGAGTCTGACCTGGGACGATTTCCTACATGTCTTCCCCTTTTCTCACCTAGCTGTCCTGTCCATTAAAGACAAAAAGCCCAAAAAACAATCTTAAAAAAAAAGATACACTTATTATTTTTCAGTCAACAACAGACCAAAGTTTCACCGCATTAACTTTCCAGCCAAACAAATGAGACACAGTTAGAGACATTTGAGTATTTAGCAGACAAGCATTCAGACCAGTGCACTTCAACGAAGCAAAACATTAAAATGAAGGCATCTTGATATATTTACTGTGAAATATCTCAAATAAAAACACCATAGAGACAGAATGCATTTAAGTCCCGCCCTGGAGAAATCAACTCTCCGCTCTGTATTGACTTGTATGGCGTGACGGTGCCGCCTCGTCATTGCCGTCTGCTAGCAAACAACAGAAAAATGCTTAAAAGCTGCTGTGTGGCTATATGCACTACAAACAGGGTAAAGAACTCAAAACTTAAGTTATTATAAGCTGCCAAACCAAAAAATTTGTTTTTATAAAGACCAAAGTGAGGTGAGGAATCAGCAGGAAGAATGGGAAGACACTAAGCTAACGTTATGACAATTGTTATTTGTGCAGCAAGCATTTTGTTACCAAGTCAGATATCCAAATGTCCGTTTTAGGCTAACTATATTTATGTATGTTAAGCTAAAACATTTCAACAGCATGTGACTCGTGTTACAGTGGAATGTGGATAAATCAGATAGCTATGCTGCATTATGTTTGCCTTAGCTTGCTAACATTGAGCTAACATTAGCTTACCAACAGCTAACTTGTCCTCTCTGATACTGACTCTGAACAAAGGTTGCTAAAATAATCCTTCGACATGCTTAAATCTAATGGGTTTTGGTAGCTCCAGGGACTTTTACTAGCTCCAGGCACTTGGTTAGCGTTTCCGTTCGCTGCATTTTGTGGCACCGATTGTTTTGCCCTCCGGTGGACGTGGCTTTGACGCGATGAGCTGCGTATTTTTCAAGATAAATCTGAAAGTGGGGCGGCCTCTAGCTCAACCAGTAAGAGTGTGCGCCCCATGTAAGCTATGTCCTTGGCAGCGGCCGGGGGTTCGAATCCAACCTGCGGCCATTTACTGCGTGTCATCCCATTCCTGTCTATCCACTGTCACTATCGAATAAAAAGGAAAAAGAAATTATAATAATTTCTAAAAAAGCCGCTTCACACCTCTGAAAACTAATAAGAGACTTCCCACTCTCCCCCAGGCCTCTCTTCACTCTACACCGTTACTAATCGACAATTTCCTGTCCTGTATGGCTACACTGACTTTGAAGAAAGCGAGAGCATTTTTGGAAAATGAGATGCTAATTTCTTTTTCACAGTAAGAAAGTATACTGCGAGTTTGCCTCATTTCAGATAATGTATTCTGTCACAGTCTGACCTGTGGTGGTTTCTCTATTTCAGCCTCAGTGAGAGTTCAGTGCACAGAGGTGGACTTTTGATTGCTTCAGTTTTACTTTAACAAGGCAGACCTGAGCCAGTTCAGCAAGTCATGATTAGAACTCGTGTTGTGTGAAGTGACTTGAGCATAACTCATCTGAAGCACTTGTGTGATGCATGCATGTAACTGAAACAACAAAAAATTGAAAAGATACTTTCCCGTGACTGCTGAGCAGCTTCACGGGCCCCGTCGAAGACGCCTGTTTACTGTGTATTTTTAATCAAGTGAATTCACCGTGCAGTAACTGACAATATGTTGGATGTTTTCTGGTCTGTGCTTCTTCTTTTTCCCTGATAATACTGATGGAAGATTGATCATTGTGTATTAGAAACTAGGTCGAGAAGACATGAGTCAAAATGTGGTTGAAAATTCTTCCAAAATAAGCAATTGTGTATTTCTCAAAAAGCACACAGCTAACCATGATGGGAAAAATAACAAAGAATAACATTTTGATCCATGTCTTGTTTTCAGTAGTCTGGCTCATGTTGACTCTTTGAAATGTTTTCAGTATTTCTTTCATGTAAAATGAATGCTTCAATAAAAGTGTTTGACAAAACAAAAAAAAAACAACAACAGGAAATGTACAGCCCGAATTCTTATAGCATCCATGATGTGAACCAGAGGTACATTTACTCAAGTACTGGACTTAAGTACAAGTTCAAAGTTATACTTTAGTTTTTCCATTTTATGCTACACTTCTACTCCACTTCACTTAAAAAAAAAGGTAAATATTGTACTTTGTACTTCACTGCTTTTTTCTTGACAGCTTTAGTTACTTTTCATCCCCTTCCCGTCAGGTGAAAACCATGTATCTCCAGATGAGATGATCTTGAATGTTTGTGATAAACTGAAGGAGGCTTTATGTGTTGAGAATATTCTTTTACTTCTTAAACTACATAAAGTCTTTAAAAAGCCTCTGGGATCAGCTGGAAAATGCAGCGTCACAAAGCTGAAAACAGGGCTGTTTCCTCGTGACACCTTGAAAAGTTGGCTTTTTAGAGCTAGGTGGACAGGACAGCGAAGCTGCAAATTATGATGATCTTATAGAATATGATGCATTGCTGTAGATGAAACTACACAACAGTATATAAAAACAAACAAAAAAAAAGACTTAAAATTAGCACAACCTTAAACATCTACAGCAGGAAAAAAGCAATCTGAATACTTCTTCCATCACTGATGCAAACTCAGATGAAAGCAGCTTTCAGAGAAATGTAATCTTTTTTGAGGTTATATTGTGTAATGCAGCACCATCTGCTGGGCAGCATGGCAGATTTGTGGGACAGCAAAAAGAGACAGAAGAAGAAAAAGACATGTTAGTCACTCACTTCGAATACATTTCAGATATCCACAATCAAAATTAATCTTTGGATCCTAATTAATACAAAAAGGCACTGAAGACAAATGTTACAAAGGGCTTTTACATAAATGGACAATTGTTTTGTTTCTTTTGCCAAAGGTGCACCAGTTTGGGACATTTTACAAGAGGATTTAGCAATATTTGAATCTTATGACAGTTAGCGGGCTCTTTGCTTATTTTGCCACACCGCTGTTAATCTCATACAGTCATAATGACGCAGAATGGCTGAGTTATTGTTAACCCTTGTGAGGTTAACAGCCAATGTTCCCGGGTCTGGTGGACTCATTAAATTATTAGGCTTTTAAATTAATGCAGACATAACAATTTATCTAAAAATACTTAACAGATGTCTACTTTAGCTCAATTACCAATGATATAGAATACAAAATCCAAAAGACTCAAAAATGGATTTAATATGAATTTATTTTTACAGATATGTCAAAGCCAAAAAGTGAAAAATAGAAAACTTCTCAAATACATCACACACATACTTGAAATAACTATATACATAAATCTATAGAAATAAGTAATAATAAATTGTTCAGGGTGTGAAATGGATTAAAAGAGGCCCTGGTTTTGCTTTGACACAGCTACAGCCGTCACAGGGTCAAAATATCATTGTAGAGTTTGGCGTCTACGGATTCGTCTTCTTATTGGCTAAAAAGGTAGGAGGGTCTCGTAACATCTAGTTTTAACTGGTCCGAGCAAATGTCAATCTCCCGCACGTGGGACTGCCATCTGTCAGCGTTATGTTTCGTTTACCCCAGGGTTCTCCCAGGCTCCCGTGTACGAATTGGCTCATATGAGGATCTGTAGAGGATCACATTGGAATCTGTAGACCTCAGAGAATACAGTGATACCCACATCGAGCATGTGGCAGCCTCTTTTTCCCTTGAAATTCGGCCAGAAACTTCAAGATTGTGAGGCGAAACGACGATTTTTACTTAAATAGGCTACAATTAAAATCACTTTTGTACAATGTAGATACTTTTTTTTTTTTTTAAAGTGGGTTATTTGAAAAGTTGTTGACAAAACATTACTGTGTTTTAACAAACAAAACAAAAAAATCATACATGTATATGATGAAGAGGATATATGAAATACTTAATATAAATGACACCTATGGGCTACAAAATTAAGTGCTTTAACATGTCAACATACACACTTTGCACCACAAAACTCTGATGTCAATAGAAACTATACATTCTTATCCATAGAGGCACTTTGGAGCCTGTTCATGCAACTGACTATCAATTTGAAATATACAACCGCCTTCCTCGGTGTAGCCTCAAAAGAATTAAAAAGATAAACTCAGACCAATAGGCCTGAACAAAATGGCCGAGAATATATGACAACCGGGCACTGCAGCGGGAGCAACCAACATTGATGAAGTTCAGTACTTCTAATTGAATCAACAGCAGAATAACACATCACCCTAGCAAACTCACAGAGGTGTATATACAACCTAAACTCTGCCACACACACACACACACACACACACACACACACACACACACACACTACAACAATCACAAGATTGTACTCACTTGAATGTCGTCTGTGGTCGTGCACTGAGAAGTTCTCCTCAATCTGCTCCAGGTTCAACTTCTCTGCTCCTTAATTCTCAATCAAGATATAGCCTAATGTAATTCTGTGTGGGACGGCCTACTAAGTGACATGACACCTAAATTAAATACCATTCATTATAACCAGTCACATATTGTCACAATCAGCAGAAATGCATCACACCTCAGAGAGGATCCACCATGGCATGAGCATTTTAGCATTTAGCATGTTAGCCACACACAGCATGCACCTGTTGGGTGTGCTGATTTGGGTCACTTAGCATCTTCTTCTTCTTCATTTAATAAAGAAGAAGTATGCCGCCACCTTCTGTATCGGAGTATGCAACAACATGTGCCTGTTAAGTTCACAATCTATTGGAGAGAGGGGTCACTTAGCATGCTAACCGGGTGGAGCATTAAGTCCAAGTGGGTAAGCCAACGTTAGCATTCCTTTGACTGCCATTCATTTTGGCGTCACTTTGAGAGTGAATAACTTTAAATCTGAAGCGTTTAAATATTCTATTTGTCCGATGTTTATTTCTAAAGCAACATGACAATGTATAAAAGGCTCCATTGCCTTGTAGCTTGCTGTCGAATAGTCAACAACTCACCGTATTGTCAGGAGAAGCTCGCAGACAGTTTGGACTTACATTAGCTGTTTGGGTTTAATTACTAATGCTAACTAGCATGTTAGTTAGCAGTAATTTGTCTGTGCCTATGTTAATGTTAACTAGCATGTTAGTTAGCAGTAATTAGCCTGTATCTATGTTAATGTTAACTAGCATGTTAGTTAGCAGTAATTAGCCTGTGTCTATGTTAATGTTAACTAGCATGTTAAATAGCAGTAATTAGCCTGTATCTATGTTAATGTTAACTAGCATGTTAGTTAGCAGTAATTAGCCTGTGTCTATGTTAATGTTAACTAGCATGTTAAATAGCAGTAATTAGCCTGTGTCTATGTTAATATTAACTAGCATGTTAAATAGCAGTAATTAGCCTGTGTCTATGTTAATGTTACCTAGCATGTTAGTTAGCAGTAATTAGCCTATGTCTATGTTAATGTTACCTAGCATGTTAGTTAGCAGTAATTAGCCTGTGTCTATGTTAATGTTACCTAGCATGTTAAATAGCAGTAATTAGCCTGTGTCTATGTTAATGTTACCTAGCATGTTAGTTAACAGTAATTAGCCTGTGCCTATGTTAATGTTACCTAGCATGTTAGTTAGCAGTAATTAGCCTGTGCCTATGTTAATGTTAACTAGCATGTTAGTTAGCAGTAATTAGCCTGTGCCTATGTTAATGTTACCTAGCATGTTAAATAGCAGTAATTAGCCTGTGTCTATGTTAATATTAACTAGCATGTTAAATAGCAGTAATTAGCCTGTGTCTATGTTAATGTTACCTAGCATGTTAGTTAACAGTAATTAGCCTGTGCCTATGTTAATGTTACCTAGCATGTTAAATAGCAGTAATTAGCCTGTGTCTATGTTAATATTAACTAGCATGTTAAATAGCAGTAATTAGCCTGTGTCTATGTTAATGTTACCTAGCATGTTAGTTAGCAGTAATTAGCCTATGTCTATGTTAATGTTACCTAGCATGTTAGTTAGCAGTAATTAGCCTGTGCCTATGTTAATGTTAACTAGCATGTTAGTTAGCAGTAATTAGCCTGTGCCTATGTTATCTCCTAACATATACCTCCCTCTCCGTCTCTGCTGATGGGGAATGATTGAGATTTCTCTTGCACAGCTACCAGAAGACTTACAGCTTTCAGACAGGTTGCTCACGTCACATCTACGTCTTCCAGCTCAGTTGGAGGCTGCGCAGTAACGCTCAGCATCACCGGGAAAGAGCTTCTAATAGACTCCACTGGTCTCCGTCCAGAGCAACGGGACCTGATGGTCCATTTCTTTAACTGTCTATGATTAAATCACTGCCTAAATAAAGTTTTAGTTTTAGCATTAAAACTTGATAAACCATTGCTACGGCCACGGAAGGCTTGTGTCATGTGGACGCCGACAGTGTTGTTGTCATTACTTAGAATTCCTCATGGGGGCGACAGAAACTACGCACTATACCTTTAAAGGTGCAGTAAGCACATGCTGCCTCCCCCTACCATCAACTGTCTCTGCCTGTTGCTGATTGGCTGGAATACCGTTTTGTGGCTCGTGCACTCCTTTCTGTTTGTTTTCCATTTATACAGCCACGCTAGGTGACTATGAGGAGATATTTGCTGGATTAATATAACTTATTATACCTTTAAGGTAGACAGTAATGCTCATGTCAGCTGTCAACCCATAATGCCCTGACATGCCCCGACGTTTTCTTAATACATCTGTGGCCCTGACCTGCCAAATAGTTGGATTCTCGCGAGATCTTGTGAGATCACAAGAACCCAGCTGCAGTAACAGTTAAGTAATGACCCAATTTTTTAGTGAACATTTTTTTTTTCTCCATATTGCAGAGAAATTTATGTAGTCTAACTTACTTGAGTCTTTTCATGCCACTTCTAATTTTCAAAGGAAAATATTGTACCTTTTACTCCACTACATTTGACAACTTGTTACTTTACAAATTAAGATTTTTGTACAAAAACCATGGAAATTATAAGTAGAAGGTGGAACAATAATCCAATTAAACAAATGACCATTTTGGCAATCAGTTAGTCATTGCCAGCTTCACAAATGTGGATTTGCTTTCCCTTTTGGACTGAAGGGGTCACTTAGGGCTGACGCTATTCCTCACCGTTTTTAAAAACAATCTATTGATTAATGGAGAAAAAAAAGTTCATTAGTTCAATATGAGCTCCACCTCAACGAACTACAACAGTAAATGTATTTCATTACTTCCAACCCTGACCAAAAGTATGTGTCCACCCCTGGTTAGAGTCCATTTTATTCTATCTCCCAAGAAGTTTGAACGCCACAGCACAGCATACGATACATATAAAAAAAATATATTTTAAAACTAAATAAGTGTGTCCCTGCAGCCAGGTGGAAACATCTGCTGGGAACCAGAAGAGGGGAGGCTGTTCCGGCAGCAGATTAATGCTCATGATTTAAAACGATATGTTCAACAATCACATATGGGTGTAAAGTTTGGTCGTCCACATACTTTTGACCATAAAGGGTTTTTAAAATGACACATTTTACAGTCTTGCAAAAACCAAAACTCCACATAAATCCTTTTGAAGTTGGTTTTATTAGTATTTTTATTTACATAAATATTTTAAGTGGGTTTTGTTCAGGATGCTAGGAGTCCCAAAACGACACTAAGAGACAGAACGTGGCGATGAAACAGAGGGACGTCATTTCTTCTCAGGGGGGGGGGCGGCGTCTCCAGCCTCCAGTTTGGGTGCGGCCTCTTTGGGCTCCCTGTAGGCGGGGAACACCTCCCAGGGCGTGTTCAGGTCAAACTTCCTGAACTCCTGCGACAGCTCCACAGGCTCCGCCACGACACGCTTCACTTCATCGTCATAACGCACCTGCAGAGGGAAACATGCTTCAGTTTGCAGGTTGTTGCAATTCAAGTAACCCCTGTGTTGTCCTCGGCTCAAATTTGACCCAGAAATATCAGAAATATGGGTTTCTTAACAACCAAACTGCCCCAAAATAACTTGGATGCATGTACATTGTACAGAACTCATAAAACACATACATCCAAGTTCTGTGCTGTGTTGTCCTCGGCTCAAATTTGACCCGTTTTAAAGGTTTTTATATAAAATATGGGTTTCTTAACAACCAAACTGCCCCAAAATATGCATATGCATGCATGTACATTGTGTAGAACTCATACAACACATACATCCAAGTTCTTTGCAGGTAAGATTGATTACATTGAATTTTTGGTTGTTTTATTTAATTTCATGGCATTTGAAAAGGAAATGGTTCCAAAACAGCATCCTCATCACTCAGCATCCTCTGGTCTTAACTATTATTAGTCATAATAATTAATATCGGCTTATTTTCAAACTCAAAAATTAGATAGGTCATTTTATTAGGTTTATTGACCATGAACTAAAGAAAAGTGTTACGTACAAAAACATTTAAAAAAGCATAAAAAAGCAAAAGAAAATACCCGCATTTTTCAATTTTTACCCGAAATGACAAGTTTATGGACGATGGTGCAGACACACAAGGGTTAAATGTTTTAATTTGATGTAAAAGTACTTAAAGTGTTGTCATGGTTATAGTTGATACATTTCAACGACTAAAAATAGGGATGTCCTGATCAGCTTTTTGGGCCGCCGATCCAGATCCGATTTCTAAAATATTGAATATCTGCCGATAGAGTCCTGATCGGCTCACTCCGTTTTTACAAAAACTTAACAAAAAAATAACCAAGTTAATAAAAGTAACTAAAAGATGTATTTTGCTTAATCGTTCAACGCAGTGCATTTTTTGTAAAACTCATATATAAAATCAACTTCAACTTAGAATGGTGTATGATTGGGGGGGGGGGATTGGGCCATATCGGCTCCCACCCGATACTTCCCAAACGTGATCGGGACGTCCCTAACCACAAATTCTCAGGTCTTGGTGGAAAATATAAAAAACAGAACTACATGAGAAGCCTTTTTTGTCATGACATCCTGATAAAATGATGATTTTTGGTCAAAAAATTATGATTTTTGGTCAATTTCTTTCAGAGGATGAAAAAGGATGAATTGGGTACTGTGTTAAATTAATAATGCATCCTTTCAACTGTTTAGGCCATGCATTATAATTTCTCAGGATACATTATCATGAGCTCAATAAAAAAAAAAATACAAATCACAGGATCAGCTGAGAAAAAGAACTAAACCGTGCACACAGAATACAAATCCGTTCCCTTTGTTTTTATAAACGTGAGCAAAGTAGGAAAGATATTCACAGATTTAATTTGTTTGTTAACCCCCAGAGGGGAAATTACAATTTACACTCTGCGTACACACTTTGTTAGTAAATCACACACAGGCCTAAAATACACACACATGCTCAAGACCTATACATACACTAATGGAGAGATGTCAGAGTGAGTGGGGGGGGGCTGCCAGCTGAACCAGCGCCCTGAGCGGGTGGGGGGTATGGTGCTTTGCTCAAGAGCACCTGGCAGTGCCCAGGAGGTGAAGTGGCATCTCTCCAGCCACCAATCCACACTCCGTATTTTTTGGTACATATGGGGACTTGAACCAGTGACTCTCCAGTTCCCACCCAACTCCCTACGGACTGAGCTACTGCCACCCCCTAAGAAATGTGTGAATTATGAAACCGTACGCACCTGTTTCTAAAACCGAGGGAACGGAATTGTATTCTGTGCATGGGTTAGTTTTTTCTTTTTTTCCAGCGGACCCCAGGGGGGCTCAGTTTGAGATTATAGGCGACTGGGCAGAGCTTCCATCCTGTCTGCAGCATGTAAAATCACACAACTTACTGACTCGACGTGTTGCTGGCAGAACTCACCTCTACGTATCCTGAGAGAGGGAAGTCTTTCCTGAAGGGGTGACCCTCGAAGCCGTAGTCTGTCAGAATACGCCTCAGGTCTGGGTGGTTGGCAAAGTACACGCCAAACATGTCCCATACCTGCAGAAAAACACACACACACACACACTTTTACTCTCTCCAAAAGTCAGTGGAATTAAGTAAACACTGTGGTGACTCTCCAGAACGGGCCTCACCTCCCTCTCGTACCAGTTGGCGGCCATGTGGACCGGGACCGCGGAGTCCACCGGTGTTAACTCATCTGTGTACGTCTTAATGCGGAGACGAGAGTTGTAGCGCAGCGACAGCAGGTGGTACACAATCTGTAACACACACACACACACACTTCAGAAAGCTTGCTAGATGATATGCTTCTCAGATTGTCAGAATGGCCCCTGCACATAAATACTTACATTCTAACCCTAAAACATATAGTTTTAGGGGAGAATGTGAGCGTTAAATAAAAGACACATAATGCTTTCCTCAAATAAATGCCTTCTGGGGACAGAATTTGAAGTTGGAAAAAGATTACAACTTGCAATACATTGCAGAATATGTTTAAAATCGCAATAATATCATATTGTGACAGAAGTATGATAATATCGTATCGTGGGGCCTCTGGTGATTCCCACCCCTAATACAAAGGTTAAACCAGACAAGAGACAAAGATCCCTCTGAGCAACAGTTGAATAAGAAGAGAAGAACTCAACAGTAGTTGCTCAGCATCTAAACAGGTTCCTGTTTCAGTGTCAAGTCCACAATAAGGCAGCCAATGAGAAGCTGGAATTAACAGCCAACGTGTTGCACAAGGAGTTAAAAGACATAGGCAGTTTCATGAGTCTTACATGTCACCGTTTGTGACATGTTTTAGGTGCGTGTGCGGTTTGTGAGGGCTACCTCAAAGCGGTTCTGCCGGGTGGGGACGTCCACAGCTGTCAGATCAATCATGTTCCTGAACTGGCTGTTGGTGTGATCCCTCAGGAAGGTCAGGACAGGGATCACTCCGTCAGGATGGATCATCACCTCCAGCTCGTTATAACAGGTCACCTATACACACACACACACACATTTTCAACCCTCTTGCAACTATCCTATTGGCATCTTGGTGGATTCAAATATCAGGCCGTTCATTACGACTTCACTGCTTTGACACAGTCCGTAGCAGGAGGCACAAGGAGACGATCCGCTCTGATACTCTAATGAACTGACCTGGACCTGCTGGATATATTTGGGCATCATCTCCGCCACGTACTCCCCGAACGCTGCCAGCTGGCTGTGAGTGACGGCATCCTTGGGCCTGATGGTGGCTGCATTAAGGACAGAGGAGACGAGAGGTTTATAACGACTGTACACTGCACAACTCTCCTGTCCTAACAACTCATCATTAACAATGCAAAAGAAGTCGCCGTGTGACAATGTGCTCGAGTGACTATTTCAAGTGTGAAGTAGGAAATAAGGCTGCACCATATAGTGTAGTAGACACTAATACCAAGGTGAGATCTGAAATAAAGCTTCATTCGACCAAGTCTTTTAAGTATTTATTCTTTGTGCAAAGAAGGTTCAGTTCATCATGAGAGTCTGAAAGAATCACTTTCTTATTAACCCTCTCCAAGCTGAAAACAGTGGGGCGGGGGGGGTCAAATTAATAGCCCTTCGGACTATCAGTCCATCTGACCGCCAAATCTGTTACTATAATGGGAGGTGGAGAAAAGCCAGTCTCTGCACTTTAGATAAACAGAAGAACATAAGTAAAGGTAAAGAGTTCACACAGCTAAAAACTTAAAAACAAGTCAATAGTAAGATGTGTTAATAGACAAATATGTGATTTCCATTACAATAGCGTTGTTGAATATTGAGATGATGATATAACTTTGCATTACACGTCATTTAGCTGATGTTTTTATCTAAAGCGACTTACAATTACTATAGAGGTCAGAGGTCACACGCCTCTGGAGCAACTAGGGGTTGAGTGTCTTGCTCAGGAACACATTGGCGATGTATCGTTCATGTATCGCTGTGGGAATCGAACCCCGGGATTCCACACCAAAGGCATGTGTTATATCCAGTAGTGTAGTGGTGACCCGTCATGGCAAAATGTCTGCCGCCACGGTATCAGAAATAGGGCAGACGCACAATGTGTATGTGTATCCAACATTAAAGACGATATCGAGCCCCATTTATCGATGTCAATATAATATAGATATTAATATATTAACCAGCCCTGGTTAGTTAATGTGTACTCACTAGTGATGCTAACCGTGATCCCTCTGCTTCGAGGCATGTATCAAAGACATGAACCAAGTTGGAATGGAGCTTTGTATCAGAGCTTAATTCGTTTTGTGATAATCACGTGACCAGTGACGTCCGAAGCTACGTTTCACACACACTAGAACCTGACCAGTAAAGGATTTTAAAAGCCGAAAGGAACATTTGGTTATTTAAAAATCCAATATACGCATTACAAAAAAACAGATTTCCTTAACATTAGTCATATGTAGTCATTTATGAGTTCTCACTAAAATAATATGATAATTTGTTTTATTGTCACAACAGAGAAACATTAAAGTTCTGATAAATACAATGTAGAAAAATACAAAGTTAAGATATGACATTTACAACAAAAACACATTAACAAAAAATAATAAATAAATAAATAATAATAAATCAGTGCTGCCAACTGGGACGTTGTAGAGTGGACAAACTGTGCAACACCATGGTTGACCGTCAGTTTTTATTTTTTAAATATTCATTTATTAGAATAATTTATAAAAGATTCAGATGAACGCTTAACTTTTTATTTATTTATTTATTTTTCTAAATTGGCCATTATAAAAGCAGATGGTGATATATCGGGAAATGCCTAATATCGGCCGATAATATCAACCCGCCGATATATCGGTCGGGCTCTAACACACCCACGTGACTGCTTCGAAGTTGAATTTAAAGCTGTGGGACACGGGGTTGTTGTCAGGAGAGTTAGTAAATAGAGAGCTTATTATAGCGAGTAGAGGGTTCATAGAACGTTTATAGCCTAGAAATATCATAGCGAGTCGAGACTTTATTGTAGAAAGTTTATTGCAAGCAAGTTTATAGCGTGTAGATAGCTTATAGTCATTTGTATGTGCTGGCCCATTATATTCTTTGCACACTGGCATCCTCTGTGCCATGTGAGTGGGGGTTTCTCTAAAGCTGGTGAAGTGGTCAACAAGAAAAGAAATAGGCTCAGCCCTGAAACAGTGGAAAAAGTTGTATTTCTGAATAAAAATAACATTTAATTTCTATTCCCACAAACACACCACGCACAATAATTTCCCTGACCTGTCCACGAGCACCGTTATTGTCCACAGGCATCATCGCTGTTTAACTGTCACAAGCACTTTCACTGTCAAACCATTTCTATAACCACCACACTGGCAGTAGACTACATGTCAGACTGTTAGATTGCTCATATAGCCTACACCTTCTGCACTGCATATCGCACCTATTTGGCTGAGAAGACCATGCTGCTCTTATTTATCCATGAATTCATGCTCAAAATGTATTTATCTTTGACTCAAAGAAATTCATGGCTAATATCTGTGAAACAGTTTGTGACACGATGCTATCTTTCCTTTCACCACCAGATGTCCTCGTGGAGTTGTGAAGCTACGAGTGCTCAACCTTTTTTTTAACGATACAATTGGACTGAAAGCTTCAGTTCACCATAACTAACGCCAGTACTCACGGCTGGTCTCGGTGGTGGCGCTCTGCAGCCTGGTCTGCTGCTGGAGGAGACACGAACTCCTTGCAACTGGAAAACAAAATCAGGAGAAATGAGTCAAATAATGTGTATAAACACGCCACGAATGACTGAATCTACAGAGCTGCAGGAGACCTGGAGCAATATGCGCAACACGTTCAAAATAAGAAGCACAAACGCGTCCTAAATCCACTTAAAACCTCCGTTAATGTTGCCACAAATAAACTCACCGGTCACATAGAACAACAAACTGACCAGCGTCTTGTTATTCAACTCAGTGCATGCTAACGTTAGCATTAGCTAGCTCGAAGGTCAAGCCTGACACATTTCGACGGTTGAAAATAACACAGTGTTGTTTTCAGTGGCAGCCAAAGGCACGCCCGAGTCAAATGGGTCATTGCAGCAAACAGCGAGTACGAAATACAATTAGTTTCTAGTTAACTTACGGTTATAACTCCTTCCGAGACCTCCGCGGACAAACCGCACCAACGACGCCGCCATGTTTTTTTTTCTAGTCGTTTTTCTTCGGGCAGAGACGCGACTGTTAGCGGGCTATCGCCTCCTGATGGACCGGAGGAGAAGTGTTATGTCTGCAGTCTTGAAAAATCAAAATATTACAATATTTTTGACCACATCGATGTCGATATTGTGGCGATATTGTAGGGTTGACTATTGGTGTTTTTACAAAATATTAACACAATGAGAGTTTTGATAATTACTAATAAAGTGGATACAATAAAACAACTAGTAAGTCTGGCAAGTTAAGAAAAGTACTTATGGAAAGGGAAATAAAGTAAGAAATCAATCTGCAAAGTATCTAAATAAATACAAATCCTGGGAAGTATGAGGTCCTAAAAGATTGACATTTTTGAAGATACATTTTTGCCATCTTATGATCATATGTCATGTAGTCAAAACAAAAATGCATCAGATAACTAAATTGGAGTAAATATTACATTTCCATCTGAAATATGGACAAACAGTATGAGGGTTCCCTGAATATACTGACTCCTTTTCAGGTACTGGTACTTGAGTAAATTTACTTAGTAGTTCATTTTTTGAGCTCTAGATAAAATTAATGTGGTGAACTTTCTTTTGATTGTGCCGTCCTGTAAAACGTCAGAGTCCCATTACCAGAACAGCTGAACAACATACATACACACATGTATTTGACAGTAATACCTTTTAGCCTGTGACGAATGAAACAAAGCGTCTGTTTGAATCGGCAGGCTGCAGAAATGATGCAACAAGTCAGTGTTTCCAGATTGTATGCGTGCACGATTCAGAAAATGTCAAGATGCAATATCAATTTATAGGCTCAAGATTTGATTCAAAAACAATTCTCAATTAAAAAAAACATTCACAGCATGTAAATGTAGTGACTTTTCCAATGTGAAAACAAAAAAAATAAAATATGAATCAATTTTGAATCTGTAGAGCTTGAATTGCGATATGAATAACTTTATAATTGTAACTTTAAAAATAACAAACTTAATTCAAAGCCCTTGTTATGAGGAATCATACAGTAAGAACATGTGATACACTGAAATAAAGCATTTTCCAGTAAACGATGAATTAAGCACTAAAATGTCTTACATTTGTCGCGCCACTGCAAATACAACAACTTGATTAAGCAAAGTGTTTTTATTATCACAATGTTGGCTTGCTTTAAGCTTTTACAGTATTTGTGGCTGAAACCCAAACAAGGGACTGTTTAGGTATTTGAAATGTTCTTTTTTGCATTTACAATTATTTAAAGCTACATTGTGTAAGAATTTCTCCCATCTAGCGGTAAAAGCATTATTTAATTTTGCCCTGTTGTGGCCTGTTGAGGGGCAATAAATATCAAAAGTTCCAAAACATCTATTGTTATTGGTATCGATCCACCAGACATAATATCTACATACGTGGCATCTGAATGGAGGCTAGTCTCACTTTGTCCCACAGTAACATTAAAATAGTTTAGATTTGTGTACAGTTTCTGTTAATAATGTATTGTATTAAGTATCCATTTCATTATGGAATTGTATTCCAGAGTGGGATGTCCATTGCTGTCAAACAGGAGATCAGGTCTTTGTAAATTATGGAGTGTGGTCTAGACCTACTCTATCTGATAACACTTGTTATGACTTGATACTATGAATAAAATTGAATTGAAATTGAATCAGGGCATTGGCATATTTTTATCTGTAAGGCCATGCTAGGTCTGTTGCCATCCTACATCAATAGTTTAATCACATGGAGAAGTGTTGGTTCCCATTCATTGCGATCAGATGATCACTTGCTGCTCTTCGTTCCATTTGCCCGTACAAATCTGGGAAAAAAAGACTTTTGTCTCCTCCGCTCCTTCTGCAGGGAACTCTTTGCAAAAAGACTTGAAATTATCTGAATTTATTATCTTAAATGCTTTTAAATCCAGATTGAGAGAACCTGAAATGACCTGTTTACATTGTAAATGTTTTAATTATCTGTGTTGTCTAACTTTTATAAATGTAATTGATTATGTTTTTGCCTGCCTCTTGGCCAGGACTCCCTTGAAAAAGAGGTTTTTAACCTTAATGGGACTTTCCTGGTTAAATAAAGGTTAAAAAAATATATATATATAATATTCAGATTTATCATAAATAATTGAACATGCACATGCATTTTAAGTTTGAGTAAAGAAGGGTGGAGGTGGGGTCACATTTGAGCATATAAAAATGTCCTTGAAAGTAACGCATTAATTACTTTCTGAAGTAACTAGTTACTTATATAATTTGTAACTGAGTATCTAATTTAGTTACTTTTTGGAAGAAGTCACTGTAACTAATTATTTTTTAAAAGTAACTTTCCCAACACTGGTTATTTTAGACTGAATCAAGCTGTCAGCTAGCAGTTAGCCGAAATAGCTGTTAGCTAAACTAGCGTCAGCTTCCCGGTGGAGGCTAACCGTTATAGCTAATACATCGGTACAGGATCTGTGCTGCCTGCACAGATGTGCATACAGCACGATCTTTCATAGTTGTAGCGGTCAGCCGTTAGCCACATGGATGTATTAAGAGGACAGTTAGCCTCCACCGGCGTTAGCTTCCCAACTATATATATATATATATATATATATATATATATATATATATATATATATATATATATATATATATATATATATATATATATATATATATTTGAGGGTCTTTTACTTCAGCTCAGCTAGCAGTTAGCCGAATTAGCGGTGTAATTTTTCCGGTGGAGGCTAGCTGCAGACCACTACTGAGGAACAGATGGTACAGTGTCGTAAATCCTCATACATCAGGATTATCATCTGCACACGTGCAAACATCTTTCCTCGTGCAGGCAGAACGGATCGTGTACCGACATATACTTTAAATGATTCTGAATGGCAGATATTACGCTTACGAGAATATTTGATTAGTTGGAAGTAATTTCACATGAATGAGCACGTATTTCTGAAAGAACAAAGTTTTTTGTTGTTGCCAAGAATCAACTCAAAAAGTTACACAATGGAGCTTTAACATGTTTTACATTTCTTACATGTTTCAACCACAAGCAAGAAACCAGGTAGTTAGGGAGGTAGAGGAAAGAAGTTGCAGGTGTTATGTGATAAGGGTTATACAAAGAAATATCCATGAAACAATATTACTTTTTTTGTTGATATGTTGTGAATTAACTACTAAAATGTTGCCATTTCCCACTAAAAAAAAAAACATGGGAATTTGATTTAAAAATGTTGGGGAAACAAGTAGTTTGGCATTTTCTTCAGGGGGGTATACATTCTGATATGGAGGACTGTACAAGGCTCTGAGTCCAGTCTTCCAGCAGCTGTAAGAGGATAACGAGGTCCGACCCGCCGTCCTGCCCTCTCAGCTGGGCTGTTCACACACCTGCTGGTAGTATTTCCTCAGCACCTCCAGCTGAGCGGAGCGCACCAGGATGTGCGGTCGAACAGACGCCAGCTTCTGACACGCTTCCTCTGGAGTCCAGCTGTGTAACTGTCAGCAGAAACGTGCAATGTCAAAATCCACATACTTGATATTTTTAAGGATTGTCTGAAGAGACAGTCAAGCACAAAGATTCGTAGAATTTAGAATCGTAGACTTGAAAATGTCAAGATCTTCTGTATGTTGATATCATTACAGTGGCCGTGCTGGTCTTTTAAATGAAACAACGACTTTGCTGAATAACTAATGAATTGCGATTACGCTTTTGGTCATTTTATGGTTGCAACCCACCATAAAACACGCATAACGGGGTTTGTAAAAATATCATGTTAATCTTCTATAGAGCAACAATAGAGTCAATTCTTCGGTATGGTATTACCAGCTGGTTTGGAAATTTGACAGTAAAATCTAAAACCCAGATTTTTAATCTGGTTAAGACGGCAGGTAAAATTATGGGAACACCTGCACCTCTCAACCCGCAGGAGCTTTTTGAACAGGCAACGATCAGGCCGGCTAAAACCATTCTGTCTGATAACTCTCATGTCTTGTTTTCACAGTTTGAGCTGTTGAACTCAGGAAAGAGGTACAGGGTTCCTTTGTGTAAATATAATAGGTATAAGCACTCATTTGTCCCTATTGCAGTAAATCTCATTAATGAACAGAGATGAATGTATAACTATGAATATTTTAATGCATATCTGTGACTGTCATGGATGAATGAAATTGCTTTGTTGTGAAGTATGGCTTTTATCTTATTTAGTATAGGAAATTGTAAATCTGCAATTTGCACAGGCCCTCGAGTAGCCCATATGTTGACTGTACATTTGTCTTTTAATTGTTTCTAACCCTGTGCTTGTGGGTGTGTCTGTAACTCAGCAGCTAAGCAAGTTGCTCAGTGTCCAAAGCAAATTTCTCCTTAGGGAGACCAATAAAAAGTACTTTACTTTACTTTACATAAGAATAAGTTTAAGGTTATTTTAGCTTTCTTTGCAGACACAGTGGGTGTCCACATAGATGGATATAAGTAGGGCTGCGCAATAATCCAAATTTAATCGGGATTATGATTTTAGCACCCAATGATCAGAAAAACAGAATAATAATTTAGCTCATTACGTTTTGCAAGTAAACTTTCATTTTTTCCGCTGTTTTTTTAAATTCAAAACATCTTTCTAGAAGTCAACAAGTAATCATGTTGAATTATCGTAATTTCAATATTGACCGAAATAATCGGGATTATATTTTTTCCCATATTCGAGCAGCCCTAGATACGAACAAGGAGACAAGATACTTTTTAAACTGCATTAATGAGTGAAATATAACGGCTATTTTAGACAGCACAGATCTAAGAAATGCTAATTCTTCTGCAATATACTGATAGCTTGATATTTCGCTATCAGCTGGCACATAAGCACTATTACAACAATGATAAAAATCATTTGTTGGTAGACGGCGCAATCAACTGTGGCTAGCAAACTTTTTTTTCCCGCAAATTTGAGCCTAAATGTTGTGTGATTCCGTGCGGAAATGAATGGAAATACCTTTAAATGTATCAAATCTATTCGACAAACCAGTTTGAAGAAAAAAATCAGCATGTGACGTCTTTTGACGCACTGGTTTTTATTTGCTTTAAAGCCATTGGATGGAAACACACGTTCACCGGCTTTATTCGCATGAATGTTTTTAGCGAACTTCAGATAATTCGATTGACACGTGGATGAAAACATTGCTTGTGTGACCCACCTCCCCACCGCCGCAGTTATGTACAAACCCGAATGAGGTACGCAGCAGCCATCGTGGCGCTGCGGGAGCGTCCGGCCTTGCAGTGGACGTACACGCTGCTTCCCTGCCCTCGGTGCTGCAGGGCAAACTCCACGCCTAGGCGCAGGTTCTCCAGGGTGGGAACGCCGGTGAGGTCAACCGTGCTCAACCTCAGCTGCTCCACCCCTGCAGCTCGCCACTCCTGCCGCCAGCATCAGACACAACAGATCAAATCAGTCAATCATAAATCACCGGAATGTGTAAAAGGAAAAAAGCCAACTTCAGATCTGTTTACACTGTTAGAAATCCGTATGTGGTGCTGAGCAGTCTGGTTTCTTACTGTAGAATTATGTTAACCATGAGATCCAAGGTATCGGAAATGTTTGCATGTTCCGAAAGCATGACCAAGTTCAGTAGCTTCTTTAGGACTGCACTACAGAAAGAGCTAGCACAACAACATCTGAATCAACAGTACAAATCAATGCCGTCAAATGGCCATGAAGTGAAATGTGGAAAAATGCACCGATAGAGAGCTGAAGCTCTTGCCATTCTATAGATGTATGTGTGTGCCTCCTCTTATTTGGCTTTGGTGTTTTCTCAAGTTAAAAGCCTTAAAAAAGCCCCTTGCATGTCTGTAATCTTCTGACATCTGATCTAATCAGCTTGAACACACCTAGACAATCAAGAGTCATATGTTTTCTGCAACATATTTACATATTTAGGGGCTATTATGGCCCTGAAGGAACAATTTTGCAGACATATAAACCTTTTATTGCAAAATGCATAACTGTTATGCTTAACTGCCCCACTAACAAGATGTTCAACATGCTGAATCTTCAACTTCCGGGTGGAAATACAAGTAAAGTGAACTCACCTCAGCTGAGTTACAAAAATATTTAGTCTCATACTCTTCATTCATGGTGATAACCCCTCGAACATTTTCTGTTTCTACCAGCTGCAACACAAAAAATGGCAACCGTCAATCTGAATACAAACTGAAGTAGAATATACAAACACATTAGCACAACCTTGAACAGCTAAGGCAGTAACATTAATCCAATCATATCATACAGAAATGCAAAACACTGAACATTATACTGCATTATGAATACTTTACTCTTCTAATAGCTGATACATATTTGAACATAAATGATGTGAATACTTCTTCCATCACTGAGTAATAAAGAGACAGATAGACTATTATTTAGTGTTAGCTAGAGCAGTGGTTCCCAAACTGGACCCCTAAAATGGACCTAAATTAGACCATGGACCCCCCTTTGATAAGTTTTTGTTCCAAGGTCTTCTATCTGATAGGATTTTTTTCTTTGAGATGTTTTATTACAGAAAAGTGTATGGTGCCAATTAGGTTTGGGTACCAAAACCCGGTTGCACTATGGAACCGGATTAGAAGGCAAATTTTGGTTCCACTAAATGTGTCGACTGAAATATTTTCCCTCTTTCGCTGCGAAACGTAAAAATATCACGCTTTCTCTTTAGTCTACCGCTAGCAAGCTAACATGAATTATATATTTAAGTACTTTAAATATTAATATATTGTTAAATTTAAACAATTTTCAATTAAAAATAAACTATAAATGAGACTTTCTTTGATGTAATTTTTCATTTTTCAAGAATCGATTCAGGAATCGGAATCGTTGAACGAGTACCGGTTCGGCATCGGAGTCGTAAGCATCCAAACGATTCTTTTTTACTACCCTAAATAACATGATTGATTCCACACAACGCTCTTTGGCAAGTACAAATCTCTACTTTCATTAATTTTGGGGCGTCTTATTCAATTTTATAGCATTTGAAAAAAAGTGTTTTTGAAATAGTATTGAGAGTAAAAGTTGACATATTCCAGTCTGTGATTATCATCAACATCCATTCCTTTAATTGTAGTCTAAATAATTCCTAATTTCTGCTTTTCTAACTCAAACATTAGGTATAATTTCCTATAAATGAGGTTAATTAACCATAAATTCCAAAACAAACTGTAAAACTAAAGTTAATAAGTTAGTGTTACGTAGTGTTAAACGTCAAAAAAAGTGACAAACATTGAAAAAAGGGGACAAAAAATGTAAGAAAACGTTAAAAACATTGATAAAAAACGTCAATAGAAGGGTTGCTTTTCAATTTTCACGGGAGGACAACACAAGGGTTAAGTACAAATAATTGAGTCCCTTTTTTGCAGGGGACACCTGGAACCCCCTCGAGGACTCCCGGGGGTCCCCACTTTGTAAACCGCTGAGCTAAAGAGGCTGATGCTTAGGCAGGCTGACCTGTTTGGTGAGGGACCGGAACGGCAGCGCTCCGAGGATGACGGTCTCGTCCACTCGGTCAAACCACCGTCTCGACGTCAACTTCTCCATGACAACATTGTAGGCTAACGTGGGGTAGAACAGCAGCCTTGCTAATGCTGCGGACATGGCTGAACTAGTTGAATGAATTATCTATTATTATTATTATTAATAAAAGGTTATTGTGGGCAGTAGGTCTGTAGTCCGACCTGTCAACCGAACCGGTAGCACGCATACAGCTAAAGAAAGCAGCAGCATGTCCTCTTGTTCGATGAATATGAAGTTCCTCCCCCGGCAGGCTGACTTCCGGCGCAAATCCTTCAGAATAAAACCGTGACCTCCGCACATAATTTACTTAACTCTCATGCTGTTCTCTGGTCAAATTGACCCGTTTTCCTATATTAATGTTCTTTTTAATTACCCAAAATAACATGATTGATTCCACACAACGCTCTTTGGCTACTACAAAGTAAGTAAAAGTTGACTTATTCCAGTCTGCGATTATCCATTAACATACATTCCTCCATTTAGTCGAAATAATTCCTAATTTCTGCTTTTCTAACTCAAACATTAGGTATAATTTCCTATAAATTAAGTTTATTGACCATAAATTCAAAAAATAGAGTTAGCATTACGTAGTGTTGAAAACGTAAAAGAAGTGACTAACATTGAAAAAAAAGCGTCAAACGTGTTGAAAAAAGGGACAAAAATATACGAAAAAGTTGAAAACATTAATAAAAAGCATTGATTTTCAATTTTGACGGGAAGACAACACAAGGGCCACAAAAGCCCAATGCAACCAATTCGGCATCAAATCACAGCCATTAGTTCTTAGTGATAGTGTGATTGTCAATCAATTTGTTGCAAGTTTTATTTCATTATTTATTTATTTTTGGCCTATGTTCACAAAACAAAACAAGTATTCAAAAGATACAAAAAAGATATGCTCTGTACCAGATTTTGCATGGCTACTTTCCATCTACAAAATCCAATTATCTTGCTTTCCTGTACTTTAAATTAACATGGTAACATTAACTTTTAATCAGACATGAACCTTATGCACCTAACTGCAAGTAAGCAAGTTCAAATAAATGTCGACAGGAGGAAGATTAAAAAAAAAGAGAAGGTGGAAATAAGCGACAAAAAGACAAGTGCAGTTTTTATGGCCCCTAGTGTTCCCAAATCAATGTATGTAGCTTTAAACCCTTGCAACACTTACCTCTAGATTACAATGGTATCCATTAAAAGTTGTTGTTGAATGCGTTTGTTTTTTCTTTTTTTAACAATAAGGTTCTCAAGCAGTTTGAGCACTAGATATCAGAAAACTTCACAGTGTTTAGCTTGTCAGACGGACCAGTGAAAGAAGGCCTGGCATGATAAATGACATTGTGGACTGAAGGCTGGTCTGGAAGCCAGTTGTGCGACTTGATGACAGAAGCCAAAGAAGTCTGGTTCTTATCACTACATTAAGTCAGGTACCATCAGCTGTTTGATCAACACTTTAAATAGTTGCCCAAAGTGATCATTCTGGGGGGGAAGTATGCTCACTGATTAGTCAGTATTTAGACTCCATACAAGGCTAATCACAGTCTCAATGGGTAAAACTTGAAGACCTTTAATCAGGGGAATCTTCGGACACAGAGGGGAGAGACATCAATCCACTGAATAGAATTTGTAATCCCATCTCTCACTTTGGATTGATTTCTTCTCTCTTGGCCACAGATGAGCCTAAAATACATGTCTAAAAGAAAGTCTCTTTAATAGAAAAGATGGTTTGTGATCACGTCTTTTCGCCATAAACTTGCCTTTCAAAAAGGTTGATTCTTTTGGTTTTAAACAAGACGTAAACAAGAGATAAAACACCAGCAGGATTGAATGTGTAATCGGTGTACACTGTTGAGTCAACAGATGACTCGGATTCTTTCACAGCTGACAAACTTCAAACACAGCTGATGTTTTATTGACCGCTGAATTGCTCTCATATCTTTGGAGACAGTGATCGTAGTGTGTGCAGTTATTTACAGTCCACTGACAGTATTAGCTAATTCTTTGATAGGTTTAACTAGGGCTGCACGATATTAACTAAAATCACAATTAAGTGCACATTTTACAACAATAACAATAAATACACCATCATTTAATTTTTTTTTTTATAATTAATTTTTGTCACAATAGATCATTGGCAAGGTTTGTACTGTAAATATTGAAGTAAATATTGATATATGAAGGTGAGATTTTTTTTCTAATTCAAAAGTGCTTATTTTTGGGATTTTAAAACAATTGAAGGAAACAGAGAAAGCAGGAACTATTATGGCTATTTATTGAAAATGTATACAATTGAAAAGAAAGCACACAATGCTTGAAATAAAAACGTCTTGTGAAAAAAGTCACATTTTAGAGTTATAAAAATGATCGTCATGATGTTGATACGTTTGATTCGTCCAGCCCTAAGTTTAATTTATGTGAGAATATTATAATTTGGATGTTTTGTTGAACACAAGTCTAGAAAGTATATTTATACATTTAAAAAGAAAAATCTTACAAAAATTATGAGCCGGTGCTTTTCAGTTGAAATTGCATTTATTACATTTTTACAAGCTTTTCCAAATCAGCCATTTTGTATTAGTTATGATTTAACTCTATTTAAACCTTTGTGCAGCATCAATATATGGCGTATTTTAACTAACGATCTTAATATGAATGACAGGAATTTCTACGATAACAGTAAATACAGAAATATATACACAAATACATACATGTGTAAAAACATATGTATGGAACAGTGTGTGTGGTGCAAGTGAGTAAAATTACACAATGCACTGAAATACATTTTCTTAAAAAAGTGCAAAGTATTCACAATACAATTGGCCTGTAACCACAAATTCCATAACATCAAACGGCTAAAATGTATTTCCTTCTTTTAAAAAAAGAATGTGCAGTACGATATGCAGACGTGTTAAAGGGTAACAACCATTTTTTTTTTTTTCAGATTAATATTCTTCCTGTGAACATTATGGAAAGGATTTCTCTAAAGCCGTTCTCTACCCACCAGACTTGATGGAAATAAACTGTAATTTTAGCATCGTAAAATACACTTCCTTCAAAGTCGACACCAAAAGAAAACTATGAAAAGCCGTTTTGGGTCGTCTTTCCACTTTTCCAGCCATCACAACTGTAGTTCTGGTTGAAATAAACACGCGGTTTACAGATACACATGTGAAAATATGTTGGCTCTATACGTGCTAAAATTATTGCTTTTTTAAATGGAGTCTGGTGGGTTTAGCGCTAGTGACTTCAAAGCGGTTTCTGGTTAAACACAAAGGTCTCAAAGAGGTTTTAAAGGCCCATCTCTGAAGGGATCCTTTCCAAGATCTTGTCAGACACCTAGAATAATAATAATTATCTGAGTCTGTCAGTGGCCAAACGAGCACTTTTGTAAAAAGGTAAATACAAGCTGGACAATTGCCCCATTAAAAGGAGAATTCCGGTTGATTTCAGCACGTAGCTCTGTTGTTTATAAATGTGTAGTGCTTTCAGTAGAGAAAAATGAAACCAATCGGTGCTGCCTACACAGTGTTATCCTCCTGCTAGAGTTAGCAACAGGCTTAAACGGGGCAAGTTTTAAACGTGTTTTTAGCCTCTAAACATGTTCAAAATGTCATTAAAATGCCTAAACATGTGAAGTGATTCCTTCTGAGTGAACACAGTGAATCTGACTGCTGTAGATGTGAAAGAAATGCATGAAAGTTGTGCTAATTCAGCTGTGTTTAGTTTCTGTGTTGAGATGCAGTTAGAGAGCTTAGGGACCGTCTACAAACTACAACACAGAAAAGAGATAAAACAAAAATGTGCAGGCTATCAATTTAATGATTGAGGTATTGTCTCCAAACTTACCTCATATATAACTTGTCTCCTGCTAGTTGTACTACAGCACTTTAAAAAAAAAAATGCTTATTTTTTAAAATATGTTTTATCTCTTTTCTGAGTTGTAGTTGGTAGACTGTCTCGAAGCAATCCTTGCAGTATCAACACAGGAACTATACACAGCTGAATTAGCACAACTTTCATGCATTTGTGACACATCTACAGCAGTCAGATTCACTGTGTTCACTCAGAAGGAATCACTGCACATGTTTAGAGGCTGAAAACACACTTAAAACTTGCCCTGTTTGGGTGCTAACTCTAGCAGGAGGATAACACTGTGTACAGCACAGATTGGTTTCGTTTTTCTCTTTACTGACAGACCTTCACATTTGCAAACAACAGACCTACGTGTTGGAATCAACTGGAATACTCCTTTAACTTACACTGTAGCTTGTTCCTTTGCTGCCTACTGCAGTGATCTCGCTTAATACTGGACCACTGTCAAAGATAAGATTAGTCACATAAACATAGGTAACTAGGGTACAGGTTGAAAAACAAAAAAACAATAGTTACCCTTTAACAAATCAATAAAATGAGCAAAATTTAGAGAGCCAAAGTAGTGTTAGTTTTAACTTATACAAAATTTTATTTCCTCTGCAGACAGTGACAGGCCACTGACGACAAAACGTTCAGCAACTGACAACAGTCCTTGTTCATCACCAACTTAAAACAATATATTACATTCATTTACATATAAAAAGCTGATAGTAGTGAAAGGCAGTGATTTTGTTTTCAGAGGAAATCAGAACTTCATTTTAAAAAAAGGAGTACGCTAGCTGACGCAGTCAGAGTGGAGAGGTCAAAGGTTGGTGGTGGTGGAGTTCAGGATGTTGTGCTGGATCTTGGTGTCAGAGGCCTTGGACAGGTCTCGCTGTGGAGACAGAAAAGCAGCTGATGAGGCCAAATCCTTGTATGTAAATCAGTCAAATTTTAATTTCAAGCTATAGTGCGTAGTTTCTGTCTCCCCCCATGAGGAATTCTAATTAATGACAACAAAACTGTTGGCACGGGATACAAGCCTTCAGTGATAGCGCACTGCCCCCACCCCTCCTCCACACAGTTGCTAGTAACCAAGGAGGACACACAGGATAAAAAAAAAAAAAAACCATGATGACTCTTCAGAAGAGGTCATTATCTTCACTCAAGTCTCTGTGCTCAAAAGTCGCCGGATGACACCATTTTCTAAACAGAGCCATGCTGAGAAATGCAGAAAGCCTCGTGTTGAGCGATTAGTCTTAATTAGCTTTGTAGCAACTCATTTGGCAACGGCTTCAATGCAACGGACGTTCATTAATATCAAAAGGTTACGCACTAAAGCTTTAAAGTGTAAAATCCCCATTAAACATGTTCTCAATTAAAAAGGAACACAGAAATAACAGACAGCAACAAAACAATTGAACAGCAATTAAGCAGACCAGCAACATAAGACAATAAGTGAAAAGGGTTTTGTTTTGTGAAGGACGCAGAAAGGATGGCGTGTTATGGTTGGCTGTAGTATAATGAAGGAGTTTTGAGAGAGAGCTTCTTTAACATAGCAGGTGGAGGCCAGTCCACAGATGAGGGGCCCGGTAGGAGAATGCTCTATAACCAACTGACTTTTTGTTTGCTAGGGGAATGACTAGGAGAACAGCAGCAAGGGAGCGGAGAGTACACGCATGCATGCGTAATAGGTGTAATAACTAAAGGTGGTGGGAGTCCATGCAGTAATAGGACGATAACGGAAGGGACAACACTTCGCAGCACAATTGCAATCAACAATAAGGCTGCTTAACGTTTTCTAATCATTTTTGAAATGACACACTATGAAAGTGTGAAATATAGATAAGACACAGACAGACTGATACAGTTTTAAACTCTGACCCATGGCGAGCTTTTCACTCCAGAGACGCTTTAAAAGTATCAAATCATTGAGTTATTCCATCAAGCACTGTTGGTATTCGTGTAGCCATTTATACATATACAGTGTCCAAGATAACCTCATAACCTTTCCAGGCAGTTCTAAGACGGGAGGAGTAACAGCTGCATGGTAAGACAGTGCCGTCTCATCCTGCTAAAGACATGGAGGAAGTGAACTCATTTTGTCTGTTCTGAGATATTTGGGCGCCCGCAACATCTTTACATTGAAGGTTCAGGTGAACTTGAAGGCTCCAGCAGGAGTTGACAGACAGGTGACCCCGTCTTGCAACCAGCGCTGCGCATAGCCCGACACCGGGGCTGCACGATGTGAGGAAATTATCTAATTGCAATTATTTTGACTGATATTGCGATTGTTATAGGATTCACGATATTAGGAGGGAATGGTATTTTTTGTATTATTCTCATTGAAAAATATTAAAATCTAAAAAAATAAAAATATTTATAGTGCGATTTTTACGAGGATATGTACAAAAAGATTTCTTTAGTCTGTAGAACACAATCTGTAGGCCGGGACGTCTCTGCAGCACCACAATACTTCATTCAGAATGGTTGGACATATATTTTGCCTCCAACAAAACATTGGGCCCCACCTGGGATATTGCCCCCTGCCCCCCCCCTGCATTTTGGATATTGCAGTCCTCCATATTGGGCAGCCTTACCCGACACGTGTGTCTTTGCTAGTTTAAGACCGACGCAGTTGTTAATTTCCCGTCCAGCGTCCACGTCATATAAAGAGCAAATGCACCAATATGGGCACTTTAAGATATTTATGTCCGACAGTAAAAAAAAAAAAAAAAAAACTCTGATGATTTATGTACACTTGTACCAGCTTTTTCCCGTTTTATAAAATATGCTTTTGTGCTGAATCGAATGTTTTATGGTCACGAATCATCTTGTAGCTGCTTAAAACTTGTCATAATGTGGCTGGGTAGCTCAGTTGGTAGAGCAGGCAC